>CP136061.1:8088446-8589186 GCA_032622095.1 Siphonodentalium dalli
AGAGAGATATAATTATATGTTGTTGTGAGAGAGAGAGAGAGATATATATAATTATATGTTGTTGTGAGAGAGAGAGAGAGAGAGAGAGAGAGAGAGAGAGAGAGGGAGAGAGAAAGAGATATATATAATTATATGTTGTTGTGATTCAATATCGAGCCATTTTTATTCAGCACTTCGCACGATTTAAGACAACCAGAAAACCGCAAAAATTATACCAGACTGAGAAAACGCACATCTTTACAAAGAAGATAGAACACATTGAAAATATGTATCCCGAACAAATTTTATATACAAAGGTATGAGGCACTGTTTCAGTGGAATAGATGATAGAAAACTTCTTTTTCTCGATCATTTTCCAGTTTTGGACATTTAGATGAATAATTTTCGCGTTCTTGCCTTGAAATGGTGGCTGATTTGAATGGCCAGGATGATTAGATTTTAAGCAGACCGATGCTTATAAATAAATGAAGAAATGACCTTAATTCCTTAATACTGGGTCTTACTCTCCACTGCCCGGCCTCCAACAGATTCTGAACCAGGTAAGTATCAGTCGAAGATATTATTCCAATTAACCAGTAAACACACCTCTGTTTCACCAAATGAACCTTCGCTTACTCTACTATGGGTGTAAATCATGATTTTTTGCTGCCTGCAAACACCACTAAACATTCCACAAACCAATTTAAACTCTAATGTTCTACGACGAAGACCATTCTGGCACAATAAGTGTACCATGCGCATGACCGTTGTTTACGTGAGTTATAGTTTCCCTATCAAAGAAATTGATGAAAACAAACAAATAATAAAACAATTCAAATTGACCATGGAGCGTCAACATCAGAATCAGGATTCCAAAAACGAGAATAAAACCTGGAACATTTTATCTGATAAAAGTTAAAACAATCTACTGCGTGAAAAAAACCCCGTTTAAATAACTAAATTCTCAAAGAGAAATCGATCTTCTGTAGTATAGTCGTTGCGGTGATTTTGGAGGGTGAACATAGAATTTTTGTATAAAGCCAGTTTTGTAGTCATCTTGACCGGGAATGTTTGGACAACAATATATCCAAAAAACCGCTAAAATCCGCTTTGGGGAATTGTTTTTACAGTCATTTGAATACAGGGCGTTTCGTCATTATGCCACACAATTTCGTATTGCAGATACATACAACGGTTTACTTGTGTTAGCTCGCAAACCACTTATGTGTGGCAAGTTCGCATGGATAAGTGTCATATGATGATACGATAGCATGATCCACTGGTAAGTCATATGTGCCCCCCCCACTGCATGGTAAGTCATATGTGCCCCCCCCCACTGCATGGTAAGTCATATGTGCCCCCCCCCCACTGCATGGTAAGTCATATGTGCCCCCCCCCCACTGCATGGTAAGTCATATGTGCCCCCCCCCCCCACTGCATGGTAAGTCATATGTGCCCCCCCACTAATAAAGAGCGTTGAGTAGAACGGCAATGCATGCGCGCGCACCACACACAAAGAGCGTTCTACGAGCGTTGGACGACAACACCACAATAAGCCACGTGTGGGCTCCAGTAATAAAGAGCGTTATCATATAACGTCCTAACGCACTTCACTGCAGTTGTGTAAGCCACATGTCGCATTTTCCATTTATTTGGCATTGATCACTTCGATTTTATATCTCTAATTGTGAAAGAAGTATAAGTAGCTTTTTAGGAGTCGGACACACGTTTCCCGTTGAACCCTAACTGTGACAACGTGCGCAGGAGATTTGTGCTAGAATGATTGTGTTGTTTTGGTTAATTTGATTGCTTCATTCATTGTTCTCGAGTTCTATTTCATTATTGCATATTTATTATCGCTCTATTTCATTTCTCAGGTTGCCGGAGAGATTTTACCGACACAAACATAAAGACACAAGAGATTTGGTGTTTTCAGAAGCGAAACGATTACGATATGGTGCAACGCCAATCAATAAAGCATAAGACTGTTTAATATGTGGATTTCATACTAGCGCTGATGTTATACAATCAGGTAGATCCACACGGATGAGTGAAGTAGAGACATTCCCTTTCAGGGACAAGCTCTTACAATGCTGTGCGCATTGACAGGATGCTTTAGCATATATGGCGCGGAGAAGCGCCTGCAAGGATGCATTGACTTGGTAACAGCAGAGGCCGTTTACCACCACGGATGTCTGAATCGATTCTTGCAAGGCAAGGATGTGAATCAAACCGAGAAAGGAAAAGCAGGTCGAAGATCAGATCAGGGTATGCAACATTGGTTCGAAAAGATTTGTACTTGGCTCGAGGCAGAGCTGGTTCTGAATTATACACTGTTAGTGAGTTAAATTCCAGAATGGTTGAATTCGCCGGCGAGTCAGAGGTTTATACTATTTATAAATGTTTGAAAGGTATCTCAGCGGAATACTATGCTGAATTAACTTTATTCGCTGAGGTTAAGCGAAGGATGTCGTTTGTTTTCGAAATATGGCCAAATTCATTATAAACGAAAAGTGGTACAGTGATAAAAAAACAGGATCTAGATGCCGAAGCAGACAGAGTTTTTTTGTTTGCAGCAAGAATGTTTGCCTTTACTACGGTTGAGAATTAGGTTAAGTTTGCGTATTTTCTAGTTAAGTTCTTAGAATATAATTTTATCCATTCGCTATTTACTATTATTTTAGGATGTGTGCCATGTTTGTATTGTAAGCGCATTGAAACTAATTTATTGTATAATGCGCTCTAAATGTATCTATAATAATAATAATAATAATAAAAACACAAATAAGGGAGGCCGATTACAGTCGCGAATCGTACCCATCCAGTGACGATATATCTAGTATTATTAGTCAGGGGCGAAATGCAAAGCCTAATAAATTCCGTCCGATGTCAAACAGAATAGCATCGGCCATTTCATTGTGCAGGGCGCGCTTCCATGTTCGGTTATAATACCAACGCTGTTTGGACTGGGCGTAGAAATGGACCACGTATGTGGTTCCAAATGGCTAGTGAACGGGTTATCCCGGTTGGGATTCTCTGTTACCCACGATCAAGTTGATAGGTACAAGTAATCCGTCATTCAGACCAAAACGCCCAGTCAAATACTAACTAACTATGCACCCGATGCCTTCGTTCAGTGGGTGGCCGATAATGTCGACCACAACATAGCAACTCTGGGTGGCAGTTGGACCTTTCATGGAATGGGGATGGTTGCAATATCTGCACCCATGAATCAAACAGCACTAAACACGAAGTCGCGTGTGATCATGAGACAAAAGCGGTTGATGGTTGCTGAGCTCGTGAAGGATAAAGGAGTGTCCATCGCTCAATGTGTTGATGTTATTGGCAAAGGAAAATAGTGATTTCGATTAGATGGTTAGTTTGCAAACCTGGTTTGATGAGCATGAGCCCTTTGATGCCAATGAGAAGAAACTCCGTTCGCTGTCATCGGGGTTAACCCTTTACCCAACAAACCGGCCAAAAACGCCCAAATAAAGCTTCAACAGCCTAAAATATCTTCGGTCTGTCTCAATAACACCATACAAATATGGATATCATTGGAACCGGTTCATCGACCACATTGTGATGGTTACAGTTATGCCCTGTGCCAATGCATTCTCTTATATATGCGAGGCGACCTATAAGAGAATGCATTGGCCTAAAACAATTATTTTTTAAACACTTTTTACCATTTTTTCTTACATTCTTTAACAATTTTATAATTTTTTCTTACATTTTTTAACAATTTTTATAATATTTTTCTACATTCTCTGACAATTTTATCATTTTTAATATGTGTTAAGCCAATGCATTCTCTTATATATGCGAGGCGACCTATGGTCGACTCGCATATATAAGAGAATGCATTGGCACAGGGCCGTTCTGTTGGGTAAAGGGTTAACGTCCAATGGAACTGATGGCGTGAATTGTTCCGATTCTGAGAGTGTTGGCCAAACAATCCAGAGAAAACTTGACAATATGAGCATCACTGAGGCATCAATTAAAAGGAAAGATAATATAAAATCTCGGGCTTCGAGTTGATAACGACCGAGTTTAATTCAATCCAACTCTGTTGTTGTTCTCACGACTGATACTATCGCCCAGCGTGAGGAAAGTATGGTGACGTTTTCTTCTTAAGAATTGACGACCATACCAACTTCTCCGTTCAAAGATCAATCAATGCGAAAATCAACAAAAGCACAGTTAGCGAAGGCTCTGACTGATTCCGTTCAGGAGGTCGAATATTCCCAGAAGGGAATTGCGGCCGCTCTTGGCGGCGGAGCTCTTCTACATAGAGTGAAGTGGATCAAAAACTAAACATACAAAGAAGTAGCCACTCAATATCAGAAGTACGTCCGAACAAAGTATGGCTCGAGTTGCATCGTGTTTGGTGGTTATGGTCATAGCCCGTCTATTAAAGATCACAAGCACTGCCGGCAATCTGGCAAAACATGTGCCGAAGTTCGGGTCACTGAAACAACAGAAGTCCATTAACTTGTTTGGGCGCCTCTCATCGGACGATGGGCAATGCAGTTCAAAACAGCAGCGGTGATGCAGATACTCTTGATATTTTGTCATGCCCTAGAGTTTGCATCACATAGAAGAAACGTCAGAGTTATCTCGGCCGACATATTTTTCCAATCTGATGCTAGGAAATCTGGCAAAGGCAGTGCTGCCATATGGCGAATCGGTGACATCGTGCGCAAGGCTGGACAACTCACAACATATCCTGTTTGCACATGCTTGGGGAGGCTGTGACACAACCTCTGCAATATTCGGACATGGGAAAACAAGTATCGTCAGAAAGATAAACGAGTAAAATTCGCAAAATATCATCACTCATGCAGGAGTATAGTGCTAATCAGAAAGACATTGGAGGGGCCGGCACGCGGCTTTTCGTTGTAGTTGTAAGAAAGAAGACTCAATAAAAAATACACATCGTATGCGAAGTTTGTGGATATGGTATCTTCTAGCAAAACTGCATTAGAGCTCCAAAAACTCCACCAACAGCACGAGCGGCATACTATCACAGTCACAGAGTTCATCTCCAGTTGATGATTTGGAGAACATTAAATAACGTCGTATTGCATGCTGAGAGATGGGGTTGGAAACTTCGTAGTGCGGATCTTGCTTCAGTCAATACTGACCAGAATGCAGCCCCAGACGAATTGCTTATACGGTGCAAGTGTAAGCTGTCATCAAAAAACCATGTGACACCAATGTGTGTACATGTCGCAAACATGGTCTGTCTGAAATGTGTTATCGCTTGTGGAGATTGCCGTGGAGAGGGCTGCGTGAATTCAGAAGAGGTTCTTATAGGAGATGTCGAGGGTGATGTCTGAGTATATTGATATATATGACACACAAGTGCCGAAACCATGAAGCATTTCTTATTCTGGTCATCACTGGCCGATTTCGATCAACAAAATAAACAAAAGAAATAATTGTCAATTTGGCGACCATTTTGGTGGCCATCTTTTGACTCTCTGTGACCGATATTTGGTCAATGTGACTCCAGTGGAATCCTCTGTCAAACGTGATGACATTTGATCGATGGCAATCTCATTACCCCTTCGTCAAAACGGACTAATGCTGATTGGGGAATATTTCTAATATTTGGACGCCATCTTGAACGCCATCTTGAATCCTGAATTTTCTCCAATCGGATTTTAGCGGATTTTGGATATGTTATTCCTGATACTTTTCCACCCAAAATGAGACTAAAACCAGCTTTTTCTAGGTTCAACCTCCCGATGACCACACTATAACCTAATCGGAGAATACCAAGAATGTGTATCAATATATACACTCATGACAACGGGCCATGAGTTGAACAGTACTACCAATGACAAGCTTAATGGCGATTATGGTCAAAAAACGCCCACTACTTTTATGATCTGGAAGGAACATAACACAAAGTGCTTAAGAATTGTTATCGCAGAATGAATTGTTTTGAGAGTTGTTCCCGTTATGGAATATGCATGGAACGAGATCAAGTTTAATACCTAAAAGTCCATAAAGTTTTTTTTTGTTTTCTTCTTTTTTTTTAGCCTTGCATGGGTACAATTTAGTATAGTAAATCTCGTTTAATATCGGCCGTAATAAGACTCAGATTTTCTCTTCATGAGCCTATCACCAAACCGTCACCAAGGAACATATACATTTTAGTAAACACATACGGTGCTGTAGATATTCAAAAACGGCACAACCGTGAACTTCTAATATGAATTTCTACCTTCTTAACCCAAGAAAATAAGTATGCTCTTCCGTGATATCGAAAAGGTGATACCCGAGTGAATATCCAAGATTAATACACATGTACATCAACAATTAGCTGTTAATATATAGAATAGCGATCTTCCAATCTTCGAACTTGACAGAATTCCTATTACCCATACAAAACAGTGGGGTCCAAAATGAGCCTGTTCAAATTAACCCTCTCTCAAGTGAGTAAGTAAACATACTCAAAGTGCTAATTGGCTGAACAATTATTACCCAGTTACATTGATGGTGGTGTTAAATAGAATGGTATTTTATAGCCATTGTCTATAGTATATGCAACAAGATGTAGATGCAATCGAACTCCAAAACAAATCAGCAGTCATCTTAGGTCTGTTTATTCTGACCTCAAACATTTCCTTTATGACTATATATCGGTGGAATTCTCAATAAGAATTACCATTCGAATTACTATACACACAATACTTAACTTGCAGTCCTTTGGTCATCAACCGGGCTGCATCATTACTGAGGCTGGAATCCAGCGACGCCGGCTGTGGACGGATGGCTGTTGGTGAGGTAACGAAGGAACACAATTTTGAATGACCCGCAGACGAAAAAAGGCGCATCTACTCGCTACATCGCCCCTCCAATCACCAATATTAACTAGTTGTCATCTTCCAACCGCTCGACTTCGGTCCTCGCCTTGAAGCGACGTTGATAACTTCCAACTGTTCGTCAATGCGATCCTATAGTTATATCCGTTCGTGAATCAAAACGCTTCAATAAAAATCTAACTTTTCAGGCAGTTTGTTATTGTTGGGACATCGCCAGGTATGTTATGGGAACAGAACACAATAAAAGAGCACAAAATAAATAACCGCTCGCTGCGACTCTCTAGGTGCGAATGACCCTGGTCCAATCAGCACGGATTGACATTACCTCACACAATCCGCGCTGAGTACGTCTTCTACGCGCACTCATGCGCTAGAAGCGTTCCAAAATAACCGGAAAAAACCCAATATCTATAAATAAAACGCCCAGCGAACCATAGCTATCTAGGATCTCTAGGACAGTATACACGCGGCGCGCGTAATGATATATACCGTATAATAATTTTTAATAATCAAACAGTAACATATATAATACATTGTATTTGCGAACTGTTTTCTGTTTTTACAAATACAATTTATAAAAAAAAGGAGATATGGGGTAACTATATTAACCCTTTACCCAACAGAACGGCCCTGTGCCAATGCATTCTCTTATATATGCGAGTCGACCATAGGTCGCCTCGCATATATAAGAGAATGCATTGGCTTAACACATATTAAAAATGATAAAATTGTCAAAGAATGTAGAAAAATATTATAAAAATTGTTAAAAAATGTACGAAAAAATTATAAAATTGTTTAAGAATGTAAGAAAAAATGGTAAAAAGTGTTAAAAAAAACAATTGTTTTAGGCCAATGCATTCTCTTATATATGCGAGGCGACCTATGGTCGACTCGCAAATATAAGAGAATGCATTGGCACAGGTCATAACTGTAACCATCACAATGTGGTCAATGAACCGGTTCCAATGATATCCATATTTGTATGGTGTTATTGAGACAGATAGAAGATATTTTAGGCTGTTGAAGCTTTATTTGGGCGTTTTTGGCCGTTTTAGGTAGAGTATGTAACTTTTATGAATGTCTCATTGGTAGAGTATGTAACTTTTATGAATGTCTCATTGGTAAAGTATGTAACTTTTATGACCGCGTTACTTTCGGTATTTATAGGTATGAAAAATGGCTGGGCCACTCTTAAAGATTTTATTTCGGGAACACAATCCATAATATAACAGCTAACATTGCTGATGAAATATGTCTCAGTTGGAAAGTAGACTAAATTGTCGTATTGCGAAGTTGTGGGGTGTATTTAATCCGATTGGTATATTTTTGTATCCATTGATAGGCTTTCTGGTGTTAAAATCGTGTGTGAATGAGAAACCTTCAGTAGTTGTGGTCATAATTTGAAGAATTAGTTATTTTAACGGAATTCCGAAGTGGTACATTCATGAAACCAATATATGTTATATTAAATAATTATATGCCTATATAATAACATGATCTTGAGGGCGTTACCATTTCTAACTATTGTTTTCTTGTATCTAACTATCGCCCAATATCATTATTGAGCTGCGTATCAAAAACCTACGAAAAGTGCACATATAAATACCTTTCGTCGTATCTTGACAAAAACAATTTGCTTTTTATTTACTAATCTGGGTTCACTCTCAATGGCAACGCATATAACTTGATTAAATCATATTTAGAATCCATGCAACACAGTCATGATTGATAGTGCTAGCTCCGAATGGCGGGGTGTATCAGCAGGGGTACGATTCCCCGAATGGCGGGGTGTATCAGCAGGGGTACGATTCCCCGAATGGCGGGGTGTATCAGCAGGGGTACGATTCTCCGAATGGCGGGGTGTATCAGCAGGGGTACGATTCTCCGAATGGCGGGGTGTATCAGCAGGGGTACGATTCTCCGAATGGCGGGGTGTATCAGCAAGGGTACGATTCTCCGAATGGCGGGGTGTATCAGCAGGGGTACGATTCTCCGAATGGCGGGGTGTATCAGCAGGGGTACGATTCTCCGAATGGCGGGGTGTATCAGCAGGGGTACGATTCTCCGAATGGCGGGGTGTATCAGCAGGGGTACGATTCTCCGAATGGCGGGGTGTATCAGCAGGGGTACGATTCTCCGAATGGCGGGGTGTATCAGCAGGGGTACGATTCCCCGAATGGCGAGGTGTATCAGCAGGGGTACGATTCCCCGAATGGCGGGGTGTATCAGCAGGGGTACGATTCCCCGAATGGCGGGGTGTATCAGCAGGGGTACGATTCTCCGAATGGCGGGGTGTATCAGCAGGGGTTCGATTCTCCGAATGGCGGGGTGTATCAGCAGGGGTACGATTCCCCGAATGGCGGGGTGTATCAGCAGGGGTACGATTCTCCGAATGGCGGGGTGTATCAGCAGGGGTTCGATTCTCCGAATGGCGGGGTGTATCAGCAGGGGTACGATTCTCCGAATGGCGGGGTGTATCAGCAGGGGTACGATTCTCCGAATGGCGGGGTGTATCAGCAGGGGTACGATTCTCCGAATGGCGGGGTGTATCAACAGGGGTACGATTCTCCGAATGGCGGGGTGTATTAGCAGGGGTACGATTCTCCGAATGGCGGGGTGTATCAGCAGGGGTACGATTCTCCGAATGGCGGGGTGTATCAGCAGGGGTACGATTCTCCGAATGGCGGGGTGTATCAGCAGGGGTACGATTCTCCGAATGGCGGGGTGTATCAGCAGGGGTACGATTCTCCGAATGGCGGGGTGTATCAGCAGGGGTACGATTCTCCGAATGGCGGGGTGTATCAGCAGGGGTACGATTCTCCGAATGGCGGGGTGTATCAGCAGGGGTACGATTCTCCGAATGGCGGGGTGTATCAGCAGGGGTACGATTCTCCGAATGGCGGGGTGTATCAGCAGGGGTACGATTCCCCGAATGGCGGGGTGTATCAGCAGGGGTACGATTCTCCGAATGGCGGGGTGTATCAGTAGGGGTACGATTCTCCGAATGGCGGGGTGTATCAGCAGGGGTACGATTCTCCGAATGGCGGGGTGTATCAGCAGGGGTACGATTCTCCGAATGGCGGGGTGTATCAGCAGAGGTACGATTCCCCGAATGGCGGGGTGTATCAGCAGGGGTACGATTCTCCGAATGGCGGGGTGTATCAGCAGGGGTACGATTCTCCGAATGGCGGGGTGTATCAGCAGGGGTACGATTCTCCGAATGGCGGGGTGTATCAGCAGGGGTACGATTCTCCGAATGGCGGGGTGTATCAGCAGGGGTACGATTCTCCGAATGGCGGGGTGTATCAGCAGGGGTACGATTCTCCGAATGGCGGGGTGTATCAGCAGGGGTACGATTCTCCGAATGGCGGGGTGTATCAGCAGGGGTACGATTCCCCGAATGGCGGGGTGTATCAGCAGGGGTACGATTCTCCGAATGGCGGGGTGTATCAGCAGGGGTACGATTCTCCGAATGGCGGGGTGTATCAGCAGGGGTACGATTCTCCGAATGGCGGGGTGTATCAGCAGGGGTACGATTCTCCGAATGGCGGGGTGTATCAGCAGGGGTACGATTCTCCGAATGGCGGGGTGTATCAGCAGGGGTACGATTCTCCGAATGGCGGGGTGTATCAGCAGGGGTACGATTCTCCGAATGGCGGGGTGTATCAGCAGGGGTACGATTCTCCGAATGGCGGGGTGTATCAGCAGGGGTACGATTCTCCGAATGGCGGGGTGTATCAGCAGGGGTACGATTCTCCGAATGGCGGGGTGTATCAGCAGGGGTACGATTCTCCGAATGGCGAGGTGTATCAGCAGGGGTACGATTCCCCGAATGGCGAGGTGTATCAGCAGGGGTACGATTCCCCGAATGGCGGGGTGTATCAGCAGGGGTACGATTCTCCGAATGGCGGGGTGTATCAGCAGGGGTTCGATTCTCCGAATGGCGGGGTGTATCAGCAGGGGTTCGATTCTCCGAATGGCGGGGTGTATCAGCAGGGGTACGATTCTCCGAATGGCGGGGTGTATCAGCAGGGGTACGATTCTCCGAATGGCGGGGTGTATCAGCAGGGGTACGATTCTCCGAATGGCGGGGTGTATCAGCAGGGGTACGATTCTCCGAATGGCGGGGTGTATCAGTAGGGGTACGATTCTCCGAATAGCGGGGTGTATCAGCAGGGGTACGATTCTCCGAATGGCGGGGTGTATCAGCAGGGGTACGATTCTCCGAATGGCGGGGTGTATCAGCAGGGGTACGATTCTCCGAATGGCGGGGTGTATCAGCAGGGGTACGATTCTCCGAATGGCGGGGTGTATCAGCAGGGGTACGATTCTTCGAATGGCGGGGTGTATCAGCAGGGGTACGATTCTTCGAATGGCGGGGTGTATCAGCAGGGGTACGATTCTCCGAATGGCGGGGTGTATCAGCAGGGTACGATTCTCCGAATGGCGGGGTGTATCAGCAGGGGTACGATTCTCCGAATGGCGGGGTGTATCAGCAGGGGTACGATTCTCCGAATGGCGGGGTGTATCAGCAGGGGTACGATTCTCCGAATGGCGGGGTGTATCAGCAGGGGTACGATTGTTTTGCAGACGATACTTCAATATATATATATGTGTGTGTATTGAAAATAAAATCCAACATTAGCTGCAGAAATCATGAATAATGACATTCCAACTGTTGTGAAATGGAAAACGAGGTTAGTAAAATTTAATCCTTTGCGGCTCCCGTCATGAAATGGTTAAACAACAACTCAACTGTCAAACAGTCACTAATGTCAACCAGTCGCTAATGTCAACCAGTCACTAAGGTCAACCAGTCACTAATGCCAACCAGTCGCTAATGTCAACCAGTCACTAATGTCAACCAGGCACTAATGTCAACCAGTCACTAATGTCAACCAGTCACCAATGTCAACCAGTCACTAATGTCAACCAGGTACTAATGAACTGGGGCCATCTTATAGAACTATATAGAACCAATAACATTTGCATAGAGAAGGTTCTTATCATCTACCCTTATGGAGCCTCTCACAGACGTGAGCAGACGACACTCAGCAATACAAGCTACCACATGCACGGGGCTCCCTGCAGGATAATACACCATCGAGGATGAATTCAGCACTTGTCCACCCACCATACAGAGGTGAGTTCTGATAAACATTTAGGCAACAATAACAACGGATCATGGGAAACTCATATAAAAATGATAACCGAAAAGGCATGAAAAAGTAAATCATATTCGGAGACATAAGTACCGACTGAGCAGGATTACACTTGAACAATCCTCTTTTTCATATGTACTCGAATATGCGTCACCTGTTTGGAATAATATATAGAGGATCTCACATGAGTTCCTATTTTATACGGAATTTATCAACCGAGTTCACTAAATTCGATTTGAGCCGAGGTTTACCGAGGCTCAAATAGAATTTAGAGGACGAGGTTGATAAATTACGTATAAAATAGGACGAGTGTGAGATACCTTTTATCACATGATCAAATAAACCCGAAGCAACGCGAAATATTCATCGAAAACAACAATCATAAACTACAGCGATCGCAAGTTATCTGAAGAACGCCGTGACGTCATCGCACGCGCTGATATTAAACGTGTCTATTACCGATAATTATGAAACTGCTTTTATGGCCAAATTATGTGATAAAACAATTTATAAGAGCTACATAATTGAAGATATCCAATATGAGATGGCCAGGGTGGTTAGCGGGGCTACCATAATTGTCAATGACAGAAACTTATTACCTGAAACCGGTTGGGAGACCTTTTCATCCAGGAGGCACACTCAGCAAATGGTATTATCTTACATGATGCGTAGAAACCAGGCGCCATCTTATCTTTCTAGCATGATCCCACCCGATTCGACATCTTCTGGATATAATCACAGGCGCGTAAGTCTTCACACTCCAAATAGTACAGAAATAAATATATGGATACGTTCTTACCGTCAGCAATACGCGCATGGAATAATATACCAGTCTCAATAAAAGCATCAACCGTGGAAGAATTCAAGCGTCTTCTGAATGTCGGTCATACTAATTTAGCTAAGTTTTATTATCATAGTCACTCTCGTTGAGGCTAAGTACATCACACTAGAATGAGACTGGGTCAGGGAGGTGGCGACGGGGGGGGGGGGGAGGGGGGGGGGGGGGGGGTATCACCCCAACTTTTGATTTTCAATTGATTGGGGGGGGGGGTGGTTGTTTTTACCAATATTTGTATATTTTTCTACTTTTGGTCAAAATTTTGGATTGAAATGGCCATCAGCTGGAAATTTTCCTACTTTGGGGGGGGGGGGGGGGGGGGGGGTGTCAGGTTGGAAAATTCCAACACTTAGAAAGTTTGTGTCCTGGTCCCTCCCACTTGACCAGTCAAAAACTGCTAGTTAATTTAAGAAAACAACATTGTCCTACATTTGGTCAACATTATCAATGGAATTGTCATCAGTAACTGTTGGAAATTTTCCAAACTTAGTGGGGGATGTCAGGTTTGAAATTTTCAACTCTATAGGAAGGCTTGAGGCTATTTCAGATGCTAGGATTTTGCGATTTTCTTGTTCAGATTAAAACATTTTCCCATACCGGGCCGGACAATGGTCCGCCCGGTGTGTCATGGTCCCTACCCCGTGGCCAATAACAAACTGCTAATTAGTTTAAGAAACCAATATGTTAGGACATTTGGTCAAAATAGTGGACTGAAACGCTCATCAGTTGGAGAATTTCCAACCAAAGGGTGAGTATGAGGTTTGAATTGCCAAACACTAGTTAAGCTTGAGGTCAGGCAAGGATTTGGCGATTTTCTTGTTTAGTTTTCAAAATGTTCTCACACCAGGCCGAACAACCATGGCCGGCCCAGTGTGTCCTGGCCTCATGCCCGTAGCCCGTAGCATTGGTCTGGAGTTAGACCATTAGATGTTAGGATTTATGCAATTATCAGGTTCAAATATCTGAACGTTCTCATACCCGGTATATAGAAACATGATTTATGAAAATATAGGATATTAGGCCTGAGCATTGAGGTGCAAAGGGGTGGGTGCACATGGAATTATGCAAAAATTGTATATTTGTGACCCGCCATATCAAATCCAGTCGTAAGTCGGGATTTTTTTACCCTGTGCCAATGCATTCTCTTATATATGCGAGTCGACCATAGGTCGCCTCGCATATATAGAATGCATTGGCCTAACAATTTTTTATCATTTTTTTAAAATAAATGTTTCTTACAATTTTTAGGACATAAAATAAAAAACATCCATAACCCTGCAGGGAGCCCCACACATATATAGAAGCATATAGTAGAGTGTCGTCTGCTCATGTTTGTCTGGGGCTCTGTATGGGTGAAATTATAAAATTGTTAAAGAATACAAGAAAAAATTCTTAAAATTGTAAAAAATTGTTAGGCCAATGCATTCTCTTATATATGCGAGGCGACCTATGGTCGACTCGCATATATAAGAGAATGCATTGACACAGGGTAAAAATATCCCGAATTACGACTGGATTTGATATATATATATCTTTATTGTCCTCCATTGATGGAGAGTTGTTATTTTGAATTACACAAGGGATTCCGATTGTGCTCTTGTGGGAAATTCGTAGTTGAATCCGCGCACCATTTTCTTTTGCAATGTCCCCAATATAGTCAAATTAGAACTGATCTAATAGTCGCTCTATCATTTGCGCGAGCACACATGAACATTGGTGTCTTGTTGTATGGGTCTAATGAGATGTCGATGATACAAAATTTATAATATTTTAAGCTATACAAAAGTTTATTATCATATAGGATATGATATTTATTAAAGTCGGGTGCAAGTGGTGATGGGGTGCATAACGTGTTTGTATAAATATGTAAGTCGCGTGACTGCACCTTGTGTTCGGGCATATCCGGCTGTCTGCCCATTGAGCAACCGTGATGACCTTGGCATATTGATGGACTTAATACTGATTGTATACTTATTAATTGGATTTACTTAATTGATACAAAATACCAGTATGACGGTGATCTTTATATACACATAGTTTCATGTATTATCTCTTCTTTGGCGTAGATACGTTTCTATATTGGACACTACACCGTAATTTCGATTCAGGCATGTATACACCATTGTGCCAATACGGGTACATATAACTCTTAAGGCTATCAGAACGGTTTGATTATTTATATATAACAAAGTCAATAATGTTCAATCATCGGCATCTGGGTTTCTCTTCCTGTCGTCTGCTTGGTTTAGAGTCTTCTTCCGTCTTCATAGGTTGTGTGTGTCTGCTTGTCTTCTACTCGGTTGAGTTCCGGTTGAGTTCGTCTTCCTGTCGTCTGCTCTTCTTCTTCCGTCGGCGCATCAGTGGGGCGTTGTTAGAAATACAAGAGCATAATGTTTACCTTGTATTTCCGTCCATTGCTCCACTCTGCTCTTCTAAGCGTCCGAGGGTTCGTGATGATCGCTTGTGTTGGTGAGATAGAAACTGGTTAGAACTCACCTCTCATGTCGGCTTCTTCTTCCTAAAATACCCAGTGTCTGCTAATGACGGCCATGTGTATTTTCACGGCGCGTCGGTTCATCGTACTTAGGGTAATTGAGTTATCGTCATCTCCCCATGGGTCCTATTAACTCTCCTGGTTTCAGTAGCTTTCTAGGCGATACATCTGGTCTTGCTAATCCTCAAGACCGTGTTCTGTTTACTCCACAAATCATTTCCCTATGTTATTGCATGGACGCTCGCTAATTCGATTTGGTGCTCAGTACTTTTGTGATCTAGATGTGGTCAACAGCGACGCTGATATGTGTGGTAATCGAGCGCCCCTCTGACAGAGATTTCCTATCTTCTTCCCGGGTTGAAAGTTATGTCCCTGTGGTTGTCTTGGCACATTACTCCTTCACTTTTTCGATTTAAAGTTGATCTTGAAATCGCAAGTCCAATTCGTCGCTGCGCAGCAGGTCGATGATTCGTCGAAGTGTTTCGCAACAGCGGCATCGGCGATGGATAGCTGGTTCGATGTCGGTCGTCTCCGTGTAGATCGGGTCGTCTGGGCGTCTCTCAGACAACTCCGACCCACTGGCTGTGACTCTTTCGGTGTAAAACTATGATTGAAATTTCATGGCGTCGTCATTTTCGTCATCATCGGACGTCGAGGTATTTTCGTCCTCAATGTCCGAGTATGGGGTAGGTTCTGACAACTGGTCGACCCTTGTTCCACCGCCATGGTCAGCCTGTAATACTCAAACGGATATTTGTGTGAGGTTTGAGAACAAATGACACAGTCAGAATACACAATGGTTAATTTTCCAATTTATCGGTATCGCTTGAGGGTCGTCAGATCGGCCCAATACGAAAATGGAATTTACAACTAATTATATAGATGGATTTGTTGACGAACAGTTTAAACACCAGATAAGTCGGGGTGATTGATTTCAATTATCAAAACGTATGACTGAATGTCGGGATTTATAGTCCCTATTCAACGCTTGCTATAATCATTCTGATGATTATACAACTATAATACCCTGGACATCGTTATGCAACAATTAATATTTGAAATATATGAAATGCATAAATGTCTATATACATGCAAATGATTCTGATATCCGCGCAACAATAATTACGGAGGAAATTCGGAATACATTAATATACGATACATAATTAATACTAATCCAAATCCGCCACAGATGTGGTCAGCCTCTGACGGCTATAATTGGATATACATGTAGGCGTTCCTGAGTGTTGTCCCGGAATAGCGCAGACGGCTTTGGTGCATCCGTCTCCATTGCTTCGTCGATGGGTTCTTTGAACACGGCATTCAGGATATCCTCAGGTCGCTGGTCTAACTGCTTACTGTACATAATGGCTAACCTTGGCAACTGATGTTTAACAAATTTCCACCAGAATCGGTGGGTCAAGATAATGAAAATTACTACTGTAACTACGTTACTAGGGCAAAATACCACCCTGGCCATCTCTACCATTCATTGGGGTAATACTTTTTCGTTCACTAAGTCAGTCGTGAGCATATTTTCGATCGTGTTTATTTGAGCGGGGTGCGCTCAAACGTAGTAACCCTAAGGGTGGCGGCGTGCACGTTATCTCTCGGTGCGCGATTGCAAAGTTCAAAGCTTTATTTATTAAATCGTCATGCGCACGTGCCGGGTTTCATGGGGCGCGCGACCTGTCATTGATCCGAACATGACTATTTATTCGCGATTCGGTCTGGGGCGTTGGGCTAACTATTTTCAACATTTACGAAGCCAGGTTAGGTTTGCCAATAAGCCAGTTAAGGGTAGGGTCGCATTTCTTCTGTAATGGACCCCAGGTCACTGTTTCGAGCACTCTATTATTATTGCTGATAGCACGGCTTTAAACAACGGTTTATCTATTAAGTTGCTGCTCGCTCCATTCATGAGCTGCTTACACTTGCGAGGGGCCGGTACGGGCCTACATTCACGAGGGTTTTGTTCAATGGCGGCCACTTCCATTAACTCATCCTCTGAGCTGTCATCACTCGTAACCATCTTTGTTACTTTGCGCCCGTGTCGACGAGGCGCTGGAGCGCGTCGTGCCTTGGCACTCGGGTCTGGTCTCTCGTCCATGGACGAGTCAGGGTTTTGTAGCGGCTCTGAGCGCGCGAGTCGCGTCTTTCTACGCTGTAAGCGCATCTTAAGCTCGCTTAAAGGGACATCTTCGTCATCGGAGTCCGAACATTGTCTCCGATATCGAGCGATTACATCATCTGGTAATGGTTCTGTTTCATCGCCAGAAGACCCACCCACAGGGTTAGGGGCAGGAACGTCGCTATCTTCGTCTTCGGGGGGAACAACATACGTTTGAGCACGCTTGTTGTTGTCAGTTTTGGGGATTTCCCATTCCAGGTTGGCTTTGCGCATATGTTCAGCATGGGATTGTGTGACTTTCCCAGTTAATTGATTCCTTAACTCGAAAGTAACGGGCGTTATTTGCTTGGTTATGCGGAAGTAGGGTTTCCATTTGCTTTCAAGTTTGCTTTTTCGTAAATGATTCTTCACATAGACGGCCTCGCCAATCTCGAATTTGGTGTCTGTGGCCTTTTTGTTAAATTTCGCTGCTTGTTGGCGTTTCGCCTGTTTCACGTGTTTGTGTACCATCATAAATGATTTAGGCTGTTGCTGTAATGTTATTTGACAATAACCTTTCCCAGCACGATTGCGTCTTCGTCCATACGTGACTGATTTTCCAACTACACTGCCGCGCCGTAGATAAACGGTTTTATTAGTGTTGTTCACAAGTAGCAATGGGACTTGATGTCTTTTACCTAGTTCCGAAATCGAATTCCTTACCTCCAAACCGGGTTTTGATGCTAGGTAACCTTTCTTGATTTGGGCAACCTCTATTAATGTCGACTTGTGAAGAGAAGCTAAGTTTTTTGATTTTCCCATACATAAAGTCGATGTTCGGGGCTTTAAACTAACTTTGCTGGTTAATCTCAGAAGGGAAGCGATATGCGCATCTGCTTCCAAGGGGACATACACGTCACTGATCTTGAGGCATCCCAGATCATAATATAGTCTGACCCCCCGAGAGGTCAACCAATCCCTCCCCAAGATCATATTCCGGGTCATATCATTCGCCACATAAAATTTATGGGTTAATTTTAGTTTCGCCATTCTGAAGGTCAGTTCCACGCTACCAAGTACGCCCAGTGACTTCCCATTCACGGAGCTAAGGTTGATGTGTTCCCTAGTTAGTTTCGGTCGGAACTGTAATGCGTCATAGACGCGTTTGTGAATCAATGATACTTCTGCTCCACTATCCACTAATGAGCGATATTTATTTTTACCTATTCTAACTAAACAGGAGCTGGGGTTCCCTACAATATTTATGTTATATTTCCTCCCATTTGTGGCCTCAATGAGAGGATTCCTTAGTTTTTTGCATATGTGGGCGGGGTCATCATTCGTGGCGGTTCGTTTAATGTCGGATATCTCCGGCTGTGTCGCGGTGTATCATGGGATATGTCACGTGATCGGTTCGGCTGATCTCGGCGGATTTCCCTAGGTGGCGTTACCGGCACGTTCCATTGATTTTGCTTCGAACCTCCGGATTTGGAGGGGCAATTTCTAGCTAAGTGGTTACATTCGCAAACCCAGCAAGATACGTGCCTCCGGTTTTCGGTCTTAAAGGGGCAGTCGCGAGCGAAATGATCACCTTGACACGTCCAACATTCGACCGTTCGTGGTTTAACCACCGCATCGACATGCACCTGTCTCGGGCGTGATCTGTGTTCTCGGGTCGTGTGATTATCGCTTGCGCACACATCGCAGGTTGTTCTCGCGCGTTTGTTTCTGAAACTATCGATTTCCATTGCTTCCGGTTCGTTTTCGTTGTAATTTTCGCGGCCCGTTCGTAGGTTGAATACCCGTCGGATCCCCATTTCCCGCATGGCGATGTCGGCTGCCAATTTCAGTGTCTTCGGCGCATCCCTGATCAACTTCATTTTCAAAATGTCGCTTCTTAAAGCGTCAATATAAAACCCTACGAGTTGGCCTTCAACCGCGTTGATCCCGCCGGGCTGCTCTCGGTATGCCACAATCGCGATCTCCAAAATCCGTTCGGCAAGCACATGTAAATTTTCGTTTTGTTTTTGCTTGATTTTTCTTAGCATCGAAAAGGCGAATTGAATGTCATTTATCTCGGCAAATCGACTAGATAATTCAGTTTTTGTGTCTTGCCACGTGGCGTTAGCATTCGTGGCCAAATATCTTTGTAAAAAATCTGATATGGGGCCCGTCGCGCTCTGGAATGCCATATAGGGCTTCTTTGCTTCGTTAGCGCCGGTTAGGATCGCGCATTTTTCTATCGACTTGACCCACCCGTGGTATTTCGTGGGGTCCCCGTCAAATGACGTCACTACCTGTGTCACCGTAGTCATGGCCATTGCAGCAATTTGAGAATTGATAGACTCTGTCAATGGGGCGAGAACACCAATTGATTGTTGGGTAGCCATTATGATAATAAACAATTAGACTCACGTTTTGCGAATTTTCCCACACTGTTTCTGTTCACACTGTTCCTCCTCTGGTTTCACGTTGTGTCTGCGATTAGCGTTCAGATCCTGGCTCGAAGGCACCAGTTAAGAGATATGTGCCAATACGGGTACATATAACTCTTAAGGCTATCAGAACGGTTTGATTATTTATATATAACAAAGTCAATAATGTTCAATCATCGGCATCTGGGTTTCTCTTCCTGTCGTCTGCTTGGTTTAGAGTCTTCTTCCGTCTTCATAGGTTGTGTGTGTCTGCTTGTCTTCTACTCGGTTGAGTTCCGGTTGAGTTCGTCTTCCTGTCGTCTGCTCTTCTTCTTCCGTCGGCGCATCAGTGGGGCGTTGTTAGAAATACAAGAGCATAATGTTTACCTTGTATTTCCGTCCATTGCTCCACTCTGCTCTTCTAAGCGTCCGAGGGTTCGTGATGATCGCTTGTGTTGGTGAGATAGAAACTGGTTAGAACTCACCTCTCATGTCGGCTTCTTCTTCCTAAAATACCCAGTGTCTGCTAATGACGGCCATGTGTATTTTCACGGCGCGTCGGTTCATCGTACTTAGGGTAATTGAGTTATCGTCATCTCCCCATGGGTCCTATTAACTCTCCTGGTTTCAGTAGCTTTCTAGGCGATACATCTGGTCTTGCTAATCCTCAAGACCGTGTTCTGTTTACTCCACAAATCATTTCCCTATGTTATTGCATGGACGCTCGCTAATTCGATTTGGTGCTCAGTACTTTTGTGATCTAGATGTGGTCAACAGCGACGCTGATATGTGTGGTAATCGAGCGCCCCTCTGACAGAGATTTCCTATCTTCTTCCCGGGTTGAAAGTTATGTCCCTGTGGTTGTCTTGGCACACCATTTATCACACATCGTTCATGCCTACTTCATTATCGTCCCTTCTATAAGACCACATTTATCATCCCTTCATTCGCTTAAATAACTTCCAAACATTTATGAAAAAACACAGAACTATATTCAAATTCCGTCTTCTTTACCCCGTAGCTGTCTAAATACTTTTCATTTTCTTGAAATGTGTTATTATATATATTCTGGGTTTCTATGAAATTACTTATTATGCATGCTAACATATATAATTACACCTCACATGCTCACATATATAATTACACCTCACATGCTCACATATATAATTACACCTCACATGCTCACATATATAATTACACCTCACATGCTCACATATATAATTACACCTCACATATATAATTACACCTCACATGCTCACATATATAATTACACCTCACATGCTCACATATATAATTACACCTCACATGCTCACATATATAATTACACCCCACATGCTCACATATATAATTACACCTCAATTATATAATTACACCTCACATGGTCACATATATAATTACACCTCACATGCTCACATATATAATTACACCTCCCATGCTCACATATATAATTACACCTCACATGCTCACATATATAATTACACCTCACATGCTCACATATATAATTACACCTCACATGCTCACATATATAATGACACCTCACATGCTCACATATATAATTACACCTCCCATGCTCACATATATAATTACACCTCCCATGCTAACATATATAATTACACCTCACATGTTCACATATATAATTACACCTCCCATGCTCACATATATAATTACACCTCACATGCTCACATATATAATTACACCTCACATGCTCACATACATAATTACACCTCACATGCTCACATATATAATTACACCCCACATGCTCACATATATAATTACACCTCACTTATATAATTACACCTCACATGCTCACATATATAATTACACCTCACATGCTCACATATATAATTACACCTCACGTGCTCATATATATAATTACACCCCACAAGCTCACATATATAATTACACCTCACATGATCACATATATAATTACACCTCACATGCTCACATATATAATTACACCTCACGTGCTCATATATATAATTACACCACATGCTCACATATATAATTACACCTCACATGATCACATATATAATTACACCTCACATGCTCACATATATAATTACACCTCACGTGCTCATATATATAATTACACCTCACATGCTCACATATATAATTACACCTCACATGATCACATATATAATTACACCTCACATGCTCACATATATAATTACACCTCACGTGCTCATATATATAATTACACCTCACATGCTCACATATAAAATTACACCTCACATGATCACATATATAATTACACCCCACATGCTCACATATATACTTACATCTCACATGCTTACCCATCTTCACTTAACCCTTTACCGAACAGAACGGCCCTGTGCCAATGCATTTTCTTATATATAAGAGAATGCATTGGCTTAACACATATTAAAAATGATAAAATTGTCAAAGAATGTATAGAAATATTATAAAAATTGTTAAAAAATGTAAGAAAAAATTATAAAATTGTTGAAGAATGTAATAACAAATGGTAAAAAGTGTTTCACTTAAAACACATCTATATGTCAATATTAACATAAATGACAAATTTCATGATGATCAGCGTGTAGCCCATGATGATCAGTCTGTAGCCCATGATGATCAGCCTGTAGCCCATGATGATCAGTCTGTAGCCCATGCTAATGTTCATGGTGATCAGCCTGTAGCCCATGCTAATGTTCATGATGATCAGCCTGTAGTCCATGCTAATGTTCATGGTGATCAGCCTGTAGCCCATGCTAATGTTCATGGTGATCAGCCTGTAGCCCATGCTAATGTTCATGGTTATCAGCCTGTAGCCCATGCTAATGTTCATGATGATCAGCCTGTAGCCCATGCTAATGTTCATGGTGATCAGCCTGTAGCCCATGCTAATGTTCATGGTGATCAGCCTGTAGCCCATGCTTGATCTGCCTGTAGCCCATGCTAATGTTCATGATGATCAGCCTGTAGCCCATGCTAATGTTCATGGTGATCAGCCTGTAGCCCATGCTAATGTTCATGATGATCAGCCTGTAGCCCATGCTAATGTTCTTGGTGATCAGCCTGTAGCCCATGCTTGATCTGCCTGTAGCCCATGCTAATGTTCATGATGATCAGCCTGTAGCCCATGCTAATGTTCATGGTCATCAGCCTGTATCCCGTGCTTGATCAGCCTGTAGCCCATGCTTGATTAGCCTGTAGCCCATGCTTGATCAGCCTGTAGCCCATGATGATCAGCCTGTAGCCCATGCTTGATCAGCCTGTAGCCCATGCTTGATCAGCCTGTAGCCCGTGCTTGATCAGCCTGTAGCCCGTGCTTGATCAGCCTGTAGCCCATGCTTGATCAGACTGTAGCCCATGATTATCAGCCTGTAGCCCATGCTTGATCAGCCTGTAGCCCATGCTTGAACAGTATGTAGCCCATAATGATCAGCCTGTAGCCCATGCTTGATCAGCCTGTAGCCCATGCTTGATCAGCCTGTAGCCCATGCTTGATCAGCCTGTAGCCCATGATGATCAGCCTGTAGCCCATGCTTGATCAGCCTGTAGCCCATGATGATCAGCCTGTAGCCCATGCTTGATCAGCCTGTAGCCCATGCTTGATCAGCCTGTAGCCCATGTTGATCAGCCTGTAGCCCATGCTTGATCAGCCTGTAGCCCATGCTTGATCAGCCTGTAGCCCATGCTTGATTAGCCTGTAGCCCATGCTTGATCAGCGGGTAGCCCATGATTGATCAGCCTGTAGCCCATGCTTGATCAGCCTGTAGCCCATGCTTAATCAGCCTGTAGCCCATGATTGATCAGCCTGTAGCCCATGCTTGATCAGCCTGTAGCCCATGATGATCAGCCTGTAGCCCATGCTTGATCAGCCTGTAGCCCATGCTTGATCAGCCTGTAGCCCATGCTTGATCAGCCTGTAGCCCATGATGATCAGCCTGTAGCCCATGCTTGATCAGCCTGTAGCCCATGATGAACAGCATGTAGCCCATGATGATCAGCCTGTAGCCCATGCTTGATCAGCCTGTAGCCCATGCTTGATCAGCCTGTAGCCCATGATGATCAGCCTGTAGCCCATGCTTGATCAGCCTGTAGCCCATGCTTGATCAGCCTGTAGCCCATGATTGATCAGCCTGTAACCCATGATGATCAGCCTGTAACCCATGATGATCAGCCTGTAGCCCATGATGATCATCCTGTAACCCATGATGATCAGCCTGTAACCCATGATGATCAGCCTGTAACCCATGATGATCAGCCTGTAGCCCATGATGATCAGCCTGTATCCCATGATGATCAGCCTGTAGCCCATGCTTGATTAGCATGTAACCCATGATGATCAGCCTGTAGCCCATGCTTGATCAGCCTGTAGCCCGTGCTTGATCAGCCTGTAGCCCATGATTGATCAGCCTGTAGCCCATGCTTGATTAGCCTGTAGCCCATGATTTATCAGCCTGTAGCCCTTGCTTGATCAGCCTGTAGCCCTTGCTTGATCAGCCTGTAGGCCATGATGATCAGTCTGTAGCCCATGATGATCAGCCTGTAGCCCTTGCTTGATCAGCCTGTAGGCCATGATGATCAGTCTGTAGCCCATGATTATCAGCCTGTAGCCCATGCTTGATTAGCCTGTATCCCATGATGATCAGCCTGTAGCCCATACTTGATCAGCCTGTAGCCCATGATGATCAGCCTGTAGCCCATGCTTGATCAGCCTGTAGCCCATGCTAATGGATTGAATTTTGAAATCCATGATTTGGCAGCCATGTTTATTTTGACCGAATGACCCCAAAATTACTTGTTCCTATTTACATGTCAATGTTAACATCCATGACTAATATTATGCACATTAATTTATATACACCTGTTTACAGTGAATCCCCCTATCACGCAAATCTCTGTTTTAGTGTTAAAAGGGGGGTGGGTGTCAAAACATGGTGGAAAAAAACTGCCAAAAACGGAAACAAATTTGGACGCGGGGGTGGGTGGGTCCCAAACAAGGGTCGAAAGTAAAAAATCAGCATACGTGCCTGCAAATTTTGTCCGACTCCCCATGTCGATAGAGGAAAAATAAATACTGTTTAAACCTTTACCCAACAAAACGGCAAAAAACGCCCAAATAAAGCTTCAACAGCCTAAAGTATCTTCCGTCTGTCTCAATAACACCATACAAATATGGATATCATTGGAACCGGTTCATTGACCACATTGTGATGGTTACAGTTATGCCCTGTGCCAATACATTATCTTATATATGCGAGTCGACCATTGGCCTAAAAAAATTATAATTTAACACTTTTTACCATTTTTTCTTACATTCTTTAACAATTTTATAATTTTTTCTTACATTTTTTAACAATTTTTATAATATTTTTCTACATTCTTTGACAATTTTATCATTTTTAATATGTGTTAAGCCAATGCATTCTCTTACATATGCGAGGCGACCTTTGGTCGACTCGCATATATAAGATAATGCATTGGCACAGGGCCGTTTTGTTGGGTAAACGGTTAAACGAACCTGCTAAACAAGTCCATCATTAAACAATGTACATATGAGACTGTGACGTAGCACCGGTAAATTAAACCCAATAAGAAACTCGTGACATCAGTTCCACTTAATTTAAAGAAACAAAATCCAACAATGAGCCTTTGATGCAGGGTGATCTATCATAATTATACACACATCACCAGCAGGCATTGTCCTTTTTAGTGCGCGGGTATAAAAAGGTAAGACTTCCACCATTCGATCTTTATCTGTTGCCTATCGATATAGACATGAATACTTGGTTAATTTTGTCGCTTTTAGCCGCCATTTGTGTTGGATTGTGTTCGGCGAACCATAATGGTTTCGGCGGCGGTCGCGGCGGTCGCGGTGGTGGTTGGGGCGGTCGAAGGGGAGGCCGCGGCGGATTCGGCAGAGGAGGCAGAGGTGGCGGAGGTCTCCTAGGTGGCGGTGGCGGAGGCCTACTCAACAACATGCTGCAGGTTAGTTTAGCTGAAGGGGTCATTGTCACAAGGCTCCGGTCATATTCGTAGGGGTCATTGTAACAAGGCTCCGGTCATATTCGTAGGGGTCATTGTCACAAGGCTCCGGTCATATTCGTAGGGGTCATTGTCACAAGGCACCGTAGCCAGCTTTTTAAATTGATCACAGATTAATGTAGCCAGCTTTTCACCGGCGAACACATTCGTAGCCAGCTTGTCTAATTCCATGCTTTATATGGCGTGAAATGTGAAATGCTCCAAACTAACTTCGTTTATCAACTTATGTTTGAATGTAATTCGAACATTCTTACGATATTGATTGGAAACATTAGGTTATTAGATGCACTATAATTAAATGAAAATTCAAGTTGTTTTTCATCCATCAACTGAATGAACTCAGGACAATAAGATTAACCAAGTCGTGTCGTGTTCATTGAGGCTGCACGAATATAAAAAGGCTAACTCAATTTTAATGTGATCGCCATATAATAGCTGGCTACATTTGTGATCGATTTAAAAAGCTGGCGACAAATGTGATCAATGCCTTGTGACAATGGCCCCATCAGCGTTAGTTTAACCCTTAATAGTTTTATGGTTTATATGGAAAAGTGGATGTCGGATATAATAACTTAAAACAGTGTTTTAAAACTTAAAACAGTGTGCACAATGCCACACCGGCTTCCCGGACTGCAAATAAAAAACATGTATGAGGCGTAAACTGGTAACCGAGCAGACACGACACCGGCTCCCCACTCTGACAAATAAAAAACCTGTATGTTGCGTCATCTGGTAACCGAGCAGATACGACACTGGACTAGACGCTGGCTCCATGGGGCTACGTCGTTACACTATGCACGCTGTCATGAAAGACCAGTACAATCCATCCGCCATTACTACGTCATTCTAAAAATAACCGGGCATTATTTTTGACTGTGTTGCTGGGGACATTTCAAAATGGCGGATGGTTTGTGCTGGTCTCTCATGACGGCGAACAGCATCGGAGCGTCTCTGTTTTAGTGTTGTGGGTGGGTGTCTTAAAATGGTCGGAAAAAACTGCCGAAAACGGAAAAAAAATTTGGACGCGGGGATGTGTGGGTCCCAACAAGGGTCGAAAGTAAAAAATCAGCTTAGGTGCCTGAAATTGTTCCCCCCCCCCTGGTCCATCATGATAAAACAGTTGTCCCGCTCCATACAGGAGCGGTTTACAGAAATTTGGAAAAGAGATTCACGGTGGGAATAACGTGGTTTCGAGGTTGGTGAGTACCACGCGCTCAAAATGTGCAAACGCACAAAAACATAATATATGAGAAACTGACACAAAACATAGCATTTTGACTGTTACAAGCATATGCTAGTTTATATCTAAAATAAGTTGATACCTTATTTGTTCGAAAATAATCTTTAGTTTTCTGTAACATTCTGATCAAAGTTTCCAGTCTGAGGTTCATGGAATATATAGGAGAATCCTTCGACTGACAACTTTGGTCAGCATGTTAGAGCAAACAACTGTGAGTTTTGACACAAATGAGGTATCAGCTTGTTTGAAAAATAGCATAGCATATGATCGTAGCTGCCAAATACTATGTAATATTTCATTATTCTAATTTATTACCTTTTTCTTCGTTTCTGGTCGCGTTTGCGATCGCCTCGGCCATTTTGAATGTGTGATACTCATCAGCTAGAAACCAAGTGATTCACAACCGTGAAATTGGGAACGTATACTTACAAAAATAAAGTTTAAATAACCAAAACTAATAACTTGAAAAGTTATAAATGTCACTCAAGGTCGCAATGACGTCATCGGAAAGCGTCAAGGTCAAAATGAAATCGGAAAGCGTCATCAGTTGCAAATGACATCGGAAAGCGTCATCAGTCACCACGCTGGTCCATCCTATAATCACCGCTGCGGGCAGTAAACCCCGGTGCGGGCGTTAGTAAACCGCACATCGGGCAATAAGAGGTAGACTTTTCCATACCAGGGCTAGTCTAATTAGTCGAAAGTAGTCCATTTAGAAGTTATACCAACACAATCTTAGTCGAGCGCATTCTGAATGTCTTGGGTAAATGTCAGTTTCATGCAGCAAAACTTTCACTGTAGACACTTATCGAGATTTTGTTTTGAAAACGTTTAGCAGTCTATATGGGACACTGTATCCTTGGCGTCTTTTGATACTAAAAACCCCAAATCCCTATCCAGTAACTAGAATAAAGACATCTTTTCAAACATATCGTACATCGATAAAGTAAAACGTAATGCGGGCAGGAGTAAACTGCGACGCGGGCAAAAATCATGCCCGCAATGGGGTTTAATCCACACCATGAAGTGTCTCATGCAATTGTCAATATTTTCCGACACAACGGTGTCCAAATTTATCATCAAGCACACATCTTGGAGCTGAAAACACCGTACATTGAAACATGGAAGGTTATTCTCACACTCCATCGAGCATTTCGTCACTAAATGGAGCTTTATTCGTCGAACTGTTAACATTTGGTTGAAGCTGGGTTCACCATGCACCTCGTGAATCCGGAGTTGTGTCCGAAGAAAAACAATTAAATACTAACTTTCTGTTATGCAGACTCCGAAACAAATGCAGTGATTTTAAAAGGGTACTGTACACTAAATCAGACCATTATGGGACCATCTCCTTTTATACTCAACCGAATAGATGCAACAAATGAATGAATTTGAGCCATGAATTAGTGCAAAATACACTCATGTGCTCTAGGAATGATGCAAATAACATGGTAATTATAATAAAAATGAATAAATGGCTGGAGTCATAAATTCATTTTCATTATAATTACCATTTTTTTGACATCGTTCATAGAGCACACAAGTGCATGTTGTACTAATCCATGGCTCAAATTCATTCATCTGTTGCATATATGCTGTTGAGTCTAAAAGGAGATGGTCCCATAACTGGCCGGATTTAGTGTACAGTACACCTTTAGTGGTGACAACTGTAAACCTCACTTGATAAGCAACCATGGCTTTAGTTGTGGCTACCTAAACGAGGATGCTGATCAACTAGTGGATAACGGTTTGGTGTTTTGTGATTTAGGAAGGTACAGGGCGAATATACTGTGGCAAACTTAGTTAATGGGCGACGGCGGAACCATGAAGGGCCGTGCATGCATTCAAACTGTACTAATTCACAGTTTACAATATCAACATACCAACATATACGAGGGGCCATGCATTCAAACTACATATGCAACATAAAAACAACAAGATCAACATACCAAAAAAATAACGACACAAGAAAATACAAGAAGAATTTACCCAGTGACGTGTTTTATGGTCGGGATTTAGCAACTTTCAAGAATATTATTAGGGTGCGTTCACACATGGGCAAGTTAGAATATTATTAGGGTGCGTTCACACATGGGCAAGTTAGAATATTATTAGGGTGCGTTCACACATGGGCAAGTTAGAATATTATTAGGGTGCGTTCACACATGGGCAAGTTAGAATATTATTAGGGTGCGTTCACACATGGGCAAGTTATAATATTATTAGGGTGCGTTCACACATGGGCGAGTTAGAATATTATTAGGGTGCGTTCACACATGGGCAAGTTAGAATATTATTAGGGTGCGTTCACACATGGGCAAGTTAGAATATTATTAGGGTGCGTTCACACATGGGCAAGTTAGAATATTATTAGGGTGCGTTCACACATGGGCAAGTTAGAATATTATTAGGGTGCGTTCACACATGGGCAAGTTAGAATATTATTAGGGTGCGTTCACACATGGGCAAGTTAGAATATTATTAGGGTGCGTTCACACATGGGCAAGTTAGAATATTATTAGGGTGCGTTCACACATGGGTAAGTTGGCAGGCATTACGTCGTAGAAATGTCAGAATATGAATTGGAAACATGCATATACAATGCGTCTGTACCACAGCTAACTACGTGAGAAGTAAAATCTCTGTAGTTCCACATGTAGCGATGCTGCCCGAATTTCCATGGGAATCGCATGTAATTATCTCGTAAGAATCAATTGAATGTAGCGCCGTTACCAGTGTAACTACCTAAATTTTACTTCTCATGTCGTTCGCTGTGGTAACGATGCATGTTATATGCATGTTTCCTGTTTCTATAACGAAATGCCTAAAAACCAAATACCGTGCAAACTTGCCAGCGTGTGAACGCACACTTACACCTGGCTGACAGAAAATATGTTTCTGACGTTTTATATGTTTTTTATACTACTAATATAAGCGACTAGATTTAAGACTATAGAGTTATTATACAATGATGTGTACAGTATGTGTTTTTCTTGTACGAGTCCAGGTTGTGGTGAAAAGTCATATTGGACGAGACCCGCAGTGTTGAATATATGACTCTTCACCACAACCTGGACGAGTACAAGAAAAACTCACACTGCACACAAAATTGTATAATGACATCTCTATTATCCATCTGTATGTTTATCCAAATTTTGGGAATGACATTTTTGTGGTTATTTTTGGTATTTGTCGGCACTTAATTCTCTATAAAAGCCTGTATTTTGATCATCAGAAAGCATGATTTGGAAAAGTAAACACGGAAGTGAAAAAAAAACTCAACGCGGAAGTGAAACGTCTGCTACAATCCACCAGTGTTGCCCGCGCATCACAATTTCACCGATTCATTTCGCAATAGAGTTAATTCGTGACGTCACGGAGTCCCGATAAAAATGTGATATTGCACACTTGGGAGTCCAATATGACATTCGGGAGTTCAATGTGACTTTTTCCCGGACTATCACGTGGTGGCTTTTGCCCAATAGGAAATGGTGTTAGTTAAGGGATGGATAATAATATAAATTGGACGGTTAGTTCGATTGTGACAAGCACCAGTCTAATGTACTGCGTGACGAGGACTAGTCTAATGCACGACATTCGGTAACAACTGTCTGTTTCTACTTCATGAAAGTAAAAGTACATTTTAATCACAGAATTTAGTCTCAAAGTTTATATAATTTCACAGTGAATGGAAATTGCAATCTAACGACCATCTGAAATTGTTTCTGCGACGCTTGTGTCTATTTATTTGCGCGCACCGAATGGTTCTTGTAGAATAGACTGATACCTGTTCCAAAACTGCATCAGTCTGAAAATATATAACCCGATCCCTCCAAGAGTCGGCTAGACTCCTTTATATATAACCCGATCCCTCCAAGAGTCGGCTAGACTCCTTTATATATAACCCGATCCCTCCAAGAGTCGGCTAGACTCCTTTATATATAACCCGATCCCTCCAAGAGTCGGCTAGACTCCTTTATATATAACCCGATCCCTCCAAGAGTCGGCTAGACTCCTTTATATATAACCCGATCCCTCCAAGAGTCGGCTAGACTCCTTTATATATAACCCGATCCCTCCAAGAGTCGGCTAGACTCCTTTATATATAACCCGATCCCTCCAAGAGTCGGCTAGACTCCTTTATATATAACCCGATCCCTCCAAGAGTCGGCTAGACTCCTTTATATATAACCCGATCCCTCCAAGAGTCGGCTAGACTCCTTTCTATATAACCCGATCCCTCCAAGAGTCGGCTAGACTCCTTTATATATAACCCGATCCCTCCCAGAGTCGACTAGACTCCTTTTAATTTTGATTGATTTTTAATTCTTCTGCATATCACTGAGCTCAAAAACCACTTCTGGTATCGAATAATCAATATCTTCGATTTATCGACGTTCCTAATTCTGGATCGCCTATCGCCTATCGCCACAATATTTCTTGATGTATTCATTTGGCTGCCAGTCGATGAGTGGGTTTCATTCCTCAACCATAGACAACGAGGGTGATCGTTTTGTAGAATGTTTTTCGTTCATATGCATTGTGTGCACCAGTTAGTCCTCGTGTGTGTACCATCATTTGTTGTTATTGGTAGGACACACATGTATATCATTTGTTGTTATTGGTAGGACATACATGTATATCATGCATTGTTTTTATTGGTAGGACACACATGTATATAATGTAATCCTGAATAGCAACCCATCTTTTGTCTCCATATGTTATGTAATTGTAGCTATTGTTGCATATAACGTCTCCCTTGAATGGAGGAATAAACAATCTCTCTCTATCTCTTTGCAGCTTGGGGTGGCGTCATCCCTATTAGGAGGCCGCGGCATGGGTGGCGGCTTTGGCGGCTTTGGCGGCGGAATGCTTGGCGGCGGAATGCTTGGCGGCGGAATGCTTGGCGGCGGCTTTGGCGGCGGAATGCTTGGCGGCGGATATCCAATAATGGGAGGAGGTTGGAATGGACTCGGTGGATTAGGTGGAATGGGCGGCGGCCAGTGGTTAGGCTAAAACAACACTGGGACAAATAATCGGATATACACATATCGGGATATAAAAACATACACACCACAAAGAAGTTTCAGGAATAGCTCGGTGTGTTGCAAAAACTATGCTTCGCTGCAAGTATGACATCTTGTCGGACTATGTCTGGCTCCGCACAGTACGTGAGTCTCGTGACATCTGTTGCATGTGACGTTATGGCACGTTTATTCAACATCTATGGAATGAAACATTCCATCAAGAGTTGTTACTATTAGTGTTATAGAGATTCAGATTGGAGACTTACGCAGCCAATGTGATTTTGTTCTTGTTCATCGATGTTTAAATTAAAAAAATTAATTAGATGTATCATGTTGTTGTTGTAATTGGAGGTCTGGAACCCTGCATGCTTCTTGAAGAATTTAATTCACTCGATCTCAAATTATTTGTCCCCTGATACTTTATTATATAGAACAAAATAACTGGACTATTCGTAGACACTCATATATATATAACTGGACCAATAAAAAACAGTCTTATAAAGCATATAACATAATAACTGGACCAATCGAAAACACTCTTATAACACAAAATAATAACTGAACCAATCGAAAACACTCTTATAATATAAATAATAACCGGACCAATCTCAAAATCTTGTTTCAGTGAAACTTATATTGAATGGTGGCGTCCCTCTGTGCAATAAGCTATACAATTAAATATAGGAGATATAGCACGGTAGAAATGTTGTATTTTATGCCTTCGAAACATGCCGAGCATTGCCATTTGAACATGCTTGGGACTATACAACAGACCAGGCGCCTATTTTTAGAAGCAACTTTGATTTTTCAGACAGTGCAAATTTTTTTGGATTGGGTGGGATTCGAACCCCGGCCCCATGACCGCGAGCGCGCCTTGCGACTCAAAGTCCGACGTCATTACCACACGGCCACCGAAGCAACCCCAAAAAAGGAAGCTCAAATGGCCGCTGTATTCTGACGTCGCACTTAGGACACTGTGGACGGGTCAAATCGTGACATCGACTTGACCTTGACCTTCAAAATGATCAATTCAAGGTCAAATCGGGTAAAACCGGATGGATTTCGACGGGTACTTTTGTCGGGTACTTTTGTTCGTGACCCCACTTGACCTTGGCCTTCAAAATAGACAATTCAAGGTCAAAGCCCGGACGAAGTCGGGTCACCTTCTAGTTTCATATATATTTTGAAGACCTCTGTCTGTCTGTCTGTTTGTCTGTTTGTCTGTTTGTCTGTCATTAATACAAATCTACGATTCTCGACCGATCGGGACGAAACTTGGTACGTGTGTGTAGTTTGACCAGGCGGTCGTCGTTGTCGTAATGGCGATCCCGTGCGACGCCCGTGCAGCGCATGTGCAGACGAGATCTCGGAAACGGGTGGAGCTATCGACTTGAAATTTGGTATGTGAATATATCTTGCCCCGGATACGAATTTTATCGGGTCGCCGAGCCCGTGCGACGCAAGCTTCGCCAAGCTTCGCGCATGCGCAATGCGCAGACCAGATCTCAGAAACGGTGGAGCTATCGACTTGAAATTTGGTTTTTGAATAGCCCGGACAACGTCGGGCTCATCGGCTAGTCTAATATGATCGCACGTGACACGTAATGGAGCAACCACAAATGTTATCATCAACTTCAATATTGCAATAATTATAGGATGTTGCGTACTACATGTACATGTACCTGTGCTACACCACTCGGTGAGATGTCCGTATCATCATATTAAAATACCAGGTTAGAACGTGGGTTGAGAATTTGAGATATTACATTCAAACCCAGCATTAAATCGCTGAATACTTCTGTCCCCACCTACACGTAACTACCAACCCTGAGTTACAAGTTATTTATAAATTTCAGACAAAAAATATGATAAGGACTGGTTGATCTTGGCGTAGTCTGCTATATAATTATATATGCATGGGGCTTTGATGTACACGTATATACCGGTAACAACATTATCCCGATTATGTTCAGTCCAAACATATTTTACTAAAGTTCAAACATCCGAAAATAACAGCTGAGAACCTGGTGTGAATTGAACTGTGGTGGGGTCTCAAACTTATCTACCCCTGCACGTCAGATCAAAATGCCATATATAGCATATGTAGCTTGAGGATGGATGTGATCCATCAAACCGCAGTGAATTCAACCAGGCCCACAGGTCCTAGATGTCTGCAATCACGCTACCACAGTACAGGTTAAAATGTTTAACGAATTATTTTTTCATGAATGCAGAAATTTTCTCATGAATAAAGTGGTAGGTACATGTACATGTAAATTATGTACATGTATATATATATATATCGGCTGAAGTTGAATTAGAATTTCCAATGGATGGAAATGGAATGTCACTTTAATATTTGAGTTGGAAGTGTTCTGAATGTGAAGTGTCAATTTCATGAAATATGGATTGGTTCGTCTGAATGAATCGATATGTGTGAACATACCACACAGAAAGTGTCCCTTTAATGAAATGTTGAAATGATGGAATAAACAACGAATTTGCAATGTCCTTTAATGAAGAAAACAATGATGAAATTGGTTTACATGTATGTCTACGGTAAGCTGGTGAAAATGTGAATTAACTGAATTAAATGAAATGCTGAAAGTGTCAATGACACTACCGGTATATACAATTTTGAAATTGAAAAGGGAATAATATCATATGTTACATTCAACAGAGTGATTAGGAATGCGGAAAGTTGAAATGTCTGAGTTATTCTAGATTTATATCAACATGGAGATATACCGGAATATAAAGTAAAATCCAAGATGGTTGCTGGCGGCTATGTTTGCAAATGAAATTCAAAAACATTTGATTGCTTCCATCTACATGTACTAGTACATGTATTTCAAGTTTTAACAGATGAAAGCTAGATAAAGCCCAACATACTTTTACAGTATGATTCCAACTGTTAAACTTAAATATTTTTGTAAACTTAAATACCTTATGTCAATATATATAGATTTTTGATTGAAATACTGAAGGCTGAATGATAACAAACCTGAACTCAAACTACATGTATTTCAAGTTTTAACAGATGAAAGCTAGATAAAGCCAAACATACTTTTACAGTATGATTCCAACTGTTAAACTTAAATAGTTTTGTAAACTTAAAGGCACGGTTGGCTTTAATTGTCGAAAATATTAATATTTGTTCCAAACACCGTAAACAGAAAAACATTAAAATGCATATAGTTTCGTCCATATATACCATGACCATCGCGTAAACAGCATGTTATCATAAAGACCTACTATATTTTACATAAGCAAGAGCCTGATTGTGTTACAGAAAACAGCACAATGCTACTGGCTAATCACACACAAATGACATAAACGCTCTTTATTAGCTCCCTATCAGGAATTCACCAACAAGAACGTTATATTTACCATCATAATATAAACAAACGCCAGAAAAGTAACTTTTTATGCTTTTGTTTACGTAACAATGGTCAAACATATGACAATAACATACTGTTTATAAATGCGATATTTCTTATTTGTATACGGACAAAGTCTGTCTACATTTTGATGTTCTTTCTGTTTGTGGCGGTTTTTGACGGGTGGAAATATTTTTACAGGATACCCACCGCCAAGGCCAACCGTACCTTTAAATACCGTATGTCAATATATATACAGTAGATAATTTCCATCTTGTTATGATATGAATCGGGACCAAATAGGAAAAAAAGTAAAAAAAACTACAAACAAGAAATTCAATTAATTGAGGAAAAACACCCACTGTCCCGAGTGGTATTGATAAGCTATTGGAGGGTCTTCCACTTCGCATGCAAAATAGCAAAATATTATTAATTGATGACTGATGTACATGTACAGTACACACATAGTAATAACAATTAGCGTTATGATTTGAAACTAACCATGATAGGATATTGACAGTAAGGTGGTATTATCTACTACGAGTGGTATTAATAATAATAGTACCATTCTAGCATAATATATGTGTACATGATGTATGGGAAATATTAAAGGACAAAACAATAGTTACAATACAATTATAACTTTTTTTTTAATTAATCGCAAGAAGAACTAATTGCGCTTAAGCACAATAAGGGAATCTCTATTGTGATTAAGCGCAATAAGGATATATTTAACTGTGCTTAAGCGCAATAATGGAATTTACAAATTGCGCTTATATAATAAAACCCAATAAGGAATCTATTAATAAGGAATATATTATAGATAGAACATAAACTCCCTATAATTCAGGTGGTGTAGTCCATCTCCATGGTACAATGGGTGGAACAAATATAGGATTATTCTACTATTTGCACAAGGGTGATCTAATGAGAGAGATATTAATTGCGCTTAAGTGCAATATTGATGTAATTTCGCTTACGTGTAATAAGGAATGTCTTATTACACTTAAGCGCAATAAGAATATTCCTTATTGCACAGGAATATCACATTGTGCTTAAGCGCAATAAGGTATCTCTAACTGCGCTTAATCACAATAACTGAAGGAATATTCTTATTGGGCTTGAGCTCAATTAGAGATTCCTTAAGTTATTGCAGTTCATCGAAATTGTCTATTAAATGTCAAGTTGGTTTCCCATAGAGATCACCAACGATGTCTATGCGCAAGGGACCTACGCCAGTCTTCTCTGTTGGGATTCCAATTGTTGGCTTATTAAATATGCACATATGCTTAAGATACAGTCGTGCGCGAAGCGCGCTCCCGTAGGTCGGGTTTTGGATCCCAGTGAATTAAAGTATCATTGAAATAATCGGTCCCCCCCCATCCAATAAACATCCATATATTGAATATACATGTTTTTGGAGCAGAATTAGATAGTCCATATTGGACGCCATCATGGAATTTAATTTTTTTATTTAATTTTCACACATAGTTATTAGTTATGTGGATGGCGTTATCATTAAACATCACACCCGTATATTCATTATGTGGATAGAGTTATCATTAAACCTCACATGCTTATATTGGTTACAGTAATGCCCAAAGTAAGTGACCACTTAACCACAGCATAATTATTGGTAAATTTTCAGGATTTAAAATCCTGAAAAATTACATATAATTCTGCTGTGGTTAAGTGGTCAATTACTTTGGACATTACTGTATGTGGATGGAGTTATCATTACACCTCACATCCTTATATTGGTTAGATTATGTAGATGTGAGTTATCATTAAACCTCACATCAGTGTGTTGGGGATTTTGGACCTTGACTTGGGACCTTTGGTTTTTAACGCAACAAATGCGAGTACACCTTATACACAAGTTTCTTGGATAAGATGAGTGTGAAGCCTGCTTACATTTCGAAATGTTGTCAGTTTTGTATCGTCTGCAGCAGAACTCGGCATGTTGAAGCAAAAGTTACAAGAGATAAAATATGTACGTAACGAGACTATAATACAAATGAAAAAATAAATTGAGGGAGGAGTGGGCGATACAGGGAACTAAGGGTTGAACCGATATAAATTTGTAGAGCGATAACGACCAATGTTGACATATCATGCATCTCAACTCTACTGTTGCAACAAGGCTATAAAATGGGAGGGGGGGGGTGTCATAATCTTAGTTATCTCTATATAGTGCTAGAATAGTCATTTATGGACTTCTATAATGGTACAATGCAAATTGGAATCAAATGATAAAAATATGTATGTAACACAACTACGGTATACGGATGAAAATAATAATTTAGGCCGGGATTAGATCTTGGGTTGGTTAAATAGACTCGTAGAAAAAGGGGAACGATGAACTGACATAAATTAGTAGAGCGATAGCGATCAATGTTGCCATGTGATGCATCGCGACTGTACTGTAGTATTACGTAACTTGACTATACTATAGTCTATAGCGATGAACAAAAAAAAATTGGACCGGGATTAGAGGTTCGGTTGGTTATATGTGGATAATTGGATATGGAATTCATACCGATGAGACGATACAAATTAGTGGAGCGATAAAGACCAATGTTGACACTTACTACTTAGTCAGGCGGTTGATACGATAGACCGAAATAAATTTGTCGGGTGATAATGACCAATGTTGACGTATAAAGTAACGCGACTGCACTGTCGCACAATTATCAGGTAGAACCTGTCAAATATGGACTCTGGTGGCCAATATGGAACAGCTCAGAAAACATTCTCAGGGCCCTAAAATTTATTTAACATAGCCGGGATCTGCCATTAAAATTGATTTATGTCGATAAAATTCTTATTTTTCAAAATTTTAAGCTGAAACTTGGTGTGTCTGTGTGGAATACTTATATATTCCTAAAATGACAGGGTACAGCACGTAATTATTTTTTAGATGGAAGAAATTAATTTTTTTCGATGATAAATTTTAACATGGGATTTGCTATTCAAATCGATTTATGTCGATAAAACTCTTATTTTTAAACATTTTAAGCTGAAACTTCGTGTGTCTGTGTGGAATACTTATATATTCCTAAAATGACAGGGTACAGCACGTAATTATTTTTTAGATGGAAGAAATTATTTATTTTCGATGATAAATTTTAACACGGGATTTTCCCATTCAAATCGATTTATGTCGATAAATCTGTTATTTTTCAAAATTTTAAGCTGAGTCTGAGGTATGTCTGCGTGGAATACTTATATATTCCTAAAATGACAGGGTCCAGCACGTAATTATCTTTTAGATGTAAGAAATTGATTTGTTTCCATGATAAAAATCGAGCATGTACTGTGACCAGTGGTGACGCAGGCAGTGTCACAGTGTGCGCTCAAAATGTAAACAACTTTCTCAAGTGTCGTTTTGGTCAACATATCGCTTTCTCGACGGGGAGATCTGATCCGAATAATAGCTAAGATGTATTTAGATAGAATTATTGACAGAATTTGACCGAGTATTGTGCAGTTTGAGAGAATCGAGTGGAGAAAACGTTTAGTCAAACACGCGAATTCTGCCAATTACACTTACACTAAGTTACAGTTGCAGACGAGCGCTGTCACTGTCAGAATCAGATAATACAGATTGACAACAAATGCAGGCCTGAAACTCACCTTTTTGGGAGGTAAATCCCACTTATTAGATATAAAAACAATCCTTCCTAAGCACATTCCATAAGTTTTTAATATCTTAGGACACAGTAACAGTCAAAATGAATGAATTTAAATCACGATTCCGAGACGAAGCGAGAAATGTACTGTGTACGATTTTTGACTCACTTTGAGGCGCCTTGTTTTCGATGACGTCATTTGCGTTGCCCCACAACCTTAACCCTTTCCAATTCCAGCGGCATTTCAATTGGTTGAAATTAAAAATTTCTCAAGTTCCAGCTCAACCTGAATCTAGTTACCCGATTGGTAGAAATACGTTAGCAGTAATTCTTAGTTTAATGAGTTATAACTCTAATTTTATTGACGATATGAGCTCAACAGCATAATATGAAACAGTTTATGGCGGTGTTATCCAAACGTGTGCTTTGATAATGATTATAATTTTATTTTGCGATCAAACGTCAGTGCAGCTCAGCAGAAACGCATAGACACTAGTTCAGTTCAGCAGAAACGCATGAGTCCTACGATTATAGTACACCCACTGGACGCGCTTTGCGCGTCGGTCAGTGGGTGAAAAAACCTCTGGATATGACCCTGATGTACCATGTGGCTATACTGGTAGTCACAATGAGTTACGCTATCCCCAAAGTTTCACTATCCCCAAAGTTTCACAAAAACAGGGAAATAGTGGATTTATTACTGTCAACGTCAAATACAAGCCTGCAAATAGCGTGTCTGTCATTTGCAGAATGAGGTCCCCAGAGGGTTCATTTAGTGATACTATCCCGCATAGCGGGCTAGCATCACCAAATTCACCCTCTGTAGACCTCATTCTGCTTAGGCCTCATCTTCTGGGAAGTATCTATAGTATCAAATTAACAATGTTTTTAGTTACGTTTTCCCTTCGGGGAAGTTTCTATATCCCCTAATTTGCAGAAGATAAAATCCACAATCGAGGCGCCCAATGGGTGAACATCACCAACTTCAACTGGGGAACTTCAATCTGATTCTAGGTTTGCCGACGGCATAAGCAGAATGAGGTCACCAGAGGGTGAATTTAGTGATGCTAGCCCGCTATGCGGGATAGCGTCACTAAATTCACCCTCTGGGGACCTCATTCTGCAAATGACAGTCAGGCTATTTGCAGGCTTGGTCAAGTATAAGTTAAATCATTCAAATTTTATATACGGTATAGACTGTATACATGTACATACCGTAACAGGTCGGGTGAACCACTGTTTGCTTTGATAAGACCGATTGGTCTAAAATTTACTGATACAAGATTACAGGCCCTCAAACTTTGCATTTTGTGCCAGGGTTGATGTTTTACCAATCCCGTCACCCATATTCGAGGCAGGGGTAGGGTCAATAATATACATGTATGACGGGGTGTCATAAGGGACATTACAGTGACTATAGACATTTTTACAATAGAGACGAGTGCGAAATTTAGCACCCCTGATTTAAAAATTGCAGTTGCTCCCGTCTCCTTGGAAGGATTGATTGATCAGTTGTTCACAATACAGGTACCTGATAGTAATACATGTAGGGATGAAGGGGTCATTCACACACAAAAACCTGCTGAAGTTCAAGAGTACACAGGATTTGAAAATGTGCTGAAGGGTACACAAGGTTTGTGATTGGCATTAACACCAGTTTATTTTCAGTTCATTTTGATGTTCATTGGAACGCAAACAATCATCCTCTAGTTTAACAATAATCATGGCAGATACCGGTACGAATAATAAACATCATTTAGAACGAGATTTAAAAATTTACCTTCAGCACATTTTCAAAACGTGTGTACCCTTCAGCATTTTTTTGGTGAGAGCGACCCCTTCAGAATTAGTAGGCTTATACAATCACATGATGTACATGTACATGTAGATGTGGTTCAAATCAGGATGTGTCCAACCTGGTAATTAACTTATTGTTAACCTTTTTTTCTCCATTTATAAAATTAATAAAGGTAGGCCTGCATCATGCATGTACCGGGTACTAGTACTAGTAATCAAGAATTATTCTTAATACTGGTCAGTATGATGGTCAGTCTGATTTCATTGTCACTCAAGTGAAAATTCGGACGACGACGATTCAAGATTTCGTAAGTGGAAGGAGTTCCATAGATGTAAGTAAGTATTAAACTGGTAGTTAGACTGCACATGCTCATATAAATATCCTTGGAAACCATCAATTGCGAAGTAATCGCAGTTGTGTGCACCGGTACATACAAATATTGGCTGGAAAGATCACAGGGTAGTCAATCTCAATCTACAACAACATCAATGTCACAATCATCATGTACCGGTAAGGCGACACTGCAATCATGGGAACAATCTATCCACGATTTTGTCGGACCCGATTCCTCCACCCGAAAATATCAAAGAAAATGAAATCGACCATATTACACCATACCGTAGATATCTTCGTCTGAACTAGTAACTACGCTTAATTGTAAATACATGTTTTTACATTTCGATTCGGGATGCGACAATTGGGGATCAACTAACGCTAATTATTTCGCCATCTCTAGTCATTCCATTAATATATACATGTATATATTTTTTGGGTGGAAGAATAAGTTTTATACATGTACTACAGGTACATACATGTATTTAAATCGGGTTTTCCAACTTCCAAGTTCACTATTTTATTTACATACCCTGCTTGACAAAACAAGTGTCCAATGTCACCGCGGTGTATTTGCCATTCGGCCGCGGTGTCAGAGTTTGGAACTGCAGTTGAGCACCGCGGCCGAATGGCAAGTGCGGTACACCATGGGCGAACGGCAACTACACAGCGGCCGGACCGCATGTACACCATGGTTAGATTTCTGGTTCGTATCATCTTTTTTCAGTTTAATGAACGTACACAGCGGCAACTACACCATGGCCAAATGGCAAGTACACGGCAACCCAACTGTAGTTAGTCGGTGGAGCCGCGGTGTAGTTGCATTTCAGCCGCGGTGGCAACGCTAACCGCACCGCGGTTAAGTGGGCACTTGTTTTGTCCAGCAGGGTACTGTAGTATGCACATTCCAGCAAACTTTTGTACCAACAGCCAAGTACGGTATGCTTAAGCCTACCAGTCACTGCTATGCGTTCCGGGGCCCCATGCATACCCCGCTGGACAAAGCAAGTGTCCATTGGTACCGTGGTGTATTTGCCGTTCGGCCGCGGTGTCAAGAGTTTGTAACTGCAGTTAACGGCAAATTCACTGCGGCCGAACAGCAACTACTAGTACCCTCATGGCCGAATGACATGTACGCCGTGGTTAGATTTCTGGTTTGTGTCGTCTTTTTTCGGTTTAATTTTAATGAAAGTACACCACGGCCCAACTGTAGTTAGCTGGTGGAGCCGCGGTTTACCGGTAGTTGCATTTCGGCAGCGGTGGCAATGCTAACCACACCGCAGTTAAATGGACAGTTGTTTTGTCCAGCAGGGTACTAAAAGGATACAACTGTATTGAGATTGGTCTGAACGAGATTGGTCTGAGACTGAACGTTCACTACATCATGCATGATGGATTGAATTTGATGCATACTGCATACAGTGTAGTCTATGGCTATGCACTTACCATTCGGCTGTTAGTTTAAGCTGGAGTCTTGTTTTAATCCAGAGAACAAATCACACATTAGACCCTGTTGAGTCACAATACATGATATACAAAAGAGTGTAAATCTTTCGAGTTTCCCCGGAACTAATCACACATTGAATGTGACATTCACAATGTCAACAACAGGTCAACGCCAATATGAATATTCAATACAATTATCATCTTCAAGTTCAAGTTGTTGAAATGTTGGCGAAATTGTTGTGTTCTGTGATCACTCTATCGTTGATTTAAGGTCCATGGTACTGTTATAATTTGCTTGATGTTGTCCTCGGTGTTGACGAAACTGGTTCGTGGGCGAGGTAGAAAATGAAATGCGCTTTCAACTTTGACACTGATTAGGCCTAGTTCGAATACTTTTGCATCGCCTACTGTCGAAAAATTGCGATTTATAACTCGCCTAACAAATCAATGTACAATGTATCTTCGGCATTCTGAACTCCTCGACCTGTGACCTCTGGACCAGTTTTCCCATAAGGCTTCGCAAAAGCGGAGCGGAAGTCACGTGATTTTTAACCCATTTTTCTTGTCCGGATTTTCATCGCGTCGAAATTCTGTTTCATGGTATTGTAAAAATTAATGACGTCATTCACGCCTAAACATGAAAAGCAACAACGCGCCTGCGGCGCGTTGTGGTTGCTATTATATATTTTGGAAGATCTGTGTGTTTGTGTGTTTGTAATCGATGAACTCGAAAACGGCCGATTTCGATGAAACTTGGTATCTGGTGGTATTTTCGGTCGGGGGGTGACATATGCCCATTAATTTGCCCGTGGGACGTGACATTGACCTTGAAACAGGGTCATTTCAAGGTCAAACGCCCGAATATCACGGGATTTCGATGAAACTTGGTATGTGGGGGTACTTTCGTATGGGGAGTCTCATAAGCATATTCATTTGCCCGTGCGACGTGACCTTGACCTTTAAATCGGGTCAATTCAAGGTCAAATCGCCAATTTTGATGGGATTTCGATGAAATTTTATACATAGGGTTACATTTGTCCACTGAGTGTTTTGGACGGGTCAAATCGTGACCCCGACCTGACCTCGACCTTCAAAATGATCAATTCAAGGTCAAATCGGGTAAAACCGGATGGATTTCGACGGGCACGTTTGTCGGGTACTTTTGTCCGGCAGTGTTCTGGTCAAATCGTGACCGCACTTGATCTTGACCTTCAAAATGGACAATTCAAAGTCAAAGCCCGGACGAAGTCGGGTCACCTTCTAGTAGTATATATATAGGAAATCATACAATTAAAGATTCTCTGCGAGCGAATTAACACCCCTATATCGGGGGGGGGGGCTGCAGAAAATTCCATACACAGGGTCGGTCGGTCGGTCATAGGTCGACAAAACAAGTTTTTTTTCGGTGTTTGCAATTTTTTTCTTTTTGGCTTTTCTTCACCTAATTATAAGACAATTGCCGAAAATGGTGCTTGTTTGATTGTGTTATGATCTATATAACACATATATTTATGCGAGGTTTGATTTTGTCTATATAACACATATTTATGCGAGATTGCTTACGTTTCATTACGTCGTTAGATTTATTACAATTGGGTCATTCAGCCCGTTCAGTAGATGGGCTGGATCCGACGACGAACAACACTCAACAACAACAACAACAACACTCAACAACAACAACAACAATACTCAACAACAACAACAACACTCAACAACAACAACAACAACACTCAACAACAACAACAACAACTACAACAGCAATACTCAACAACAACAACACTCAACAACAACAACAACACTCAACAACAACAACAATACTCAACAACAACAACAACAACACTCAACAACAATAATCTTTGGCTATGACATCTCTGCAAACCATCATCATATTTATTGATGTTATAATCTGATATATTCAAAAGCTACTTTATATGAAGGTGTGCATGCATAAACATACGAGAAGCTCATGTATATTCAATCGGGCTGAATTTTTACCCTGTGCCAATGCATTCTCTTATATATGCGAGTCGACCATAGGTCGCCTCGCATATATAAGAGAATGCATTGGCCTAACAATGTTTTATCATTTAAAAAAAATATATGTTTCTTATAATTTTTAGGACATAAAATAAAAAAACATCCATTACCCTGCAGGGAGCCCCACACATATATAGAAGCATATAGAAGAGTGTCGTCTGCTCATGTTTGTCTGGGGCTCTGTATGGGTGAAATTATAAACCAGTTATAGTAATTAGTTTTGAACAGGTGTTTGGACATGTGCTGTGATTTTTTCAGTCAAGTTGAGCTTCATAATTCTTACAGGTTTTTTTCCTAAATGTATCTAGGTGTGATTAGAGTGGCTAGTGGGTATGAACTAAATATTGACTAAGGGAATGGAACAGTATAATCTACCAGAACAGTCTGGAAAAGCTTGTTAAATTCAATTGAAGTGCGAGTTTGGAGTGGGTCCCAAAAATCTGGGCACGAATATTTGTACCTGGTGTGCCACAAAAACATAATCAGCGCTGTGTCTGCAAATTGTTTCCTGACCCCCTTGCCTAAATTACTATTTCTTCGGCTTCGGGGGTGAACAAATATATTTCATTTCAGACGAGATTACATTTGAAGTCACAGTTTTTAGATTTAGGTTTCTCGACTCAATCAAATATGTTTTAACCCCGAAGCAGAAGAAATAGTAAATCAGGGTGTTCAATCAGACAGGGCATTTTTATTTATGGTGTTAAATCGGACAGCGTAACTTTATTTAGAGGGTAATAAATCTGACCGGTATCTTTATTTTAGGGTGTTAAATCGGACAGGGTATCTTTAATTTAGAGGGTATTTAATCTGACCGGATATCTTTATTTTAGGGTGTTGAATCAGACATAGTATCCTTAATTTAGGGTGTTAAATCGGACAGAGGATCTTTAATTTAGGGTGTTAAATCGGACAGAGTATCTTTAATTTAGAGGGTATTTAATCTGACCGGATATCTTTATTTTAGGGTGTTGAATCGGACATGGTATCTTTAATTTAGGGTGTTAAATCGGTCAGAGGATCTTTAATTTAGAGTGTTAAATCGGACAGAGTATCTTTAATTTAGAGGGTATTTAATCTGACCGGATATCTTTATTTTAGGGTGTTAAATCGGACAGGGTATCTTTAATTTAAAGGGTATTTAATCTGACTGGATATCTTTATTTTAGGGTGTTGAATCAGACAGAGTATCTCTAATTTAGGGTGTTAAATTGGACACAGGATCTTTAATTTAGGGTGTTAAATCGGACAGCGTAACTTTAATTTAGAGGGTATTTAATCTGACCGGGTATCTTTATTTAGGGTGTTGAATCGGACATGGTATCTTTAATTTATAATGTTAAATCGGACAGTATAACTTTAATTTAGAGGGTATTTAATCTGACAGCGTAACTTTAATTTATGTTGTTAAATCGGACAGCATAACTTTAATTTAGAGGGAATTTAATCTGACCGTGTATCTTTATTTTAGGGTGTTGAATCGGACATGGTATCTTTAATTTAGAGGAATTAAATCAGACAGAGTATCTTTAATTTATGGTGTTAAATCGGACAGCGTAAATTTAATTTATGTTGTTAAATCGGAAAGCGTAACTGTCATTTAGAGGGTATTTAATATGACCGGATATCTTTATTTTAGGGTGTTAAATCGGACAGCGTAACTTTATTTAGAGGGTATTTAATCTGACCGGATATCTTTATTTTAGGGTGTTAAATCGGACAGGGTATCTTTAATTGAGAGGGTATTTAATCTGACCGGATATCTTTATTTTATGGTGTTGAATCAGACAGAGTATCTTTAATTTAGGGTGTTAAATCGGACAGAGGATCTTTAATTTAGGGTGTTAAATCGGACAGAGTATCTTTAATTTAGAGGGTATTTAATCTGACCGGATATCTTTATTTTAGGGTGTTAAATCGGACAGGGTATCTTTAATTTAGAGGGTATTTAATCTGTCCGGATATCTTTATTTTAGGGTGTTGAATCAGAGAGTATCTTTATTTTAGGGTGTTAAATCGGACAGAGTAGCTTTAATTTAGAGGGTATTTAATCTGACCGGATATCTTTATTTCAGGGTGTTAAATCGGACAGGGTATCTTTAATTTAGAGGGTATTTAATCTGACCGGATATCTTTATTTTAGGGTGTTGAATCAGACAGAGTATCTTTAATTTAGGGTGTTAAATCGGACAGAGGATCTTTAATTTAGGGTGTTAAATCGGACAGAGTATCTTTAATTTAGAGGGTATTTAATCTGACCGGATATCTTTATTTTAGGGTGTTAAATCGGACAGGGTATCTTTAATTTAGAGGGTATTTAATCTGTCCGGATATCTTTATTTTAGGGTGTTGAATCAGAGAGTATCTTTATTTTAGGGTGTTAAATCGGACAGAGTAGCTTTAATTTAGAGGGTATTTAATCTGACCGGATATCTTTATTTCAGGGTGTTAAATCGGACAGGGTATCTTTAATTTAGAGGGTATTTAATCTGACCGGATATCTTTATTTTAGGGTGTTGAATCAGAGAGTATCTTTAATTTAGAGTGTTAAATCGGACAGAGGATCATAAATTTAGGGTGTTAAATCGGACAGAGTATCTTTAATTTAGAGGGTATTTAATCTGACAGCGTAACTTTAATTTATGTTGTTAAATCGGACAGCATAACTTTAATTTAGAGGGTATTTAATCTGATAGCGTAACTTTAATTTATGTTGTTAAATCGGACAGCATAACTTTAATTTAGAGGGTATTTAATCTGACCGGGTATCTTTATTTTAGGATGTTGAATCGGACAGGGTATCTTTAATTTAGAGGGATTAAATCAGACAGGATATCTTTAATTTAGGGTTGTTAAATCAGACAGCGTATCTTTAATTTAGAGGGTGTTGAATCTGACGGGGTATCTTTAATTTAGGGTGTTGAATCGGACATGGCATCTTTATTTTAGGGTTTTGAATCGGACCGGATAAATTAATAATTATTTATTCTCAAACGAAACTCAGACACATTCTGAGGAAAACAAATTGATCGTTCTTAAGGTCACTTTTATTCTATATGAATTGTCATCTGTTATCACTTCGAGTATTACCTTGCTAGCATGCAGGGCAAGGCAACTACGTCACAATTTGTTTAAAAACGGTCACTTTACAAGGGGGTCAGTGTTACATAACTACACATGCCCCATTATATTCCCATAACTTGATTCAAGGACATATATACCCCAAACTCGAATATCCGTGTTCGGTTCCTTAAGGAAAGAAAGCTCACACGTCTTACTCCCTAACAAGACCTACACACAATGAAGACGGCTCCCCAAATATGGTCATAGGAAATGACCATAACAGCGGGACCAATCCGATGTGTATTACCAAACACCTCATTATGTATTCACCCAAATGGTATATAAGTAAATACAATTCCCCAAGTTATCATGCTTTTCCTATTCCACTTCCGAGCCTCTAATACGTAGAGGCTCGACTATTCTAACACTAGGATCATCGATTGTCACATTTGTATACACTGCTGGTATCTTAATCACGACGTAATAAAGACTTGTACCTATATATATCTATGTGTCCATTACCTCACATAGTATTTATGGTACCGTTGAGCAGTTCTGCGTCTCACTACTACACAGCTTGAAGTCTCAGCTACTAGACGACCATTGCCAAGATACATACTAGACGATCACTGCCAAGATACGTACTAGACGACCACTGACAAGATACGTACTAGACGACCACTGACAAGATACATACTAGACGATCACTGCCAAGATACATACTAGACGATCACTGCCAAGATACGTACTAGACGACCACTGACAAGATACGTACTAGACGACCACTGACAAGATACGTACTAGACGATCACTGCCAAGATACATACTAGACGATCACTGCCAAGATACATACTAGACGACCACTGACAAGATACATACTAGACGATCACTGCCAAGATACATACTAGACGATCACTGCCAAGATACGTACTAGACGACCACTGACAAGATACGTACTAGACGACCACTGACAAGATACACACTAGACGATCACTGCCAAGATACATACTAGACGATCACTGCCAAGATACATACTAGACGATCACTGCCAAGATACGTACTAGACGACCACTGACAAGATAAATACTAGACGATCACTGCCAATATACATACTAGACGATCACTGACAAGATACGTACTAGACGATCACTACCAAGATACATACTAGACGACCACTGACAAGATACATACTATACGATCACTGCCAAGATAGATACTAGACGATCACTGCCAAGATACGTACTAGACGATCACTGCCAAGATACATACTAGACGATCACTGCCAAGATACATACTAGACGACCACTGACAAGATACATACTAGACGATCACTGCCAAGATACATACTAGACGACCACTGACAAGATACATACTAGACGATCACTGCCAAGATACATACTAGACGATCACTGACAAGATACGTACTAGACGACCACTGACAAGATACCTACTAGACGATCACTGGCAAGATACATACTAGACGACCACTGACAAGATACATACTAGACGATCACTGCCAAGATACGTACTAGACGACCACTGACAAGATACATACTAGACGACCACTGACAAGATACATACTAGACGATCACTGCCAAGATACATACTAGACGATCACTGCCAAGATACATACTAGACGACCACTGACAAGATACATACTAGACGATCACTGCCAAGATACACACTAGACGACCACTGACAAGATACGTACTAGACGACCACTGACAAGATACCTACTAGACGATCACTGACAAGATACATACTAGACGATCGCTGCCAAGATACATACTAGACGATCACTGACAAGATACATACTAGACGACCACTGACAAGATACGTAATAGACGACCACTGACAAGATACCTACTAGACGATCACTGGCAAGATACATACTAGACGACCACTGACAAGATACATACTAGACGACCACTGACAAGATACATACTAGACGATCACTGACAAGATACATACTAGACGATCACTGCCAAGATACATACTAGACGATCACTGCCAAGATACATACTAGACGATCACTGCCAAGATACATACTAGACGACCACTGACAAGATACATACTAGACGATCACTGCCAAGATACATACTAGACGATCACTGACAAGATACGTACTAGACGACCACTGACAAAATACATACTAGACGACCATTACCAAGATACATACTAGACGATCACTGCCAAGATACATACTAGATGACCATGGCCAAGATACGTACTAGACGACCACTGACAAGATACATACTAGACGATCACTGCCAAGATACATACTAGACGATCACTGACAAGATACGTACTAGACGACCACTGACAAGATACATACTAGACGATCACTGACAAGATACATACTAGACGACCACTGACAAGATACATACTATACGATCACTGCCAAGATACATACTAGACGATCACTGACAAAATACATACTAGACGATCACTGCCAATATACATACTAGACGATCACTGCCAAGATACATACTAGACGATCACTGCCAAGATACATACTAGACGACCACTGACAAGATACATACTAGACGATCACTGCCAAGATACATACTAGACGATCACTGACAAGATACGTACTAGACGACCACTGACAAGATACATAGTAGACGATCACTGACAAGATACATAGTAGACGATCACTGACAAGATACATACTAGACGATCACTGACAAGATACATACTAGACGACCACTGACAAGATACGTACTAGACGACCACTGACAAGATACGTACTAGACGATCACTGACAAGATACGTACTAGACGACCACTGACAAGATACGTACTAGACGACCACTGACAAGATACATACTAAACGACCACTGACAAGATACATACTAGAAGATCACTGCCAAGATACATACTAGACAACCACTGACAAGATACATACTAGACGATCACTGACAAGATACGTACTAGACGACCACTGACAAGATACGTACTAGACGATCACTGACAAGATACGTACTAGACGATCACTGACAAGATACATACTAGACGACCACTGACAAGATACATACTAGACGATCACTGCCAAGATACATACTAGACGATCACTGACAAGATACGTACTAGACGACCACTGACAAGATACATAGTAGACGACCACTGACAAGATACATACTAGACGATCACTGACAAGATACGTACTAGACGACCACTGACAAGATACGTACTAGACGACCACTGACAAGATACGTACTAGACGATCACTGACAAGATACGTACTAGACGACCACAGACAAGATACGTACTAGACGACCACTGACAATATACATACTAAACGACCACTGACAAGATACGTACTAGACGACCACTGACAAGATACATACTAGACGATCACTGACAAGATACATACTAGACGACCACTGCCAAGATTCATACTAGACGATCACTGACAAGATACATACTAAACGATCGCTGCCAAGATACATACTAGACGACCACTGACAAGATACACACTAGACGACCACTGACAAGATACATACTAAACGACCACTGACAAGATACATACTAGACGATCACTGCCAAGATACGTACTAGACGATCACTGACAAGATACGTACTAGACGACCACTGACAAGATACATACTAGAAGATCACTGCCAAGATACATACTAGACGACCACTGACAAGATACATACTAGACGACCACTGCCAAGATACACACTAGACGACCACTGACAAGATACATACTAAACGACCACTGACAAGATACGTACTAGACGACCACTGACAAGATACATACTAGACGATCACTGACAAGATACATACTAGACGACCACTGCCAAGATGCATACTAGACGATCACTGACAAGATACATACTAAACGATCGCTGCCAAGATACATACTAGACGACCACTGACAAGATACATACTAGACGACCACTGACAAGATACGTACTAGACGACCACTGACAAGATACGTACTAGACGATCACTGACAAGATACGTACTAGACGACCACTGACAAGATACATACTAAACGATCGCTGCCAAGATACATACTAGACGACCACTGACAAGATACGTACTAGACGATCACTGACAAGATACATACTAGACGACCACTGACAAGATACATACTAAACGATCACTGCCAAGATACATACTAGACGACCACTGACAAGATACATACTAGACGATCACTGCCAAGATACATACTAGACGATCACTGCCAAGATACATACTAGACGACCACTGACAAGATACATACTAGACGATCACTGCCAAGATACACACTAGACGACCACTGACAAGATACGTACTAGACGACCACTGACAAGATACCTACTAGACGATCACTGACATGATACATACTAGACGATCGCTGCCAAGATACATACTAGACGATCACTGACAAGATACATACTAGACGACCACTGACAAGATACGTAATAGACGACCACTGACAAGATACCTACTAGACGATCACTGGCAAGATACATACTAGACGACCACTGACAAGATACATACTAGACGACCACTGACAAGATACATACTAGACGATCACTGACAAGATACATACTAGACGATCACTGCCAAGATACATACTAGACGATCACTGCCAAGATACATACTAGACGATCACTGCCAAGATACATACTAGACGACCACTGACAAGATACATACTAGACGATCACTGCCAAGATACATACTAGACGATCACTGACAAGATACGTACTAGACGACCACTGACAAGATACATACTAGACGATCACTGACAAGATACATACTAGACGATCACTGCCAAGATACATACTAGACGATCACTGACAAGATACATACTAGACGACCACTGACAAGATACGTAATAGACGACCACTGACAAGATACCTACTAGACGATCACTGGCAAGATACATACTAGACGACCACTGACAAGATACATACTAGACGACCACTGACAAGATACATACTAGACGATCACTGACAAGATACATACTAGACGATCACTGCCAAGATACATACTAGACGATCACTGCCAAGATACATACTAGACGATCACTGCCAAGATACATACTAGACGACCACTGACAAGATACATACTAGACGATCACTGCCAAGATACATACTAGACGATCACTGACAAGATACGTACTAGACGACCACTGACAAGATACATACTAGACGATCACTGCCAAGATACATACTAGACGATCACTGACAAGATACGTACTAGACGACCACTGACAAGATACATACTAGACGACCATTACCAAGATACATACTAGACGATCACTGCCAAGATACATACTAGATGACCATGGCCAAGATACGTACTAGACGACCACTGACAAGATACATACTAGACGATCACTGCCAAGATACATACTAGACGATCACTGACAAGATACGTACTAGACGACCACTGACAAGATACATACTAGACGATCACTGACAAGATACATACTAGACGACCACTGACAAGATACATACTATACGATCACTGCCAAGATACATACTAGACGATCACTGACAAAATACATACTAGACGATCACTGCCAATATACATACTAGACGATCACTGCCAAGATACATACTAGACGATCACTGCCAAGATACATACTAGACGACCACTGACAAGATACATACTAGACGATCACTGCCAAGATACATACTAGACGATCACTGACAAGATACGTACTAGACGACCACTGACAAGATACATACTATACGATCACTGACAAGATACGTACTAGACGATCACTGACAAGATACATACTAGACGACCACTGACAAGATACGTACTAGACGACCACTGACAAGATACGTACTAGACGATCACTGACAAGATACGTACTAGACGACCACTGACAAGATACGTACTAGACGACCACTGACAAGATACGTACTAGACGACCACTGACAAGATACGTACTAGACGATCACTGACAAGATACGTACTAGACGATCACTGACAAGATACATACTAGACGACCACTGACAAGATACATACTAGACGATCACTGCCAAGATACATACTAGACGATCACTGACAAGATACGTACTAGACGACCACTGACAAGATACATAGTAGACGATCACTGACAAGATACGTACTAGACGACCACTGACAAGATACATAGTAGACGACCACTGACAAGATACATACTAGACGATCACTGACAAGATACGTACTAGACGACCACTGACAAGATACGTACTAGACGATCACTGACAAGATACGTACTAGACGATCACTGACAAGATACATACTAGACGATCACTGACAAGATACGTACTAGACGACCACTGACAAGATACATAGTAGACGACCACTGACAAGATACATACTAGACGATCACTGACAAGATACGTACTAGACGACCACTGACAAGATACGTACTAGACGACCACTGACAAGATACGTACTAGACGATCACTGACAAGATACGTACTAGACGACCACAGACAAGATACGTACTAGACGACCACTGACAATATACATACTAAACGACCACTGACAAGATACGTACTAGACGACCACTGACAAGATACATACTAGACGATCACTGACAAGATACATACTAGACGACCACTGCCAAGATTCATACTAGACGATCACTGACAAGATACATACTAAACGATCGCTGCCAAGATACATACTAGACGACCACTGACAAGATACATACTAGACGACCACTGACAAGATACATACTAAACGACCACTGACAAGATACATACTAGACGATCACTGCCAAGATACGTACTAGACGATCACTGACAAGATACGTACTAGACGACCACTGACAAGATACATACTAGAAGATCACTGCCAAGATACATACTAGACGACCACTGACAAGATACATACTAGACGACCACTGCCAAGATACATACTAGACGACCACTGACAAGATACATACTAAACGACCACTGACAAGATACGTACTAGACGACCACTGACAAGATACATACTAGACGATCACTGACAAGATACATACTAGACGACCACTGCCAAGATGCATACTAGACGATCACTGACAAGATACATACTAAACGATCGCTGCCAAGATACATACTAGACGACCACTGACAAGATACATACTAGACGACCACTGACAAGATACGTACTAGACGACCACTGACAAGATACGTACTAGACGATCACTGACAAGATACGTACTAGACGACCACTGACAAGATACATACTAAACGATCGCTGCCAAGATACATACTAGACGACCACTGACAAGATACGTACTAGACGATCACTGACAAGATACATACTAGACGACCACTGACAAGATACATACTAAACGATCACTGCCAAGATACGGACTAGACGACCACTGCCAAGATACATACTAGACGATCACTGACAAGATACATACTAGACGATCACTGGCAAGATACATACTAGACGACCACTGACAAGATACCTACTAGACGATCACTGCCAAGATACATACTAGACGATCACTGACAAGATACGTACTAGACGATCACTGACAAGATACATACTAGACGATCACTGCCAAGATACCTACTAGACGATCACTGCCAAGATACATACTAGACGACCACTGACAAGATACGTACTAGACGATCACTGACAAGATACCTACTAGACGATCACTGACAAGATACGTACTAGACGATCACTGCCAAGATACATACTAGACGATCACTGACAAGATACGTACTAGACGATCACTGACAAGATACCTACTAGACGATCACTGACAAGATACGTACTAGACGATCACTGACAAGATACATACTAGACGATCACTGACAAGATACCTACTAGACGACCACTGACAAGATACATACTAGACGACCACTGACAAGATACATACTAGACGATCACTGACAAGATACCTACTAGACGATCACTGACAAGATACCTACTAGACGACCACTGACAAGATACATACTAGACGACCACTGACAAGATACATACTAGATGATCACTGACAAGATACGTACTAGACGATCACTGACAATATACATACTAGACGACCACTGACAAGATACATACTAGACGATCACTGACAAGATACATACTAGACGACCACTGACAAGATACCTACTAGACGATCACTGACAAGATACATACTAGACGATCACTGACAAGATACGTACTAGACGATCACTGACAATATACATACTAGACGACCACTGACAAGATACATACTAGACGATCACTGACAAGATACATACTAGACGATCACTGACAAGATACGTACTAGACGATCACTGACAATATACATACTAGACGATCACTGCCAAGATACATACTAGACGATCACTGACAAGATACATACTAGACGATCACTGGCAAGATACATACTAGACGATCACTGACAAGATACATACTAGACGACCACTGACAAGATACATACTAGACGATCACTGGCAAGATACATACTAGACGACCACTGACAAGATACATACTAGACGACCACTGACAAGATACATACTAGACGATCACTGCCAAGATACATACTAGACGATCACTGTCAATATACATACTAGACGATCACTGGCAAGATACATACTAAACGACCACTGACAAGATACATACTAGACGACCACTGACAAGATACATACTAGACGATCACTGACAAGATACGTACTAGACGACCACTGCCAAGATAAATACTAGAAGATCACTGCCAAGATACATACTAGACGATCACTGCCAAGATACATACTAGACGATCACTGCCAAGATACATACTAGACGATCACTGCCAAGATACATACTAGACGATCACTGGCAAGATACATACTAAACGACCACTGACAAGATACATACTAGACGACCACTGACAAGATACATACTAGACGATCACTGACAAGATACGTACTAGACGACCACTGCCAAGATACATACTAGACGACCACTGACAAGATAAATACTAGAAGATCACTGCCAAGATACATACTAGACGACCACTGACAAGATAAATACTAGACGATCACTGCCAAGATACATACTAGACGATCACTGGCAAGATACATACTAAAAGACCACTGACAAGATACATACTAGACGACCACTGACAAGATACATACTAGACGATCACTGACAAGATACGTACTAGACGACCACTGCCAAGATAAATACTAGAAGATCACTGCCAAGATACATACTAGACGACCACTGCCAAGATACGTACTAGACGACCACTGACAAGATACGTACTAGACGACCACTGACAAGATACATACTAAACGACCACTGACAAGATACGTACTAGACGACCACTGACAAGATACATACTAAACGACCACTGACAAGATACATACTAAACGACCACTGACAAGGTACATACTAGACGACCACTGACAAGATACATACTAGACGATCACTGACAAGATACGTACTAGACGACCACTGCCAAGATACATACTAGACGACCACTGACAAGATAAATACTAGAAGATCACTGCCAAGATACATACTAGACGATCACTGCCAAGATACGTACTAGACGATCACTGCCAAGATACATACTAGACGATCACTGACAAGATACATACTAGACGATCACTGCCAAGATACATACTAGACGATCACTGGCAAGATACATACTAAACGACCACTGACAAGATACATACTAGACGACCACTGACAAGATACGTACTAGACGACCACTGACAAGATACATACTAGACGATCACTGACAAGATACATACTAGACGACCACTGCCAAGATGCATACTAGACGATCACTGACAAGATACATACTAAACGATCGCTGCCAAGATACATACTAGACGACCACTGACAAGATACATACTATACGACCACTGACAAGATACGTACTAGACGACCACTGACAAGATACGTACTAGACGATCACTGACAAGATACGTACTAGACGACCACTGACAAGGTACATACTAAACGATCGCTGCCAAGATACATACTAGACGACCACTGACAAGATACGTACTAGACGATCACTGACAAGATACATACTAGACGACCACTGACAAGATACATACTAAACGATCACTGCCAAGATACGTACTAGACGACCACTGCCAAGATACATACTAGACGATCACTGACAAGATACATACTAGACGATCACTGGCAAGATACATACTAGACGACCACTGACAAGATACCTACTAGACGATCACTGCCAAGATACATACTAGACGATCACTGACAAGATACGTACTAGACGATCACTGACAAGATACATACTAGACGATCACTGCCAAGATACCTACTAGACGATCACTGCCAAGATACATACTAGACGACCACTGACAAGATACGTACTAGACGATCACTGACAAGATACCTACTAGACGATCACTGACAAGATACGTACTAGACGATCACTGCCAAGATACATACTAGACGATCACTGACAAGATACGTACTAGACGATCACTGACAAGATACCTACTAGACGATCACTGACAAGATACGTACTAGACAATCACTGACAAGATACATACTAGACGATCACTGACAAGATACCTACTAGACGACCACTGACAAGATACATACTAGACGACCACTGACAAGATACATACTAGACGATCACTGACAAGATACCTACTAGACGATCACTGACAAGATACCTACTAGACGACCACTGACAAGATACATACTAGACGACCACTGACAAGATACATACTAGATGATCACTGACAAGATACGTACTAGACGATCACTGACAATATACATACTAGACGACCACTGACAAGATACATACTAGACGATCACTGACAAGATACATACTAGACGACCACTGACAAGATACCTACTAGACGATCACTGACAAGATACATACTAGACGATCACTGACAAGATACGTACTAGACGATCACTGACAATATACATACTAGACGACCACTGACAAGATACATACTAGACGATCACTGACAAGATACATACTAGACGATCACTGACAAGATACGTACTAGACGATCACTGACAATATACATACTAGACGATCACTGCCAAGATACATACTAGACGATCACTGCCAAGATACATACTAGACGATCACTGGCAAGATACATACTAGACGATCACTGACAAGATACATACTAGACGACCACTGACAAGATACATACTAGACGATCACTGGCAAGATACATACTAGACGACCACTGACAAGATACATACTAGACGACCACTGACAAGATACATACTAGACGATCACTGCCAAGATACATACTAGACGATCACTGTCAATATACATACTAGACGATCACTGGCAAGATACATACTAAACGACCACTGACAAGATACATACTAGACGACCACTGACAAGATACATACTAGACGATCACTGACAAGATACGTACTAGACGACCACTGCCAAGATAAATACTAGAAGATCACTGCCAAGATACATACTAGACGATCACTGCCAAGATACATACTAGACGATCACTGCCAAGATACATACTAGACGATCACTGCCAAGATACATACTAGACGATCACTGGCAAGATACATACTAAACGACCACTGACAAGATACATACTAGACGACCACTGACAAGATACATACTAGACGATCACTGACAAGATACGTACTAGACGACCACTGCCAAGATACATACTAGACGACCACTGACAAGATAAATACTAGAAGATCACTGCCAAGATACATACTAGACGACCACTGACAAGATAAATACTAGACGATCACTGCCAAGATACATACTAGACGATCACTGGCAAGATACATACTAAACGACCACTGACAAGATACATACTAGACGACCACTGACAAGATACATACTAGACGATCACTGACAAGATACGTACTAGACGACCACTGCCAAGATAAATACTAGAAGATCACTGCCAAGATACATACTAGACGACCACTGCCAAGATACGTACTAGACGACCACTGACAAGATACGTACTAGACGACCACTGACAAGATACATACTAAACGACCACTGACAAGATACGTACTAGACGACCACTGACAAGATACATACTAAACGACCACTGACAAGATACATACTAAACGACCACTGACAAGATACATACTAGACGACCACTGACAAGATACATACTAGACGATCACTGACAAGATACGTACTAGACGACCACTGCCAAGATACATACTAGACGACCACTGACAAGATAAATACTAGAAGATCACTGCCAAGATACATACTAGACGATCACTGCCAAGATACGTACTAGACGATCACTGCCAAGATACATACTAGACGATCACTGACAAGATACATACTAGACGATCACTGCCAAGATACATACTAGACGATCACTGGCAAGATACATACTAAACGACCACTGACAAGATACATACTAGACGACCACTGACAAGATACATACTAGACGATCACTGACAAGATACGTACTAGACGACCACTGCCAAGATAAATACTAGAAGATCACTGCCAAGATACATACTAGACGACCACTGCCAAGATACGTACTAGACGATCACTGACAAGATACATACTAGACGACCACTGACAAGATACATACTAGACGACCACTGCCAAGATACAGACTAGACGACCACTGACAAGATACATACTAGACGACCACTGACAAGATACGTACTAGACGACCACTGACAAGATACATACTAAACGACCACTGACAAGATACGTACTAGACGACCACTGACAAGATACATACTAGACGACCACTGCCAAGATACGTACTAGACGACCACTGCCAAGATACATACTAGACGACCACTGCCAAGATACATACTAGACGACCACTGCCAAGATACATACTAAACGACCACTGACAAGATACGTACTAGACGACCACTGACAAGATACGTACTAGACGACCACTGACAAGATACATACTAAACGACCACTGACAAGATACGTACCAGACGACCACTGACAAGATACATACTAGACGATCACTGACAAGATACATACTAGACGACCACTGCCAAGATGCATACTATACGATCACTGACAAGATACATACTAGACGATCACTGCCAAGATACATACTAAACGATCGCTGCCAAGATACATACTAGACGACCACTGACAAGATACATACTAGACGATCACTGCCAAGATACATACTAGACAATCACTGACAAGATACATACTAGACGATAACTGACAAGATACATACTAGACGACCACTGACAAGATACATACTAGACGATCACTGCCAAGATACCTACTAGACGACCACTGACAAGATACGTACTAGACGACCACTGACAAGATACATACTAAACGACCACTGACAAGATACGTACTAGACGACCACTGACAAGATACATACTAAACGACCACTGACAAGATACATACTAAACGACCACTGACAAGATACATACTAGACGACCACTGACAAGATACATACTAGACGATCACTGACAAGATACGTACTAGACGACCACTGCCAAGATACATACTAGACGACCACTGACAAGATAAATACTAGAAGATCACTGCCAAGATACATACTAGACGATCACTGCCAAGATACGTACTAGACGATCACTGCCAAGATACATACTAGACGATCACTGACAAGATACATACTAGACGATCACTGCCAAGATACATACTAGACGATCACTGGCAAGATACATACTAAACGACCACTGACAAGAAAAATACTAGACGACCACTGACAAGATACATACTAGACGATCACTGACAAGATACGTACTAGACGACCACTGCCAAGATAAATACTAGAAGATCACTGCCAAGATACATACTAGACGACCACTGCCAAGATACGTACTAGACGACCACTGACAAGATACGTACTAGACGACCACTGACAAGATACATACTAAACGACCACTGACAAGATACGTACTAGACGACCACTGACAAGATACATACTAGACGATCACTGACAAGATACATACTAGACGACCACTGCCAAGATGCATACTATACGATCACTGACAAGATACATACTAGACGATCACTGCCAAGATACATACTAAACGATCGCTGCCAAGATACATACTAGACGACCACTGACAAGATACATACTAGACGATCACTGCCAAGATACATACTAGACAATCACCGACAAGATACATACTAGACGATAACTGACAAGATACATACTAGACGACCACTGACAAGATACATACTAGACGACCACTGACAAGATACATACTAGACGACCATTGCCAAGATACATACTAGACGATCACTGCCAAGATACATACTAGACGACCACTGACAAGATACATACTAGACGACCACTGACAAGATACATACTAGACGACCACTGACAAGATACGTACTAGACAACCACTGACAAGATACATACTAGACGACCACTGACAAGATACATACTAGACGACCACTGACAAGATACATACTAGACGACCACTGACAAGATACATACTAGACGACCACTGACAAGATACATACTAGACGACCACTGACAAGATACATACTAGACGACCACTGACAAGATACATACTAGACGACCACTGACAAGATACATACTAGACGACCATTGCCAAGATACACACTAGACGATCACTGCCAAGATACATACTAGACGATCGCTGCCAAGATACATACTAGACGACCACTGACAAGATACATACTAGACGACCATTGCCAAGATACATACTAGACGATCACTGCCAAGATACATACTAGATGACCATTGACAAGATACATACTAGACGATCACTGCCAAGATTCATACTAGACGATCACTGCCAAGATACGTACTAGACGACCACTGACAAGATACGTACTAGACGACCACTGACAAGATACGTACTAGACGACCATTGCCAAGATACATACTAGACGACCACTGACAAGATACATACTAGACGATCACTGCCAAGATACGTACTAGACGATCACTGCCAAGATACGTACTAGACGACCACTGACAAGATACATACTAAGACGACCACTGACAAGATACATACTAGACCAACGCATCAATCAGCGGCCAACAAACCAGACAATCTCAACCACGACTCAACCACGGGAACACAGCCTGATGATATTGGCAGATCACCAATATTCTCGCGTTTAGAATTATAGAAAATACGACAGACACGTACAATTTCAACCACACTGAATTCTCCGACATAGATATCTCACGTTTTCGCCACGTTCGCGGACACAGCTTCTTCAACTATACAGTCCACAGCGCTTCTCCAGCTATAACCAGTTTCATCAACCACAGCTAGATTACACCGTTCATCCAACAATAAACACTCACACACTTTCGCGGACACAGATCCAGCCACAGACTACATGTTCTCCGCATATAAACATTCACACACGGTTCCGGACACACTTTGGTCACCCACAAACTCACATCTACAAAACATTCGTTAGCTCACCTACCAGTTCCAGTATAGCCATTGATCTCTACAGATTCATGCACATCATTATTCTTGGAAATCTGGTGAGTGACCGTTCACTTTATCATTGCTGCCACATACACTTTGCACACCCATTGAAACACCCATTTCCACATTTCACCCATGCACACGCATTGGAACAAAACAAAGACACCTTTATTATACAACAATATACACTTACACAACATTTAACCGCCAAAACAAAATGTACATAAAAGCCGTACATATTGTGATAATTCGCGTTAAATACAATCCAAGAAAACAAATTATTTTCCATTAAACTCTTTTAATTATATCGAACCATACACCGCCCATCGACAACACAGGTGTACCATGCACAAAAAAAACACCAATATAATTAACGCAAACCAGAAACGCTTTTCATTTAAGCCATCGCATTAAAAACAGCTAACCTGCCACGTGCACACAACTAACACGCGAACTGGACTTCACTTTAATGTACTAAACAACCTTCCACGTGATGCGCAACATATATACGCATCATGCCATTCACAGGCAATAAAATACCACTCTGGTAGAAAACGCACAACTGTTCACATTAAAATTAAATTTAATATTTCATATGAAATACGAATTAAATAAATACGAATTAGTTGAGTTATAATGCAAACTACCTTGAAAACAAAACATTCGGAAAACATTTCGCAGCTGCCCATAAAACATAGCCGTATCATGCAGTTTGAATGCGATACGAGGCATTACATATCTAGATATAACTTATGGTAACTTCAATACCTCACAATCACTAATTTTAGATAGTGTACATGATTGTTATTAGTATTATGTAAAACAAGTTTTACAAAGGCAGACAAAACGACACCTTCTCCCATCCCACCCCTTAGACATAGAGACAGGAACCCTGTCGTCTCACGGCATGAACTTGCCAAAAAGCGAAAACTTGACCCATGCGAGTGCATGGTCAGTTAGCATATAGATCCACCAGGGCACTATCTCGCTTCCCAAAATTCAATTCTCGATAACAGGTGTACGTTGAGTCATCATCGACTCAAGCCTCGAAGCAATTAAACCCAATTAGCATGTAATTTAGATCCTTAGTATAACGACTGACACTCAGCGTCTTTGACCAATTGATCACGCACGGCTCGTGCCATTCTGTCAATCACTGCTTTTGGCATCTGCCACCTTCGCGTTCTAAATCGTAATGGGTTTTCCATATGGCAAACTCCTGTTGGTCCGGAGTCATAACTTCAAAAGTATATACAGACAAATATCTCAGAAGAAACTGATTTTGAATTATGAATTATCTACTATCACTTACAATATTTTATATCTGCATTCGCGATATGCTTTCAATTTGAGTATATATATACATATATCGATAAAAATTATGGAAATCAGGAACTCAGTTACGGGTTCATTGCTTCAAATATGCTCGACTCAATAATATAATCAGCGACATAGCACATGCACGGCCGCAAAGCACGCGCATATATATCAAGCACAGTCATGTGTCCATCTTGATGCATCATCTATACATACCCCGACCCCAAAATTAAGTATTAACCACCCCATTCGCTCGGCCAGCACACACATCACCATTCTTATAAATTAATCAATTAAAATAACCCTCGATGGCGAAATCATTTGTGCTAGTTTCTCGCTGACATATAAAGTTGCGTCCCCAATCGTAATGTGAATATTTACAATTGATCATAGTTAAATGATATTTGTTATGGAGTTATATCGCCCATTTTGTTGAAATTTCCCCCAAACTTAGTAGAAGGCGACATTACCCAGGTTGGCATAGCACCTGAGTACTAACTTATCAGTTTCACGCCCTCCAAAAAGTCCATAATACGTATGTTTGGAATCAGGATTGCTGGATGTTGAATGAATGAATGAATATTTTATTTGTGCAATAAATCATGTCAATATACAAATAATCACAAATAACATAAATTATTATTGCACAGGGGGCGACATGGCCAATATAGGCCGTCTTCCTGTTGTCCCCTGAGTTCATAGATGAATATATTGTATTGTATATAGCGGTTATCCTTATTGGTTCACGCACCTCGGTTGGTGCCACCTATTAATTCGCTTGTCTAGTGCAATCGTGTTATCATCGAAGCAAGAATTAAGCCGGAGAAAGGTGGAAAACACACATGTATGAGGGTCTGTCCGAGTATGTATATAGTAATGTATTTGTGAGTTTGGTTTACTGGTCGCTCTATAAGCGTTGATCAAATTATGTTTTGTATATGTTTATGTTCGTTGACTGGGTTGTTGGTATATCGCACGGCGCCTATCACGCATAATTGCATTCAATTGGGTGAGCCCCCCCCCCGGTGAGGCCAAACCATCACAAACATAATAGAATAGGAGAAACCTAGGTCAAGCTGACCCATCAAATTCTGCCTTCGAGAAATCGCCAAAAACAAAAATTTATTTCACTGCTCGCATAAATGTTTATATATATAAAGCCTGACACACTACTAATTATCTATCATTCGTTCCGTACGCTTTTATCCCTCGTCATATACAGGGACCCAGCCAATTTAAAATTCCGATGCTTTCAATTATCATATTTCTCATTACATTCATAGCAATTAGTTACAAGTGCTAAATTGGTCTCACAGAGACTTTCGGAACTCGGCTTCATTTGATGCCCATGCAATCACGTGTTTTCCCATCAATTCACCACCAGGCTCCGTTTATGTCAGTGATTGGCTTCGAATGCTAAGGAGGTTACCCACAGAACGACTGTATGATACAAACCCATAATGTCTATTTAAGATTTTAGTTTATTGGAAATTACCCATTATAATTCAAGAATTGATACATTAACCCAAACGTTACCGTCTTCATACCCGAGGAATAATTGTAAAATCACATGGAAATTAATAATGATTCCCAAAATGGCTTACCCGATTTTATATTAATTAATTAACCCTTTAACACTAGCATTTTTTTAAATCATAAATATTACCTCCGACCAATATACAGGAAAACAAATTAAACTTTTAAACAAACATTAGCTATCTTAATGAAACTAACTAACCAGATACTGTTAGTCCTCAAAATATCTTCTATACGCTGTACCTACGATTGTAGGACATTCATCAATGTGCACTTAAAAGCAATATCAAGGTCATTTATGTAGTGATCTATAGTTGTATATATCAGTTAATGTTGCAATCCTGGAAAGAGTACCAGAAGTCATACATGTACAATAGTACCTATAATCGTATAATTATCCTATTGTAATCATATAAATTTATATGCCTCAATGTGTGCTAAATGCTATTATGTTTTATAGACACAGAGCAACAATCCAATAATTCATTTATATTATTCATAAATATCTTCATAACTGACCAACCCGTGAATCAAACGGTTGGATACATGTATACACGAAGTTAAGAAGTGTATACTCCACATATCATTGTAATATATACACGCCAACAATTTATTGGCATTAATGACATATTCATAACCGATCAACCCCTTAATCAAACCATGAACGCAAATATACATCGCTGATAAAACGGTTATAATATATATATACACTAAGTCATAGTGTCTACTCACATATCACATTGACATATTTAATAATTGAAGAGTATAGAGTACTCATCTTCATGATAACAAACTCGTTCTCATGATTATTAGGTCAATGCAATATGAGCGCATAATTTAAGCCAGTCAGGTGTCTGACAGATTGCTCGTGTAAATATATATATAATGATTGTGCTAAGGCACGACACACGATACCTTTACTCGCAATGTTCGAATAATAAAAGTACAATAACGGTAGGATTATACACCTACCTCAAATTACTGCATCTCACCAACCGTTCGCTAAAGCATTACCGCACCCCCCCCCCCTTACGCCGATAATCGCGAAATTATGATTTCATTAGAAATCAATTCATAAGCGACGAATTATGCCCAAAACGAGACAAAAATGTCAGACACAAGTACACAATCATACGATGTGCACCAGTTAACTACATACACTGGACACTCTCAACCACCCATGAAAACACTTTCTATGCACCTAACGTGCTAATAATCACATACTCACCCCATTATTGCCACAACTAATAATCATTAGTCACATATCTCATAACGCGCAGACCCCCCCCCCCCCCCCCATGCAAACATGTCAGATATCCCACGAACCTACTGCTACAATAGTGCTCTTTATATATTAAACGCAATCATGTGCTTAATATATTAAACACAATTATACGCGAAGTGCATCATATACATATATCATCTCTATCGCCAATAATAAGAAACAACTTTAATATAAAAAAAAATAAAATAAAAAAACCCCACTTTTTCACATTAAAATTAAAAATTAACAAGGCGTCATTTATAGGAAATACAGATTAGCTGCCCATGAAACAAAACCGTATCATGCAATTTCAGGTGCCAGCTGAATCATCAGTTGTTTCAACAACTCCAATTTCCTTTGAAGACCAATTAACAGCTGATACCTAGCATCTTCGATCACATGATTTCGATTATGCACGCATTAAGCTGCCAATGAAATACCTCATGCCTTATGCAATCTGCCATCTCCGTGCATCATTTCAAGATCTGTGGGGTTATGAAGTCACAGTCTTGTTGGAGATAAGATTTTAATCGTGATACTAATGTAACATAAGATGTGCGGTTGGTGACCGCAAATATTGAGATAATAGATATCCACGGTTGATAAAATAACAACACGACTCTAAGCCGCCTGATGGACGGACGCTGCCTCGAATCGGAATCGAGTAGTAGAAAGTCTGGAAGAGAATAGATCGGAATTAAACTGAGAACGACAGAAGTGGCAAATGAGAATGTTAAAACCACAAACACAATTAAGCCTTCATTACTTCAAATATACTCGACTCAATTGATATAGTATCCGCACCAAATTTAATACATGGCCCTTTTTTTTCTTCTGTCTAAACCTGATTTAAAACAGGTTCCCGACGCCGCAAGATGCTATTTATTATATAGTATGTGATACGATAATCACGGCATTTCCCCGTCAACATCACTTCCCCCAATCCGCCAAAAACGCTCTTTATCATAGAGTGATTGGTATAAAAACCACGGCAATAACCACATCAACGATACCTTCCCCCAATCCCCACGTCATTCTTATGGACAGTTGTCCAACAATATTTGAGGCGATGAAACCACAGAAAACACGGCATTTCCACCACTAACAACACTTCCCCAATTCCTACATCATTTGTACAGACATTTGCTGACCTTATTTGAAACCATGAAACCTCGAAACAGATATATAAACACTCTTTATTGTATAGCGCATATCACATCAAACACACAATTCCTCCCATATTCAATATATTCCCCTACTCCTCAAGAATAGCTAAAAACGTTATTTATTCCAGTAAAAACACTAAGCCTAAAGTACTAAAAAAAAAAAAACAAACAAACAAAAAGCTCTTTATTTTAAAACTTTAGATAACCCGATCTACAACATTACTCAACTCTGTAATGATTGATGGGAGCGGGCCAGCAACATATCAATTTTCTCCTCGTCTCCATTTAGCAATTTTACAAAATTTTCTCTTTATTTTCGTCAAATTTCGATCAAATTTACCCAATCTCGAATCGAGTCGCTACGCCAAATTAAGCACACACTCTTGGAATCAATCACAATCCCAAGAGACCTACCACATACCCTCTATCTTGATACACCCATAATGTAATATATTACAGACGCATCTCCGCTAACATGGAACCCGCTCTCAAGCAATATTCTTCGAGGCATCTACACATAATGTCCACTTATAAATTAACACGCAAAACATCATTTAATAATCAGATTATAACTCAATACTAGCAAGTCCAGTGTACATGCCGTACGCATGTACACATGGAATTTCGTATCGGATAAAGCCCAGAAGGTGTTATATTCAATATTAAGAGATTGATCACCTCTTAAAACATAACACGCATAAGAAGCAGCGACATGCGAAAACAAAACTTCCTCATTTCAACAAAAAATAAATACAATAAAAAATATGTTACACCAGGTATCATATCAATAAATAGGAAACTAATAACATAAACAAACATTATCCAGCAAGTTTATATGCCTTACAACATAACCAAAATTATCCATAATTATTCATTAAACTCAAATAAACCTATCTAGATTAAACAATTAACCAAGGTTCACAAACCTCACAAGTGTTATCATAATGTCAAACTCAAGCGACCCACACAAATCAATCATTATGACAAGAACACCGATATAGGTTAACCTTCCATAACGATTTAGTACGCTCACCACACCCTTTCCCCCACACACCACATATCCCCATCCCCATCCAATTCCCATAACACCCGAACGCCCTTCCACAAGAAAATCTCCAAATATAACGTACATGTTAACGGCCAATCAAGGCCTAATTAAATTAACATGTAACCTATATAACACACGACAAACGTGTGTACACAGTTACCCATCAAATCCTCATATACCATTCCCCATCCAATTCCCATAACACCCGAACGCCTTTCCACAAGAAAATCTCCAAATATAACGTACATGTTAACGGCCAATCAAGGCCTAATTAACTTAACATGTAACCTATAACACACGACAAACGTGTGTACACAGTTACCCATCAAATTCTGATATACCTTTCCCCATCCAATTCCCATAACACCCGAACGCCCTTCCACAAGAAAATCTCCAAATATAACGTACATGTTAACGGCCAATCAAGGCCTAATTAACTTAACATGTAACCTATAACACACGACAAACGTGTGTACACAGTTACCCATCAAATCCTCATATATCATACCCCACCCAATTCCCATAACACCCGAACGCCCTTCCACAAGAAAATCTCCAAATATAACGTACATGTTAACGGCCAATCAAGGCCTAATTAACTTAACATGTAACCTATACACACGACAAACGTGTGTACACAGTTACCCATACAATCCTCATATACCATTCCCCATCCAATTCCCATAACACCCAAATGCCCTTCCACAAAAATCCCCAAATATAGCATACATGTTAACGGCCAATCAAGGCCCAATTAACTTAACTTGTATAGCTCACAACACACAGTGCACAAAGGTGCATAAAAATCCGAGATACATGTACAGAGCTAACTGAAGCTCACTCTTATATACATGTAACGCGCAATACACAGACCCCACACGCATCTATATCGTGCAAAAACAAAAATACACATGAACACGAAATTCACGTGCAAACATCACCCATCATCTCGCCGCTTACCCACATGTACATGTACCGTGCCAAAATAGGCTCACCATGTGCACTTTATCCCAAACGACACAGATATTGTCTGTCCTTAAGCAATATTGATCATATTCTTCCCTACCCCATATATCATTGTCATATATACTTGCCAATGATTAACTATCATTAATAACATATTCATATAGGCCCTATATCGGATCCTATAACTCAAATTAACCACATGTCCAACATCAGTTCATACTACCATTACTATTCATTAAGGCGAAACGATGTATATAACCCACGTATAAAGAAGCATCAAGTTTCTTCATCCAAATCCCACACACGTACAATCATCAAGTTGTTCCAATAGGACAACGGAATACAAATTTCCGATATAATTTGTCCAGGAACAAAATATCACGTCAGGAACACATTTTGTTCAAATATATCAATAAAACTAAATAAGAACATACAATTACCATTCATATACAATGCTACCGATATAGATCACCATGCAATGATAATATTTTTTATTTATATAAAGGCATATCCCCCTGTACATATAAACACACGCAACTTCACCTATACTGCCAGACTTATATGACTCATCACACATGGGTTCGATAAGACTAACGGACGCGACATTCGTATCTAATATTAATAAAATTGAAAGCTACTAGCAAATGCCTATTAGTTCGGCTATCGTCGATATGATATATGTCAAACACGCGCGCTCCAAATTTATTTAATTATATATATACTTATATACTTCACCACATCATTTTCCATAAGGGGCATATTTCTACCCCAAATATCGTTACTGCGAAAATGTCTGAACAGCTGCAACAAAGCAACGCTATTATGACACGATAGGCTGTGAAATATAAGCATCACTATTAATTAGCCAAATATATCAAAGTTGCTTTCACCTGTCAAGAAACAGATCAATTAACATGCCACGAGCACCATCTCATAAACACACGTGTTCTTAACAGACAAGATAAATCACCAAACCAATACGCTACACTCCAGCCAAAAGGTCAACTTGACCCCGACACTTTCATATCTAAAATTATAAATATGTGCAAACATTTACAGCAATGGTAAAAACGAATGGTCTCTCATCATAATTTATTTCACCATTTTATTATTGAATGCATTGTTATTATATGTACGTCTATTACCAATCTGCTATATGTTACTTATAACTATGTATATATCATTGTCCTTCAATCAAGCTAACCAGATCAACATATCATACACCCCCATTATGTCCCTTCTTTTGATAGAACTAAAGATTTTCAACTAAGCCGAAAATCTTCCGTGGTATGGGAGATATGTTACATAACTACACATGCCCCATTATACTCCCATAACTTGATTCAAGGACATATATACCCCAAACTCGAATATCCGTGTTCGGTTCCTTAAGGAAAGAAAGCTCACACGTCTTACTCCCTAACAAGACCTACACACATTGAAGACGGCTCCCCAAATATGGTCATAGGAAATGACCATAACAGCGGGACCAATCCCGATGTGTATTACCAAACACCTCATTATGTATTCACCCAAAATGGTATATAAGTAATTACAAGTTATCATGCTTTTCCTATTCCACTTCCGAGCCTCTAATACGTAGAGACTCGACTATTCTAATGCTAGGATCATCGATTGTCACATTTGTATACACTGCTTGTATATTATTCACGACGTAATAAAGACTTGTACCTATATATATCTATGTGTCCATTACCTCACATCAGTTAGAGATGTCCGTAATGTGATTTTGTTAGGCAGTGTAAACCTTACGGTTGTGCCATAACCATGTAATTGGTTACAATATTCTCAGCACTACCTGGTATGATTGTGATTTGGTATTGATGGTATGTGGTGTCTATTAAATTTAAGCAGCTGTGGTCGTTATCCCAAGATAAATACAAACAATATCACTAAAATGGTTACAATTTCTAATATCTAACTGGAAATTTATCGATCCGTACACACAAATATTTTAGCGATGGATGAACTGAAATTTGATGTCTAGATCTTTTATCGATCTCTCAAAAGAGGGCCCAGCACCCGTGATTCAAACTGTTGTTGGCATGACACCACATAACATGCCGAATGTATGATGGGCGCAAGTATAGGCAGCTCCAGTGAGTGCATTCTAGTTTCACAATCGTTTCGGAGTTGGGTTCTCTCGATATTCCGGAATGGGCGCCCACATTGATAAACGCTTCCTAGAATATAGACTGAAAGTCTTTTATTGATGTAGTAGCGCAGTGTGAAATGATTCATCTAGGAACCCATTGAAAAATACAGCCATAAAGTTGTGACATAACCAGTAATTTTGTAAAGTGTTCTCGTTGTACAGTTAAGGGCCTATAATGTCGAATAACACAGAATAACCTATAGTATTAATATGACGTTAGAACATAAAACACAAACAAACATATACGTTTTCACCCTTGCACGTGCATCCCCACCCTAAATATGATCCATGTGCCGGCCTGTCCGAATGATAATTGGGATATTTTCAAGCAAAGCGGTCAAAATGTAAAGTATATCATTTGCATCTTTGACATCCCAGATCTGTGTTTGGCGACATCTCAAAATGCGGCTTTGGTACCCGAAATTATGGTGAGTACCCAAACATGGACGCAAATAGTATTCTTTCGAACCGCTCTGCAGGCTAGACAATTTTATGGTTAATTAAACATATATTTTTCTATTGACACATGAATTATCCGCCATCTATGGCTGATAATTATGTTTCAAACGAACTACCTAACGTCAAAAAGTGTCTACTATTTATGATAAAAACGAAAATGAGTCGGAATTTCTATTAAATTTATCGGGGTGAGAGCAAGCTATGGTCGCTATGCCATTGAAGATTATTCCGCTTTGCGAAACTATGTTTTGAATAGTGGATATCACCATGTAACTGGGAGATATATATCTTCATCTAGTATAGCTGGAGAAGGATTGGACCTAGAAGAAATTGCTAGAGAAGCGATATTTATGTCATTGCGCGCGGGAACATCTCCAGAACAAAATATCCAAAATCCGCTAAAATCCGCTTTGAGCAATTTTTTCTACACCACTTTGAAATATTGTCATCTTTGTGTTGATTTTCAAATTAGCAATAAATTGTAAAACAGTGGGTACCAAGATGACATTGACAGATAACTATAATGTTTACTAGGATTACCTCCAGTCTATATTGCCCTTTATATATTAGTCAATATTGACGAAAATTTGGGCCCTATTTTTATTTTTTTTTACGAAATTATCATTCACTTGCGCAAAAAAGTGTTTCTTTTGTAAAAAATTATCTCCGAGTAATTTGCATATTTTTTGGAAATTGGATAATCGAATGTATCGCAAATGGTATTCAAATATGCACATGCATATCCTCAATACAACATCATGTAACATGTATAATTCAATTAATAATAGAACAAGAATATCTGAAAACCCTACCCCCAAAAAACGAAATTTCAGGTAAAAAAATGGAAAATATAAAAACACATAAAATATAACACTAACTATTTATTGATTAACTATGACGTATGCGTAATACTTTTAAGTCATTATAGTGACATGTTTATAGAAAAGTATTGGTTATGTTGTGAATATGACAGAGAAACCCAGATATTATAATATATACAATGTATATAGTCGGAAAAGGGAAAACATTATCAACTCGACCATTGAACCTGGTATAACTACTCATAGAATAATATCTGATGTATTTTGCTAAAAAGAACAACAGTTTATACACACAATTATGTGTTACAACGTTATCTTCATACTCCAAGATGGGTGTCATAATAGGGACCAAAATTTAAAGAAAGTAATGTTTTGTCATATTGGTGTTCCACTTTCAGCTCTCAGTCTCGCCTTCATCAATGAGAATTTCCTCCGATCTTTTTCAGCCATCACCACGACAGTCACCACAGGCTACAACACAATGGAGTCCACTTTTTCCACATGCACATGAACTATTCCCACAAGAAGTCCTACTCATGCACTAGCCTGCACTTGCAACGGAAATTGTTTAGCAATGAATCGGGTGCAGCTTCTAGGTCTGTCATGACTGGAACTAATTGTGTCCCATGGGTTTTCAACCCCCACTCTGCTGGGTCCATATGTGTGTCCCACAGAGATTTCCATATCATAACCTGCATGTGAACTCTTTAATAGGCTATGGAAATATGCTGCCCGTTCCGTCGGTGGTAATTTCTGCGGATCCAATAATCCTCTGGCCAAGGAAATCATTTCCTCAAACCATTCCGAGTGTCATCCTTTTTGCCAGCATAAATAATCTTGAACAATTTCACACAACATCGCCAACGAGTTTTTCATTAGCTGTATGTTGCTTATGACACTCGCCATTTGTTGTATTTCGGGCGACTCTATTTTCTTTAGCATGCTTGTTTTACATTGCCCGTATGTCGCTGATGTTGTGCCGCATCCAGTCCAGGTATGAATAAAGAGAATGTTGGTCGTCCTTCTGCACAATATCTTGGATTTTGCAGATAGCTACACCACCCTTGACTGTCTTCCCTGCATTTGAAAGGAAGGATATATCTGCCATGTCTTCATTCCAATGGTACATGAGCAGGATTAACAAATCAGTGCCATCGGCCGCCACAATTACCTCTTTCCCATCTGGTGTCTGATATTGTCAGTTTTGATATCTGCCCAACATGTGGATCAAGTGTTTCCAAAACATTGTCAGTGTCAGCCAGAAGACCAGTTTCGTTATCTACAGCGTTGACAATTTCGCCCGCTGGTTCCGTATCCGTTATGTCAGGCAGTACTCTATCGGGTTATTCGACGACAGCCGATGTTAACTTGTTATAAAGAGCTAACTCTACTAGTATGTGGCCACGAATAGATGTTGAGATTGCCTTTCCACTTATCATATGTTGTACTGCATTAGGACCATATATTGTTTCCATTGCCTCTTCCAAACCAGATCCCTTCATCGTGGAACCAATGCTTCCAAGACAGCACATCATGGCGTTGAATCCCCGAGTCGGCAAACGACATTCTACTGCCTTTAACCACAGTGGCTGATCAAATGTCAAGCATGGGGTAGAAATTCTTTGATTGATAGTCTGATTCTGTATGAAAAGCAATGTCGAATAAATGCAGGACTCGTCAGACGGATTCAAATCAATGATAGGCAAAAACTCTTCTGATTTATTGGACGGGCCTTTTGGGCACTCGGAGAATATATGTTCCATATAGACCCGACCAATTTGGTATAGGTGTGCTTGCTTACTGGAAAGCCGCCCTGCATGCAAGAGCAAATCTGAATTGATATATGTGGGGCAATGTATGTACGAACTGTAGTTGGAACAGAGGCTTGTATGTGACTATTGAAAGTCACTTTTCGGGACAACTCATGAATATAAGGCACTCCTTTGCCTTACACAATGTCATCAACCTTGGATATTGTTGTCTTATGACTAACTGTTGTCTTGGCTGTAGTGGGGAATAATCGCGTGGAGTACATACAGCAATTATTTCCATTCCATGAATGTCCCGTGACCATCTAGTGTTGCAACATTATGCTCCATGTTATCTGCAACACACTGCGTAAACGTCCCTGGGAAATATGAAGCAAGAACACTGTCGTCATCTTCGGCCTGGATTACTGACTGCTTGTACAACTCAACATCATAGTAATTAATCGAGAAGCCTAATCGCGATATTTCCGTTACAAGCCAATTTTACCCAAATATATGGTCCAGCTCGACACCAAGGCCGATTAAATTCGGTAATACCACTGATCGTGGTCGTGCTGCTTGAATAATAGACAGGCCAACACTGATTTGCTTCAATTCTAAAGGAACCAGAACTTTCAACAGAGTTAGCAGATGGGCTGTAATCAAGCGTTTACCTCCGCTCAACATCAGAAATGTCATCCATGCTAGGGTAAGGATTTACACTGTACTCCATCTCACTCAATTGAGCTCTGATCATCTTGGCAGCTGCCATTACTATCCTCTCGGCTTCTTCCTCAATGTCATTTTTTTTCTCGGCGTACCACTTATCATTGATTATAAAATTGGCCATATTTCTGAAACAAATTCGACCATACACCTCAGCAAAAACTATGTAGGTCACATAGTGGTCAAGTAACTTCTCCTTTGGCCATTTTATGGAATATACTTCGGTCCCACCAGAGAATTCTACCATCTTACTATGAAGTTCATAGAGAGTGTATAATTCGGCACCAGATTCTGACTCAATCCACTCACAGACAATTTGAAACCATTGCTGCATTTCATAGTCTATTTTCCGACCAGACTGTGGCTTTCGATCCGTTGGTACTGTGATATATTATTTCAACATGAAACGATTGAGACAACTCTCATGGTAAGCAGCTTCAGCCGCAACCAGATCAATACAACCATGATGTTTTGTTTGGACAACAAGAAAACGAATCCCCCCTTTTCGCGCAACACTCTAATAGTTTGTTGGGCAGTGGAAGTGTGGTGGCACTTCGAACTTGTGTTCTAAGAGGATTGTTTTTATCGAAATGGGCATGTTGTCCACATATCAAGAAGTCATCTTTGTAATTGAAAGGTAACAGGCTAGATCTGAGTTTTTTTGTCGATGACATCTCAACATTGCCACTAGCACTGCACAACCCTCTCTTAGAATCTGTAAAATCACGTCTGCATTTTCTATGTACCAACACATTTCTAATAGGACTTGCACTAATGCGACTATTTAAGTAACGCACGAGATCTAGCCGATCACATTTCTCGCCGAAACTAATGAGGGTTAATATGCCTTTCTCCAAAACAGCAACTGACTGCTCTTCATCAAACCTAATACTACATATAACACATAAGTCAGCCTATAAATGACTAGTGTCCCCTGGTGCCAATTCCTCAGACATGTCGATAATAATACACATATTAATATGACACTCAAATAAACTATGATTAAACTCAAATGATAGACAATGTGATTCTAATAAAACAATTAATTACAACACTCTCACCAAGATAGCCTCACCAGTGGTAATTACAATCAAATTGTCTCTAGCGTACGTTGACAGCGTTAGGTTTCAACAGGAGACGAAGTTTGAGAAACCAATTTAATATAGAAATATTAATACACGTGTATCGATATGATAAAGTGCTGCGAAGTAGCTATGCGATGTGAGCGAGAGTTTGACTTGCATACAAGTGACAAAATGTGTCGATGTGGCGGATGCCTGGCAAATTAACAAAGGGTATTTGGATACGCATAGTTCAGTACACAATGCTACATTGTTTGGTGTGGCATTAATATACTATATGACGCATGAAGATCATATTTGACGCTCTTCACTAACTCCATGTGTAATAGCATTCAGTGTGATTGCATGGGAGAATCAAAAAAATGAGTTAAATGTGCCCCTTGCACAGTTCTCAGGTTCATTATTTCCCAGTCGGATTTAGGTGGATTTTGGAATATTCATGAGATATCTACCACATACCTGCCCCAAACTCGGTTCTGAAAATATTAATAGCAAGTTCAGCAGCTGAGTTAACAATTGCTCGCCTTTTATTGGGTCAATGTACATATACTATACGGGTGTTCTCTGTTATATTCATAAAATAACCACTAATTTTCTATAAACATGCTACCAAAATGATTTAAAAGAATTACAAATACCCCATAGTTGATCAATAAATAGGTGGTGTTATAGTTTTAAGTATTTTATTTTTTCCATTTTTTTTACCAGAAATTTCATGTTTTGAGGGTAGGGTTAATATTTTTCCGATATTTGTACTCTATGTTTAATTAAATTATCCACGTTTCACATTGACGTATTCAGGACATGCTTGTGCACATTTAAATATCATTTGCGACACATTCGATGAACAAATCTCTAAACAATATACAATTTACTCGGATATATTTTTGAAAATGCGACACATTTTTGCGAAACTGAATGATATTTTCGTTAAAAAAATTAAAATTTCGCGGAAACTGTGGCCAATATTGACTTATTTACAAAGTTAAATACATACTGGATGTAATATATATCACAGTTACACTAATATATCAATGCTATCTTGGTACCCAATGTTTGCCAATGAATCGCTCATTAGAAAATCAGCACACATATTTGAAAGAGGACCCATATTTTAAAGTGATGTAGAAATAATTGCTCAAAGCGGATTTTAGCGGTTTTTGAATATATTATTCGGGAGATATTCCCGCGTCCTATGACATAAAAACCGCTTCTCTACCAATTTCTTCTAGGTTCACCATTTTGTTCGCCTTCTCCGACTATACTAATCTGAGGGAAGATATGTTCATTTATCAAAACCGCAATTCTCGGGTTTGGTGATACCCTCGGGTTTGGCGATACCACGTCCACGGGGGTGTTCATTGTAAAGACTTACTCGCGTACACGAGGAGTCCTGGCATTCACGTGAACTCATACATGTGATTAATCTGCCGAGATAGAAAAAGGTAAAGTGATGGTCCGATCGTTTAATGTATTATTTACATACATTTTCTGATTGCGGGACAAATCGAAAGTCTCTGGATAACAGGACTTTGTTTACTTATATATCTCGTTGAATTTCAACGGACCTCCATTGGACCATATTTTAATTAACCATCATGTGACAATTTTAATTAACTTTCATTGGACCATATGTGACCGGCCATATCAAATCCAGTCGTAAGTCGGGATTTTTGTTACCCTGTGCCAATGCATTCCCTTATATATGCGAGTCGACCATAGGCCGCCTCGCATATATAAGAGAATGCATTGGCCTAACAATATTTTACAATTTTAATAATTTTTTCTTGTATTCTTTAACAATTTTATAATTTCACCCATACAGAGCCCCAGACAAACATGAGCAGACGACACTCTTCTATATGCTTCTATCTGTGTGTGGGGCTCCCTGCAGGGTAATGGATGTTTTTTATTTTATGTCCTAAAAATTGTAAGAAACATTTATTTAAAAAAAATGATAAAAAATTGTTAGGCCAATGCATTCTCTTATATATGCGAGGCGACCTATGGTCGACTCCCATATATAAGAGAATGCATTGGCACAGGGTAAAAAAAATCCCGACTTACGACTGGATTTGATAGGCCGGTCACATATTTTAATCAACCCTCATGGAACCATATTTTATTTAACCCTCATTTGACCGTATTTTGATTTACCCTCATCGGGCCATTATTTAATTAACCCTCCCTGGATGTGACCTAACTTTCATGAACCCTCATGTAACTATACATGTATTTTAATTAACCCTCATGAGACCATATTTTCAAAGTTTATTTCAGGAGTGCATTACTTGAGGCATTTCTTATTCCATAATTTGCTACCGGTAAGTGGGCTGATTCTGGAAGGTCGGGGTTGTTACGTCCTATATATAGGGTGGATACTGTGAGGCAGATCTGGCGATGCCACTGGAGCTATGGAGAACTGTGATTGACAATGTGCTAGCTATTTGCGCCCCGGTTAGACTTTTGCAGGATGTATGTATTCGCGGATGTATCTTCGAGGATGTCTCATTGTTGCAGTATGTAACTTGTTTGACCGCGTTAATTGCCTTCGATATTTAGGTGTGAACAATGGCTAGGCCACTCTTGGAGATTTTATTGCGGGAACTCAGTACATAGTATAACAGTATATTTTATGTCCGCATTTAGAGGCTTTTTGCATGGTGTGGTGAATAAGAAACCTCCAGTGATAAGCCGTATATAGTTGTTGTAATAATGTGAAGGATTAGTTGTTTTAATGGAATTATGAGGTGGTGCATTCATGACACCAGTATATTATATATATTACTAGCAGGTTAGCCCGCCACTGGCGGCATTCGTCCCAAAATTAAATTTTAAATTGTTTCTGATTCTATGAAGTACCCACACACATATATATATACGAAGTCTCAAAATATATAGTATAGATAGATATATGCCTAATAATATGATATTGAGGGGTTACCATTTCTGACTATGGTTTTCTTGTTATCTAATACGACGCTGCTGTTTTGAATTTCTGTGAGCACTTCGATTACTGGTATTGCAAATGAGAATTATGAATTACAATTTAAGTTCATTCGTAGCGTTAGTTTACCTTTTATTAAGAACGTATGACACAATACATAAGGGCACTAGTATAACTACAGTCTACAACCCGATGGGAGGGTGAAAAGTGATCGAAATTCGTAATGTGATGCATAATAAGATTCACATCACGAATTTATCGATATACGCTGCGATGGCGGGCCTTTAACGTACAGTACAGTCTTGGTACAGTGCGAAACGAAATAATATAGAGTAACTGTAAATTGTCGCCGCGATCGAGTGAGGTATGGGGATTTGTCGCCCGCTCGAAACTTGTAACGTCTGACGCTAGGGTGACATTCCAGTTCGAGAGCGGCGACAAATCCCCGTGTCTCGCGAAAACAAGGGGGACAACTGTTTTATTATGGAGCTGTGATGTAATCTCTGCGCGTTGAGTTCTTCGTAGTTCTATGTTTACTGGTAACAGCTGAGCGGTCAACAACTGCCGAAATGTTACCCTCGAGGGTAACAAGTGATTTGCGGCCCGCCATGTGACGCAACCTCAGCCAACCAGAAGAGATGAAAATGGGATGAAGATAACAATACTATTTGGGGACTCGAACTTAAAACAATTAGAAAATGAAAATATCTTTAAAGCTGTGCAAAATTGCTTACGCGATACAACGCACGAGGAAAATCCGACAAAGTTCTATTAAGGCGCTCGAGTCAAGATGCAAATAGCAAAATTGTAAAATGCTATCAATGCACTTGTAATGAGGTACATGTATCACATTTCAAACAGTTAGTCGATAATCTTATTGAAATTATGTAAAATTGGTGGGGTGGTGAGACTAGACTACAAACTATACTTCAAATAATATACAATGATATATGTATACACTTGTAAATATGTTATACCTATTGTGTTGACAACCCAAATTATTATATATCATTGTTATAATGGCAATTGGGAGATGGGGTTATGCATAAGTGGATCACACCTGTCCTCCAACCCCAATGCCAATTTGTATTGTAATATACTTATTGGTAATAAATATGTTTAAAGCAACCAATATGTGACCCGCCATATAACCCACAGGGAGCCTCACACAGACGGAAGCATGCACTACATAGTGTCGTCTGCTCCAGGTTGTGTGGGCTTCTCTATGGGTTAATAGACCCGCCATATCAAATCCAGTCGTAAGTCGGGATTTTTTTTTACCCTGTGCCAATGCATTCTCTTATATATGCGAGTCGACAATAGGTCGCCTCGCATATATAAGAGAATGCATTAGCCTAACAATTTTTTACAATTTTAATAATTTGTTCTTGTATTCTTTAACAATTTTATAATTCACCCATACAGAGCCCCAGACAAACATGAGCAGACGACACTCTTCTATATGCTTCTATAAATGTGTGGGGCTCCCTGCAGGATAATGGATGTTTATTATTTTATGTCCTAAATATTGTAAGAAACATTTATTTAAAAAAAATGAAAAAAAATTGTTAGGCCAATGCATTCTCTTATATATGCGAGGCGACCTATGGTCGACTCGCATATATAAGATAATGCATTGGCACAGGGTAAAAAAAAATCCCGACTTACGACTGGATTTTATATGGCGGATCACATATATCTTCATTTCAGGATTATCTGCCATCCGTAAAATAGTTTTATTTTCGCCGGGCGCGTGTACTGATAATTATCGTGTGCAAATGGGAGGCAACACTAAATCCTGTTCGGTGATTGGTCAACTGCCGAATGGGTCACCCGTTTCATACCCCAATAATACACACAGAACGTGACATCATCGTGTGCATGCGTGTCAAATTGTACCGTTTCTTGACATATTTATATGACACGTGTACTGATAAAATAGCAACGGGTTTGCATATAATAAAAAAGAGGTTATATTTGTAGAATTTTAATAGGGAAAGTTAACGGGAAAACAACAACATACAATTTATAAATATAACAACAAATGCACAAAAAATGTACACGAACTGCATATAAACCAGCTGCCCTAGCACCGCCGTTAAAGGGGCATTCATTGTTTCAAACACTCAACTGCATGCTACAGAATATCAACAAAATCTTATTTAACATAGTGTTTGCATTGTTCTACTGAAATATAATTTTAAATAGCGAATTTGACATGAACTGGATCAACAAGACTGCTCACATTGAAAAGATAATACAAATAATTATTACTGACCCTCTAACACAATAATAATATCTGAGATGAGTGGATAGAAGGTTCAAAGGTCAAACAATATAGTGTGTTGCGAGTGGTGCTTCTTGTTAAAAACGTCCTATTTTATATACGAGAGTTTAAATGAGAATTAAAATATTTGTTCTACCAACAAGCTCCGAATACACCCGTAAATGGGAGAAATTCAAGCCCATATAGATAGTCAATGTTTGGAATTGGGACCAGCTTAATCAGCCAAACAGCGAAAGATACTTAATCGGGGTTCACGATTAAATAACGATTAAATAACGATTGATATTAAAGGTACTCAATCCGATTCGATGGTCCCCATATCATAAAATTCCAACAACAACACAATTTTGTTGAATGCCGCCAAACTCGATCCACGCAGCGTTATCACTGCGATATAGCACTGCCACAAGGATGGTACTTTGCGGACAGATACATCTATTTTTACATATCGTCGGAACTATATTTAGTCACCTATAATCTTAGTTTGACCACCAACAGTTTGCAATAATGGTAATTCTTTCGGTATTGATAAGAACAATATGAACTGAGCCAATCATGGACAATTTTAATCCTAAAACATAAGAACAAAGAACACGTAAGAAATCCTTACCAAATGTCCTTATGGCAGTGGTATCTCAGCGGAGCGATGGGAGATAACCCTGTCTGGAATTTGAAATGCCGCTTCAGTTATCAGAATCAATTATTTACCCCAAAAATAATCCTTACCACAGTCAATTATAATATAAAATTGCCCAAAACCTGTTATTTATCAACATTTTTGATCAGAGAAATTCCTCTCGTCGACTGTTTACTGGGACACCTAAAATTTAAATTACACATTTCAAACGTCGATATCTGTGCACTCTGAGCTTTGATGAGTGGGTTCCTCGACTCGAATCAAATATTGTTTGACCCCGAAGCCAAGGAAATAGTAATTTGCGAGCGTTAATTCGGATTGAGTGCCTTTAAATCGGCATGTCACGTAACACGCGAGGATAGGATTGAGGCTAGGATTATTAACGAAATGACGGAGTTGTTTTTGAAGAAGTGGTTTTAAAGAGCGTTCCCCTAAACTCCACAAAGCTCATCAACCCAAAAGGATAATTTGACTTATATATTTGACCATATTTCATACAGATTTCGTCAAAGTACGTTCTATATAGAGTTATCACCCTTCTATATAGAGTTATCACCCTTCTATATAGAGTTATCACCCTTCCCATTAACTCAGGATACTCATTTCGAAATGTAATCCTAACCTGGCGTGTCACCCGTTACTCCGTTTGAATATATAGCAAACGTTATTTAATCGTGAACCCTAATAAGTATCTTTCGCTATATATAATAGTGTGCGCACTATGTGGATTAACAAGGTATGTTCAGTCAATGGTTACTGTGGTCGCCAGTGAAATCTAACACGATGCATCTTATAAATATAGTCTGCTGATTACATGTAATTGATGTCAGTATATATGTCCTGGTCCATGTATGGACTTTGGTCCGTATTTAGGATCGTTTCTCACCGATCTGAAGACAAAAGCACCAAACAGAGATCCACATAGACTTTTCCTTATCCACGTTTGATACGTATTTATAATCCACGCCTCGCAGATCACAAGACCAGAGCGCCAAACAGCGAATATCCGCATTAGAACGAGTTACTCGCGCCTCGTTGACCACGTGACCAGTGGATTTCCACCCTGTATTCCGAGTTTGGTCCGTATTTAGAATCCACGCCTCCTTGACCTCCCTGACCCCATGACTAGAGCGCCAAGCAGCGGATTTCCGCCCGCCATCATGTTACTCCCAAGAGACAGCCTCAAAATCTGATCCAGAGAATCCCTACCCCTATTGCGTCGGCGACTGCCCCCTAGAAGTCCATCATTAAATAGGCCACGCCTCCTACTACCAAACAAGGAGTTTCGGTTTCTGCGACGTCCGAACAAGCCGCCGTCTCTAGACCTCCCGAACAAACCTCCAAGAAGACCGCCGCCTCGATTTAATCCACGGTCTCGACCCAGTCTATCATACGGATAGAGCCTGTCCTGCACCAAGCCACGACGACCCGACAACAACCTGTCATTATTATGAAATGCAGCAGTCAGTCCGAAAACACATACAACGGCCATCAATCTCAACATAGTGGATGTTCGTATCAAACTCAACATTGTTGGTGTTAGTTTTTTTTATCTGAGGTGCTATTCAGGCTCGATTCTTAAATAGAGTATTTTATTTTATTATTTAGTCTGTTATGACGTATTACGGGTGTCGTCTGCGTCAGTTTGTGACATGCTCAGTTACGTATCTAAATCGAACACGACTTTAGAAGTAACCAAACGACTTCCGAGCTCTGACATTTGACTTGATCGATCGAGCTGTTTATTATAAATTGTTGACTTTTTTAGACACGGAAAATGACGATGTGGCTGTACTCAGTGTACTGTAACCATATGGGCTGACTACCACCAGTCTAATTTACCTATATGTATTGTATAGGTCGCCGAGTCACATGGACTGCCTATCACCAGTCTAATTTACCTATATGTAGTGTATAGATCGCGAAGATTGATCATTATGATCCAATGACAGAGAACACGAGATAGATGTTTAATGACGTCATATTTATCTTTTCATAATTAGAGCTGGTAAACCTTTGACCTACACACCATTTGTGGTGTAGGATACACGATGTACGCGAACCCAGACGTGGGTAGAGGATACGTGGGTAGAGGATACGTGGGTAGAGTATACATGGCGCAGGGACGTGACTAGAAGATGGGGGTTTAGGGTGTCTAACTTCCATAACTTTGGTCCAAACGTTCAACAGTTGGAAATTACTTGCCTCATACAAAATGGAAATTTTACACCACAAAGTGGCCTTTAATTTTGTGCCATAAGTTACTTGTTTGTGTTTCTCACATTGTGATTTAAAATAAGTTATTCTCAAACCAAATATAGACACACAATATATCAACATCCCCCTTAATTTTATATTCATATAACATATTCATGTATAATTATGCATTTTAATTAAACCGAAGTAACTATATTCAGCATACATATAATATTATTTTATATAGAACCTATGTGAAGAAGTTTCTATTGAAATTTTATAATAAAGAGACATTTCAGAGAAGATGAGGCCCCAGAGGGTGAATTTAGTGATGATAGCCCACTTCTGAGAACCTCAGTCTGCAAATGACGGGTGACAAACATGACATGCAGGAACATCGTGTTAATAATTAGTTTAACCCTTTACCCAACAGAAGGGCCCTGTGCCAATGCATTCTCTTATATATATATGCCTTTATTTCCTCCAATCATGAAGAGCGCTTATATAATTTATACATACAGTCATAAATGTTAACATTAAATTACACAATGGTAAGTTAAGTAAAATTTTACAGTTTATAAGACATTCATTCATCAATGTTCACACACCCGTCTCATTCACTCTGTCGTTCGTGCCAATAAAGTAAGAATATATAAGTAAGGAGTAAATTAGTATTATATTTCGTTATTATTGGCTTTTCTATACACATTACAGGGTTGGTAGATCCCACGTCTATGTGGTTGGGGTGAGTGGGATATCAATGCATATCGGTTGTTGTCAAAAGTGTTATTTTTTAGGCCAATGCATTCTCTTATATATGCGAGGCGACCTATGGTCGACTCGCATATATAAGAGAATGCATTGGCACAGGGCATAACTGTAACTATCACAATGTGGTCAAGGAGCCGGTTCCAATGATATCCATATTTGTATGGTTCTATTGAGACAGACCGAAGATATTTTAGGCTGTTGAAGCTTTATTTGGCCGGTTTTGGCCGGTTTGTTGGGTAAAGGGTTAAGCTGATAATAAACGCTCTTTATTGATAATTAGTAGTGCCTTCTTAAGACAGCGGCACCTATCTCCATTTCCTGTGTCATTTACGATTTTCCCACATATTTTCTGAGCTGCTAATAAGCGTTATTTCTTAATCGTGCAATTTTGCAGTCCCCCTTTAAGTCACCTGAGATAAAAGACGCCTATCCCATGACATTCCCCTGGCCATGTGACCGATATGTACCAATTTCCTGCATACACGGTGACCTGATAAGGAACGCTCTTGTAACTATCATATGCCCCATTAGGTCGCATGTGGTCAACAGGACATACATAAGGATGTGGACTGTTTTTTATGGAGATGTAACCATGCGGCAAGTGGTCATAACTTGTGTAAAACCCGAATCCTTATATTTATATACATTTAGCGAAAAAGCCACCTTTGTAAATGTATTTAAATCAAAGTGTATCGTGACAAAACCAGCCCAAAATATCCCATAGCACCCTTGGCAAAAGTTAACAGGAACAATTTCTTTATATTGAAACCTGATGATTTAATATGATCGTACGTGACACGTAACGGGGCAACCACACGCGGTGCTTCGTCGGATCTAGTTATGCGAAATTTGACCAGATTTGACCTTGAATTTACCGTTTTGAATGTCAATGTCAGGTCGGGGTTACGAGTTAAGCCGTCCAAAACACTGCCCGGACAAAAGTATCCCTAGCTATCGAATATCGTCGAAATCCGCCACTACTACCCGATTTGATCTTGAATCGACCATTTTGAAGATCAAGCATCACACTTTGACCCGTCCAAAACACTTCCCGGACAAACGTACACTTAGGTATCAAGTTTCGTCGAAATCCGTCCGGAAGTTTTCCCGGCCATAGCTAACAGACAAAAGTCACAAACTATACATTAGGTTTTAGCCGGGTACCTGTCTGACGGGCATGTGGGTAAGACGAAAATTGTTGGCATCCCCATCTACACCAACACCCCCAAAAAATGGTGGAAATCGGCCCAGTGGATACCAAGATACAGTTCAATGTCATTTAAAATCTCAAGTTCACGCCGCACGGGCATCCGGTGTGACGAAATTGCTCAGCGCCTGAAACTACCCCCACATACCAAATATGGTGAAAATCGGCTCAGCGGAGAACTTGAGTTCAAGGTCATTTGAAGGTCAAGGTCACGCCGCACGGGCAAACGGATATACACATGTTAGTCCTCAGGTCAAACTACATACCCGTACCAAGTTTCGTCAAAATCGGTTAGCCGTTTCCGATTCCATCGCGGAAACACACACACACATACATACACACACACCCACACGCACAGACCACAAACTTTCCTCAAATATATAATAGATTCTTTATGGAGGTCAAGTTTAAATTGATATCGTACTCCCATGTTTCTGTTCGTCAGATACAGACTCGAGTATGTAGGAGCCTCGATACCGGTATATTTCTAAAGGATAGCTATAAAAGGCCTCTGAATATTGACATGAGCGCGTACATCGCAACACATATCTAGCAAAATGGCCATTTAAGTGAGATGTCTTTCAACAGAGGTCAAGGTCGTTTTATGGTCAAGGTCAAGGTCATATAAGCCCCCCACATCAACTTGACAACAAATTTGGTTGAGGCTTAATTCCAACTTCTCCAACGAAGGCGACCCATGTTATGATGGACATATAATTTGACTTCCTCGCAGCCACCACTGCTCACAAATGATTTCAAATAATAAGCCGCGTTCCGATGTTGGGTGTGAATACCTGGCAGCCAGCCAATACTATTCGCGCGACATACAACCGTGAAAAAATCCCCCTTGTTAGGGTAGATTGGTTCAATCATTTATCTCGAAGGAATTGATAAGCCGCTGATATGTCTGTGAGGCCAAATCGTTGCGAGACGGGAACTTATTGAATATGTTGTCCGCCTATTAGGGGGATTTTTCGCTAAGCAATTTGTCCGGAGGAAAATTACACGCAGCTAAGGCGGGATCGTTATTACAAAACACCATAAGTAAACATCGGCGCAACACACGATGTCGTGCTATACATTGTTGGAAAGGGTACATCATTGGCTATTCAACTGTGGTAATTTGATTCTGAAGCAGGCACGTTTGCTTGTGCTATTTTCGCATATATATTTTGCGAAAACGGTTATAAATGCAACCAAGTCTAGTATACTGATGTGAAATCAGTGTTTCCTGCGGAGACCAATTTTTTCTGGATTCTAGCCCACAACATCAAATGACGCAAATGACGTCATGGACCATGTCATGACGTCTTCGCTGATTTTATTCAGCTAACCAACGAAATTGGTCAAACGAAACTAATCTATAGGCCAAAATCACGTAGGAATTGTTCAGAAAAACTAAAGTTGTTAATTTTATAACCATCCCGTTGGTCCACTTCCGATTCTGTGTCACCGTTTCTTTTTGGGATATTATTGTTCCCATGATTCTATGCGAAAGCGAAGCGGAAGTCACGTGATTTTTAACCCATTTTTCTTGTCCGGATTTACATCGCGTCGAAATGCTGTTTCATGGCATTGTAAAAATTAATGACGTCATTCACGCCTAAACTTGAAAAGCAACAACGGGCCTGCGGCGCGTTGTGGTTGCTATTAAGTCAATCATGTGCGAGTCCAAATGCGCCCAAAACATTACGCGTTTTTCTTTCCGAAATCGATGACGCGTCGATGTAATTATGGGGTTGCAGTTATGAGCTGTTGCGCGTTCACCGAGAAATAATCGCAACTAGTCACGTGGTTGCCGACCAATCGAAATGCTGGATTTAGAGATAATCACACTTAATATGTAAATACATGGAAATATCGTCGTCGCTGCACCGAGGATAACGATATAAAGCAGCCGACACACGGTGCGCGGGTCACGGAATGCACCAGGGGTATATAGCTCTTCAAGGAACATATTTCCACCCCGCACCTTACTGGGCAAATAAACCTTTTTAACTTCTGCTCAATTCTAAACACAGCCGATACAGTGCACATGAACCAGTTGTGTGGGTTTTTAAGATACGCCCAAAATGTTGCATAGTTCACTCCTCACCGAGGGTATAACTCACATGAATGGGCAGGATCACCACTGCACCACTTTAACTTTCATCTCGATATATACATGCGACGACGGTAAATGTTTACGATGACTTTTTATTAAACTTCAATGTTAGGGTGGATACACGCATGTAATTTATGTATGTATAGGCCCCAATAGGCCACACCAATAATTGACAACATTAATCACCTGCGCCCGAGCGGTTCATTGTTAACAGGCCTTTCATTTATTTTCAATACCTCCATTTCTGGAGAAGAATATTTACAGCAAGGTATTTACAATTGTGTACATAACAAGTGTGAACAATGTACAATCTATAAGATGAGTGGCAGGGCATGTAACAGTTGGGTAAGTTGCGGTTGATGCCTGACATATGACGGCGTGTGGAATCATCTACGGCTGGTGGTCATAGGTTATCCTCTAATCAGGGAGCACACGGCAAGAAGATACGCAGCGGAGAACAGAATTATTGTATGCTTGTTCTCGATTAGATGGTGTGGTTGTCCTGGAATGTTCCCTCCAAGAATCAGTGCTGAAAGTTCTTCGTCGCTCAAAGAATCGTGCATGAAGATAAATACAGACACTCCATAGTGGTTGAGAATAGTCTCCCAGTAGCTATTACGTAATGAAAGAATAACTTCCGAAGAGCAATACCTCATTGCGTGGAGAAGTTCGTTGTTGTACTGCTGATCACAGGCACGGCATGTCAGATGGTTAATATACGTCGTCTTATTGAGTAGAATAGCAAGATTCCGAAGTTGAACTGAGCAATTTGGGTACTGTCTAAGAAGTGTCCATATCGACCAGGGAGTCATAGGATCTGTGTGAACTAGTTTAAATGTGGTCAGTGATGGGTTGTTGGCAACGGATGAAGACCAGAATGAGAAATAATGGTCCCGAACAGCTTTCTTGTAAATTGTTTTCCATGCAGAGTCTGACGGAAAATGTCCGGTTTGTGTGAAGATGTCAAGGTAATCGTAGAGTTTGTATTGCTGAAGAATAGGAACAATGTCTGACACAAATCCAGTTGTATGTCTATTAAACAGAGTGAATTTAAAGAATCGTAAGAGGAATATCTTTAACGGCACCTGGTGTCCTTGAGGAAGGTGAATCAGATGGCCGAGGAAGTTCAACTTTTTGATGTGGATTTCGGACTCAAGAGGCAGGAGTCCCAACAAGCTGAGAGCGACGTCTGTTGATGTGCGTCCAGGAAGAGTTTCTATGTGTTTAACACAGCATCGGAAAGCTCGTTCTAGTGAGATGTGTATAGAACGTGTACTGACTTGTGTGAGCTCGCATCCATATAACGCCCTAGGAAGGACAACATATTTCAGCATAAACCCCATCGTCAGGGGAGAGCACGATTTGAAGGGCTGCTTTCCAGCTAAGGCGAAGTAAGTTTTTCGCAGTTTCGTGGTTAACTCATTGGCTCGGTTGGAGTCATTTTGATACTTGTTGTGTGGAATTCCGAGATGAACACACGAGGAAGTTTCTGATATTATTTGATCTCCCAAGTACCATTTCCTGTCGTGATTTTCGTCTTGACGCTTCGTCTCATTAAAAACGACGATCACACTTTTTGTTTCTGAGAAATTAAAGCGCCATAGTCGGCTGTATCTGCAACATATATCTAGAAGACTGTCCATTCCATATTTTGATAATGATAGCAGAGCAATGTCGTCTGCTGCTGTCGGTGCGACACAATGTACAGATCCAATTGAGAAACCGCAGTTCGAAGAATTCAATTGATTCAGCAAGTCATTTATGTACACTAAGTAGAAGAAAGGGGAACACACTGCCCCCTGCCTTGTTCCTTGTTTAACTGAGAGTGTATTCGAGAGAGCCTTGTTGTACAATACGCGACTCGAGCAGTCAGAGTACATGTTAGTCACGACACGTAGTATCCTACCACAGAAGCCTAGTTGGTGAAGTTTCACAAAGAGACCTTCATGCCAGACACGATCGAAGGCTTTTGCCGAGTCCAAAAAGCACACAAAAGCACGAGAATTGAGATCACCAGTATAGTTGATGAATTCTTCGACAAGAAAGGCAGACATTTGGCAGCTAACTCCTTTCTGGAAACCGTGCTGCAACTCATGTGGGAACATTGCGATGTCGGGATCACCAAGAAATCTATTGAGAAGGATATGTTCGAAAACTTTATAAATTACAGGCAATAAGGTTATGGCTCTGTAGCTGTCAGGTAGATGCTTCGGTTTGGGATCACCCTTGTGTAATGGCACGATTATTCCAGTTTTAAGAGATGGTGGTATCCATTCCAGTTGAATAAGTCCGTTGAACAGGCGACAAAGAGCATTAACAAGGGATGCACTTCCGTGAATTAGATGGTCGTTTGTGATCTGGTCGATGCCGCCTGATTTGTTCCGCTTCAGTCGTCGTAAAACCGAAAACACTTCGCTATTACTTATTGGCTCGCAGAACACATTACAATCGAATTGAGGATGAGATTCATCAAGCAGTGAATTCAGTTGTCTGTATATGCTTTCTTCGAACTCTGTGTCAGAATGAATAGCCGGGGTGTACAGTTTTTCGAAATATACACGCCATGCTTCAAGAATATCGCCGCGTTCTCTGAGTGCTCTACCTTCGAAGTTCATAACGGAACCGAAACTGTCAGTGTGTTGAGAATCATCAGATGTTCGCAGCATTTTCCAGAATTGCGTCTGGTCCTTGCTGGCACATGATTCGAGGATTTCATATTTGCGATGCTCTTGTGAACGAATTGCAGAGCGCACTGATCGTCTGAAGGAACGTTTGGATTCTTTGTACTGGATGTATTCTTCATGATCGTATGAGTGAGGCCTACCAACCATTATCCACACGGTACGTTTCTGTTTGACATCGGCATGAAGTGACCGTAATTCATCGTTCCAGAAAGATTTCCTGGACCTATGGCGTGGTGCTGATGGCGACGCCATCGAGGAAGCGTGCAGTATTGCTTTAACAATATCTGTATACAATTTGTCTAGATTATCTCGTGTTTTGAGAGAGTGGCACAAAGTCATGGTGAGAAGTTCATCAAGTGAAGCCTGGTATAAGGCAGTGTCCATTTTATCCCAATTGAAGGATAACCTCGTGAATAGAACTGGTGTAGTGGTCTCTGAAACTGGTATCTCAAAGCTGCACGACACTGGTAAGTGATTCGATGTATTCAATTCGTGGTCATCGAGTATGGCGCTTTTAACAATTAGATCCGCCATCGTATCCGGCACAATGATGTGGTCTATACGTGAAGGTGATGCGACTGTACAGAATGGGTAGTATGAGAATGGGGGACCAGTGCATGAATCCAGACATGTAACTGAATAGGATTGTGTCCGAGTTAGCATATCATTTATGAGTTGCGATCTACTTTCGTGACCAGTCGGGAGATGCTCCCCCCTGGTTCTAGTCAAATGGGCATTTATGTCGCCCATAACAATCACAGGGCCTCTTGGCGAATAGTTATCTATTAGATCGTTCAGAGAATCCAGGCATTCTGCATAATAATCGTCACTGCGTGAAGTGCTTGGGAGGTAAACTTGGAGAACACTAATATATTCTGACGATCTCACTTTCAGTTGCAATCCAACAATCCTGTCTGTTCCAGTATCAAGAATAATACACTGATTTGCCAGATGCTTCCTTATTAGGATGGCCACACCGTCGCGCGTGAAACTACCACCGGTCCTTGTTGTGATTGTTCTCCCGTGTTTGGCTAAACAACAGTATGAGTCGTGAAACGATTGGAGAAAGTGAAGGTTCTCGTCATTGAGCCAATGCTCAGAAATACCAACAAAGTCGTACAGTTGTCCTTTCAGCAGGACAGAAAGGTAGTCGGATGTGGGCACAACACCACTAGCATTCCACGCGACGAGATGAATAGTTAGTTTATCCGTCATAATTGCGTTTGGGTGGTTCGTTCTTCCAGAGTCTAAAATTCACACCACGAGGCCAGAAACCGTCACTGTGGATTGAATCAATATCATTAGCGTAGATATGAATTCTGGCAGACTGTGTCCCTCTGCGCGAACTTGACATCAGTCGCACAAACGTTGGAGAGACGCCTTTGCCTTCCAAGAACGCCCAAATATTGTCGTCACTGGTCTTCATCGAGATTCCACTCACAAATAGTTACGTGTGCGTTTACGAGAATATGGAACTCCTACGAAACCATCTGATTCATCGACTCCGTCACCGATATCATCGCCGTGAGTAGGTAGATCACTTAAGTTACGTGTTCGACCCGTATGAGCACTCAACGATTCAGGCGAGAAGGCAGGAACACTGTTAATATCGTTTTCAGATGAATGTGTGTGATCCGGAAGACACATACCGGACGAGCCAGACGAGGAAGCAGGAACAATGTTACTAGCACTTTCAAATGACTGTGTTTTACACAGACGGGGGGCACCGTGCGAGCCAGGCGATGCGACGGGAACACTGTCAATAGCACTTTCAGGCGAACGAGATTGATGTGGTAGCGATATTGTTGTAAAGTGCTCAGGCTCCGCGTGTTGTATATAACCTGAGTTTTCTGAGTTATTTGGTACATCTATTGGTGATTGTGGAGGGCGCTGCTGTTTCACCAAGCGTGGTTTGAATTTTGGTTGCAGCGGGGTTGAAGACGAGAGAGACTGATTGGTGACCTCAGGAGTAACCGAGAGCGACAAATGAACGCTGGGATCCATCGAATGAACACTAGCCGACGGGGGAGTTTGTGGAAGCAGATACTTTTGGAAGTTTTGGACAGTCGCACACATATCATTGAACTTTTCAGTGACATCTCTAGCGAATAATTCGAACATCGTGCTGAATTTCCTTTCTATGCTTTCTAGTATGTCGTCCGATTCTTTTAGTGACTCTTTGAGTTCCTTTTTCATGCCATTCAGTTTACCTTTCAGTGTCTCTGTTCGAACAAACGTTTTGTCGAGATCCTTCTCCTTCTCATTGAACAGTTTAGTAATATGGTCGTTGCTGTCAGTGCTGTATTTTAACTCATCCTCGATTAGTTTGATACGGTTCTTTAAGCTCACAACACCGGTGCACTTATCATCGTTCATACGTGTTATGGTTTCACCTAATGTTGTGCATCTGCCTATAGTGTTGCCGATTGAAGACACGTTCGATTTGCATTTTATTTCTAGTTCCGTGTAAGCTTTCTCCAAATTAACAACACGCGAGCTGATGTCATTTTGTCCGTCCAACATGGAATTAATGTCACGCTGAAAATTGTCTGTTGTGATCTTATTGTTAGATTTCATCAATGTCAGCTCTGTTAGGACTTCAGCAAGCATGTCCTGGATGCACATTGAGTTGCACTGGCACGTTTGTGTTGGGTCGGTCGGTTTCTTGTCGTCTTGAGACAATTTCTTCGTTTGAATCCTCGTAATGCAGTCACGAATATCGTCGAACGAACCTCCGTGTTGCGCGTTCACCGAGAAATAATCGCAACTAGTCACGTGGTTGCCGACCAATCGAAATGCTGGATTTAGAGATAATCACACTTAATATGTAAATACATGGAAATATCGTCGTCGCTGCACCGAGGATAACGATATAAAGCAGCCGACACACGGTGCGCGGGTCACGGAATGCACCAGGGGTATATAGCTCTTCAAGGAACATATTTCCACCCCGCACCTTACTGGGCAAATAAACCTTTTTAACTTCTGCTCAATTCTAAACACAGCCGATACAGTGCACATGAACCAGTTGTGTGGGTTTTTAAGATACGCCCAAAATGTTGCATAGTTCACTCCTCACCGAGGGTATAACTCACATGAATGGGCAGGATCACCACTGCACCACTTTAACTTTCATCTCGATATATACATGCGACGACGGTAAATGTTTACGATGACTTTTTATTAAACTTCAATGTTAGGGTGGATACACGCATGTAATTTATGTATGTATAGGCCCCAATAGGCCACACCAATAATTGACAACATTAATCACCTGCGCCCGAGCGGTTCATTGTTAACAGGCCAGACAAGTGAGTAGAGATAAGCGAAGTCAAACTGTCTGCTATCAGGACATTTAAGGCCAGTCCAAAACATGTCTTCTCTTACGGATGCGGAAATTAGTCAAGTCTGTGTGATATCTGGCATTTTATTAATGCACGAACACCAGAAGCGACACGTCTGGCATATACACGCTTGATATGGAAAATGTTCGACCATAATGCTTGTTTGGCGTGGGGTCTCGAAAGCTTAAAATCGCTAAGGGACTTAGTTGAACGTATCGGTCGAAATAATCTGGGAAAGAAGGTACAATAATATAATATGTTTTACTTAAATAGCTCAGAGTTAGCCACCTCCGCCTGGTATACCTTTCGGGATCATATAATTATATAGCCACAAGTCGGGGATCATATATAGCCCCTGTGTCGGGAAAATCCTGATCCACCACTGCTATAAATATCAACAGAGGACTGGTAATTATTTAAATAGAACGTCCCGCACCATGTGGGTTATCCCACGAACAATTATTTTAAGTGGCCTGGCGACTCGGTCCAAGATAGCGGTTTCTCTACATTCCGACTTAATTGGAACCAGAACTCAGTGCGGTCAACGCGTCGGCAATTATTGGACACCTATATATTACATTGTCTGTATGATCCATGTAAAACGCCAAATACACGATAATTACAGAGATTACATGCATGTGTGTATCCACCCTTATACTTAACATTTTATTTATTTACACCATTGTGCTGTTGATTATATATTGTTTTGTTTGTATATTACACATGTAATTAGAACAACTATAATTTATAAATTGTTTTGTTCTTATATTACACATGTAATTAGAACAACTATAAAGAATCGTGAATCCTTCATGGAACTTGGTCGGAATTTATGACGAACGCCGCTGAAATCATATTGGTCTTTTGAGATTGTAACGCATTATTTCAGCAAAAATGTCGCATTGATAACATGGAACAAGAGCCGTTCTTGTATTGTCCTCCATTCACGGAGATAAATACAGACAATTTAGGTTAACGAGACAATATATAACAAAAATAAAACACAATAACTTGGAAACTGCATATCAGGTAAAATCTAAGTCGAAACAGGGGCATAACTCAGTCAAAATCATGCGGACGAAACCCATATTCGAACTTGATCTGTATGTTGGGTTGTTAAACTAATATACCAAATTTGGTTCAGTTCACTAGATTCAATCTAAAGTTATCATCCGGAAACCGCAAATCAGGTAAAATCTAAGTCGAAAAAGTGACATAACTCAGTCAAAATCATGCGAACGAAACACATATTCGAACTTGGTCCGTATTTTGGTGTGGTAAACTAACATACCAAACTTGGTTCAGTTCAAGTTAAAATCGGGAAACCAAAAACAGACGGACGAAGGACGGACTGACAACCCATTTGCATACTATAACCGTTTTTTTTTCTCAAACGGACGTATAACCGTTATATCTTAGATCGCCTTGTGCCGATTGTTCTGAGCTGTACTGTTGCGTGTCGTATTCTAAGATGGATATGGATACACTTTGGGTGCAATCGGATATGAGGGTAAATATATATTTAAACGCGCCAAAATCATGACAGATTAACATGCACACACAGATAAACACGCACACACAGCACACACAGATAAACACGCACACACAGGCAAACACTTGACTTTTATATAGATAGATGCATGGCATCTGGTATCAAGTAGCGAACTTTTTACATCTGGTATTAAGTTACACACAATTGACACGCCTCCGAGTGATATTTCTCATTTGATATCTTGCAAACCGGCAATAGGTATCAATATTAAGTCCAAACTCCATGCAGCGCCTCTACGTTAGCACTGCGAATTAGCACTGTCACAAAGATGGTACTTTGCGGACCGATACGTCTGTTTTTACACATCGTCGAAACTATATTTAATCACCTATTATCTTATTTTGACCACTACAAGTTTGCAATAATGGTAATTCTTTCGGTATTGATCAGAACAATATAGACTCAGCCAGACAAAGCCAATTTTAATCTTAAAACATAAAAACTAAGAACACGTAAGAAATCCTTACCAAATGTCCCTGTGGCAGTGGTATCTCAGCGGAGCGAAGGGAGATAACTCTGGCTGGAGTTTGTATTAAGTCGTCCAATCAGGTTACAATACACCAAATGATTTACATAGGCCTCAGTGTTAACAAATCCCGCTGGCCTGTATTCGCAGCAAAGCTTTGACCATGCACGAGTATTTAAAATTAAAGAACGTCCTTTTAGACACACGGAAATGTGCCCAAAAATACTTGTAAACATGGTGGATCACACTGCAGCTTTACAAACGTCACACTACCCTTAAAATTGTGGAAAAAATGACATCGGAAAAAAACACAAACACCTCCCATAAATTATTCGCCATTTGCACAGCCATAACGGCATAACCGTTCACCATGTTGCTATATTTGATGTGTCTCGACGGAAAACACTTTTGTGCATTTTTTCGTGCACTTTTCATCCATGTATCATTGACCATTCAGCTGCCAGAATTTGTGTTATGCTGATCCTAGCTTGGTAGTGCTAGGGTAAATCACTCTACTAATTTGTATTTGGTGTATTGTAACCATCATGCGGTACGCGCTGAACTTGGAAGATTTCTGGTGCCATATATGATGCGTGATTTGTTTGTTTAAACATATTTTATTTGTAGTATAATACAAAATGGATTGGGGCACAAGTTAGACAATTTAATGAGCCCCTCTCCGGTATACATTGATACAAACAATTTGTTTAACAAAGTGGCACAATAAGTAACTTATTTACAGCTGCATGTGGTGAATGGGTAAGATGATAATGGAAGATTGTAATAAATTATTGAGGAAAGATGAGAGTGAGAATGATTGGTGGGGGGGGGGGGGTGCCAACGCCGAGTGTCATGGGGGGGTGCCAACACCGAGTGTCATGGGGGGGGGGGGGGTGCCAACACCGAGTGTCATGCTATGCTGAGGCGAAAAACAACAACATATATGTTCATTGATAAATTAATTTTGTGTGTGCAATTTAACTAGAAACGTTTAGTCTCTGCGATAAAATGCTGGACTATTTTGAACAGTTTCACATTTTGTTTGTTATGAGCATTCGAGATGCCAACACGTAGATTGGTCATATGCGTTAATTTAATTCCTCCTCTGTGCAGCAGGTGAAACATCTCCGTTCATTCTGACTGGTAGTGGGGACACATAAACATCTCCGTTCATTCTGACTGGTAGTGGGGACACATAAACATCTCCGTTCGTTCTGACTGGTAGTGGGGACACATAAACATCTCCGTTCGTTCTGACTGGTAGTGGGGACACATAAACATCTCCGTTCATTCTGACTGGTAGTGGGGACACATAAACATCTCCGTTCGTTCTGACTGGTAGTGGGGACACATAAACATCTCCGTTCATTCTGACTGGTAGTGGGGACACATAAACATCTCCGTTCGTTCTGACTGGTAGTAATAATAAGCATCTTCACACTGGTTTCTGAGTGATTAAATTAAATAAATCTGAATCAAATACGATACTACATGTATACGAGGCTAACATGCTACACGATGACTACTCAACATTGGTCTGAGAAACTTGGGTTAGCAAACGTTAATCAGATTATCAATTTGAACTTATCCGATGATATATACTAAGGGAGACACTTATCGGAGGATATATACTGAGGGAGACACTTATCCGAGGATATATACTAAGGGAGACACTTATCCGAGGATATATACTGAGGGAGACACTTATCCGAGGATATATACTGAGGGAGACACTTATCCGAGGATATATACTAAGGAAGACACTTATCCGAGGATATATACTGAGGGAGACACTTATCCGAGGATATATACTGAGGGAGACACTTATCCGAGGATATATACTGAGGGAGACACTTATCCGAGGATATATACTAAGGGAGACACTTATCCGAGGATATATACTAAGGGAGACACTTATCCGAGGATATATACTGAGGGAGACACTTATCCGAGGATATATACTGAGGGAGACACTTATCCGAGGATATATACTAAGGGAGACACTTATCCGAGGATATATACTGAGGGAGACACTTATCCGAGGATATATACTAAGGGAGACACTTATCCGAGGATATATACTGAGGGAGACACTTATCCGAGGATATATACTGAGGGAGACACTTATCCGAGGATATATACTGAGGGAGACACTTATCCGAGGATATATACTGAGGGAGACACTTATCCGAGGATATATACTGAGGGAGACACTTATCCGAGGATATATACTGAGGGAGACAAGTGAGTTGATGAATCCGAGGATATATACTAAGGGAGACAAGTGAGTTGATGCAAACAGAGCATGTATCAATTTTAAAAACGACATTTTCGACGACGACAAAAAAAATCATCGTCATATTTATTGTCTAACATCTATATAAGGGTAACCGGACATTTACCCGGACATTTACCCACCGGACATTTACCCGGACATTTACCCACCCGGACATTGACCCGGACAGTTACCCACCCGGACATTTACCCACCCGGACAATTACCCGGACATTTACCCACCCGGACATTTACCCACCGGACATTTACCCACCCGGACATTAACCCACCCGGACATTTCCACACCCGGACAATTACCCGGACATTTACCCACCCGGACATTTACCCACCGGACATTTCCCCACCCTCCGGTGGGGAAATGTCCGGTGTGGAAATTTCCGGGATTCAGGTATTGTAGTGATTATGAAATTGGGCCAGAAAACACTTAGTTATGCAATGTAGGTATGAAGTGAAACGCAAACAGATTTTTCATTACAATTGTGCACAAATACCCGAAGTTATATGTTAGTATATCTTTATACCCGAAGTTATATGTTAGTATATCTTTATACCCGAAGTTATATGTTAGTATATCTTTGTACCCCAAGTTATATGTTAGTATATCTTTATACCCGAAGTTATATGTTAGTATATCTTTATACCCGAAGTTATATGTTAGTATATCTTTATACCCGAAGTTATATGTTAGTATATCTTTATACCCGAAGTTATATGTTAGTATATCTTTAGATGCTCGCCATTCTGACATACAGATGTCCATAGTTCTGTTTTTTTATGGCGTTGGCAAATTGATATTGCTGTGAAGGGAGTGGTTGGGGGGGGGGGGTAACCCCGGGATTGTCGGAAGGACCGATTGATCCTCCCCTTAACCCCTCATTTTTTGGCCTTTATTCAGACAAATCAAGAAAAAAAAAATAGCAATTTGTTGACATAAAAATTCTATTTCTTTTTTCCTGGTAGTGGTGGATTTCTGGAGAAACCAATTTGGCCTCCGTTGATTACTGTGACCTTTCCTTATGCAGGGTCCCGCTCGTCTTGTCTTCTGTACATCTGGCGATCCCTCAGCAGGAAGAATTCGTAGTTGGTGAGTGGATACGTCATTCCTGCTGAGTGATATTGCTTGTATAATTCACGTTATTGTGTGTGCCATCTATACAAGGTTATAATACACCAATACAAATTAGTAGAGTGAATTCCCCTGGGACTACCAAGCTAGGATCAGCATAAAAAAAATTCTGGCAGCTGAATGGTCAATATTACATGGATTAAAAGTGCACTAAAAAATGCACAAATGTGTTTCCCGTCGAGAAACATCAAATATAGCAACATGGTAAACGGTTATGGCTGTGCAAGTGGCGAATAATTTATGGGAGGTGTTTGTGTTTTTTTTTCGATGTCATTTTTTTCTCAATTTTAAGGGTAGTATGACGTTTGTCAAGCTGCAATGTGATTTAACACGTTCACAAGTACTTTTGTACACATTTCTGTGTGTCTAAAAGGACGTTATTTAATTTCAAATACTCGTGCAGGATCAAAGCTTTCCTGCGAATACAGGCCAGCGGGATTTGTTAACACTGAGGCCTATGTAAATCATTTGGTGTATTGTAACCACAAAGTGGGTGTAAATTGGTGGATGGATTGAGCGCCGACTAAATAGATCAGCGGGGTGGATTGCCGCTTGGACGATTAACCCTTTACCCAACAGAACGGCCCTGTGCCAATGCATTATCTTATATATGCGAGTCGACCATAGGTCGCCTCGCATATCTAAGAGAATGCATTGGCTTAACACATTAAAAATTATAAAATTGTTAAAGAATGTAAGAAAAAATGGTAAAAAGTGTTTTTTAGGCCAATGCATTCTCTTATATATGCGAGGCGACCTATGGTCGACTCGCATATATAAGAGAATGCATTGGCACAGGGCATAACTGTAACTATCACAATGTGGTCAAGGAGCCGGTTCCAATGATATCCATATTTGTATGGTTCTATTGAGACAGACCGAAGATATTTTAGGCTGTTGAAGCTTTATTTGGCCGGTTTTGGCCGGTTTGTTGGGTAAAGGGTTAAGCTGATAATAAACGCTCTTTATTGATAATTAGTAGTGCCTTCTTAAGACAGCGGCACCTATCTCCATTTCCTGTGTCATTTACGATTTTCCCCACATATTTTCTGAGCTGCTAATAAGCGTTATTTCTTAATCGTGCAATTTTGCAGTCCCCCTTTAAGTCACCTGAGATAAAAGACGCCTATCCCATGACATTCCCCTGGCCATGTGACCAATATGTACCAATTTCCTGCATACATGGTGACCTGATAAGGAACGCTCTTTATAACTCACATATGCCCCATTAGGTCGCATGTGGTCAACAGGACATACATAAGGATGTGGACTGTTTTTATGGAGATGTAACCGTGCGGCAAGTGGTCATAACTTGTGTAAAACCCGAATCCTTATATTTATATACATTTAGCGAAAAAGCCACCTTTGTAAATGTATTTAAATCAAAGTGTATCGTGACAAAACCAGCCCAAAATATCCCATAGCACTCTTGGCAAAAGTTAACAGGAACAATTTCTTTATATTGAAACCTGATGATTTATTAAGTCAATCCTGTGCGAGTCCAAATGCGCCCAAAACATTACGCGTTTTTCTTTCCGAAATCGATGACGCGTCGATGTAATTATGGGGTTGCAGTTATGAGCTGTTTCGCGTTCACCGAGAAATAATCGCAACTAGTCACGTGGTTGCCGACCAATCGAAATGCTGGATTTAGAGATAATCACACTTAATATGTAAATACATGGAAATATCGTCGTCGCTGCACGATATAAAGCAGCCGACACACGGTGCGCGGGTCACGGAATGCATCAGGGGTAGCTCTTCAAGGAATATATTTCCACCCCGCACCTTACTGGGCAAATAAACCTTTATAACTTCTGCTCAATTCTAAACACAGCCGACACAGTGCACATGAACCAGTTGTGTGGGTTTTTGAGATACGCCCAAAATGTTGCATAGTTCACTCCTCGCCGAGGGTATAACTCACATGAATGGGCAGGACCACCACTGCACCACTTTAACTTTCATCTCGATATATACATGCGACGACGGTAAATGTTTACGATGACTTTTTATTAAACTTCAATGTTAGGGTGGATACACGCATGTAATTTATATATGTAAAATACATGTATTTTACCTGGCCACACCAATAATTGACAACATTAATCACCTGCGCCCGAGCGGTTCATTGTTAACAGGCCAGACAAGTGAGTAGTGATAAGCGAAGTCAAACTGTCTGCTATCAGGACATTTAAGGCCAGTCCAAAACATGTCTTCTCTTACGGATGCGGAAATTAGTCAAGTCTGTGTGATATCTGGCATTTTATTAATGCAAGAACACCAGAAGCGACACGTCTGGCATATACACGCTTGATATGGAAAATGTTCGACCATAATGCTTGTTTGGCGTGGGGTCTCGAAAGCTTAAAATCGCTAAGGGACTTAGTTGAACGTATCGGTAGAAATAATCTGGGAAAGAAGGTACAATAATATAATATGTTTTACTTAAATAGCTCAGAGTTAGCCACCTCCGCCTGGTATACCTTTCGGGATCATATAATTATATAGCCACAAGTCGGGGATCATATATAGCCCCTGTGTCGGGAAAATCCTGATCCACCACTGCTATAAATATCAACAGAGGACTGGTAATTATTTAAATAGAACGTCCCGCACCATATGGGTTATCCCACGAACAATTATTTTAAGTGGCCTGGCGACTCGGTCCAAGATAGCGGTTTCTCTACATTCCGACTTAATTGGAACCAGAACTCAGTGCGGTCAACGCGTCGGCAATGATTGGACACCTATATATTACATTGTCTGTATGATCCATGTAAAACGCCAAATACACGATAATTACAGAGATTACATGCATGTGTGTATCCACCCTTATACTTAACATTTTATTTATTTACACCATTGTGCTGTTGATTATATATTGTTTTGTTTGTATATTACACATGTAATTAGAACAACTATAATTTATAAATTGTTTTGTTCTTATATTACACATGTAATTAGAACAACTATAACGAATCGTGAATCCTTCATGGAACTTGGTCGGAATTTATGACGAACGCCGCTGAAACCGTATTGGTCTTTTGAGATTGTAACGCATTATTTCAGCAAAAATGTCGCATTGATAACATGGAACAAGAGCCGTTCTTTTATTGTCCTCCATTCACGGAGATAAATACAGACAATTTAGGTTAACGAGACAATATATAACAAAAATAAAACACAATAACTTGGAAACTGCATATCAGGTAAAATCTAAGTCGAAAAAGGGGCATAACTCAGTCAAAATCATGCGGACGAAACCCATATTCGAACTTGATCTGTATGTTGGGTTGTTAAACTAATATACCAAATTTTGTTCAGTTCACTCGATTCAATCTAAAGTTATCATCCGGAAACTGCAAATCAGGTAAAATATAAGTCGAAAAAGTGACATAACTCAGTCAAAATCATGCGAACGAAACACATATTCGAACATGGTCCGTATTTTGGTGTGGTAAACTAACATACCAAACTTGGTTCAGTTCAAGCTATCATCGGGAAACCAAAAATAGACGGACGACGGACGGACTGACAACCCATTTGCATACTATAACCGTTTTTTTTTTCTCAAACGGACGTATAACCGTTATATCTTAGATCGCCTTGTGCCGATTGTTCTGAGCTGTACTGTTGCGTGTCGTATTCAAAGATGGATATGGATAAAATTTGGGTGCAATCGGATATGAGGGTAAATATATATTTAAACGCGCCAAAATCATGACAGATTAACATGCACACACAGATAAACACGCACACACAGATAAACACGCACCACAGATAAACACGCACACACAGATACACACGCACACACAGATAAACACGCACACACAGGCAAACACTTGACTTTTATATAGATAGATGCATGGCATCTGGTATCAAGTAGCAAACTTTTTACATCTGGTATTAAGTTACACACAATTGACACGCCTCCGAGTGACATTTCTCATTTGATATCTTGCAAACCGGCAATAGGTATCAATATTAAGTCCAAACTCCATGCAGCGCCTCTACGTTAGCACTGCGAATTAGCACTGTCACAAAGATGGTACTTTGCGGACCGATACGTCTGTTTTTACACATCGTCGAAACTATATTTAATCACCTATTATCTTATTTTGACCACTACAAGTTTGCAATAATGGTAATTCTTTCGGTATTGATCAGAACAATATAGACTCAGCCAGACATAGCCAATTTTAATCTTAAAATATAAAAACTAAGAACACGTAAGAAATCCTTACCAAATGTCCCTGTGGCGGTGGTATCTCAGCGGAGCGAAGGGAGATAACTCTGGCTGGAGTTTGTATTAAGTCGTCCAATCAGGTTACAATACACCAAATGATTTACATAGGCCTCAGTGTTAACAAATCCCGCTGGCCTGTATTCGCAGCAAAGCTTTGACCATGCACGAGTATTTAAAATTAAAGAACGTCCTTTTAGACACACGGAAATGTGCCCAAAAATACTTGTAAACATGGTGGATCACACTGCAGCTTTACAAACGTCACACTACCCTTAAAATTGAGGAAAAAATGACATCGGAAAAAACCACAAACGCCTCCCATAAATTATTCGCCATTTGCACAGCCATAACGGCAAAACCGTTCACCATGTGTCTCAACGGAAAACACTTTTGTGCATTTTTTCGTGCACTTTTCATCCATGTATCATTGACCATTCAGCTGCCAGAATTTTTGTTATGCTGATCCTAGCTTGGTAGTGCCAGGGTAAATCACTCTACTAATTGGTATTTGGTGTATTGTAACCATCATGCGGTACGCGCTGAACTTGGAAGATTTCTGGTGCCATATATGATGCGTGATTTGTTTGTTTAAACATATTTTATTTGTAGTATAATACAAAATGGATTGGGGCACAAGTTAGACAATTTAATGAGCCCCTCTCCGGTATACATTGATACAAACAATTTGTTTAACAAAGTGGCACAATAAGTAACTTATTTACAGCTGCATGTGGTGAATGGGTAAGATGATGATGGAAGATTGTAATAAATTATTGAGGAAAGATGAGAGTGAGAATGATTGGTGGGGGGTGCCAACGCCGAGTGTCATGGGGGGGGGGGGGGGTGCCAACGCCGAGTGTCATGGGGGGGGGGGGGTGCCAACGCCGAGTGTCATGCTATGCTGAGGCGAAAAACAACAACATATATGTTCATTGATAAATTAATTTTGTGTGTGCAATTTAATTAGAAACGTTTAGTCTCTGCGATAAAATGCTGGACTATTTTGAACAGTTTCACATTTTGTTTGTTAGGAGCATTCGAGATGCCAACACGCAGATTGGTCATATGCGTTAATTTAATTCCTCCTATGTGCAGCAGGTGAAACATCTCCGTTCGTTCTGACTGGTAGTGGGGACACATAAACATCTCCGTTCGTTCTGACTGGTATGGTGGGGACACATAAACATCTCCGTTCGTTCTGACTGGTATGGTGGGGACACATACAGAAGTAATAGCGAGTTTGCGATTTCAAACCGGTACGGGTACCGGTACGCGTACGGGTAGCTACCCGTACCGGTACACGTTTGAAATCGCAAACTGTTTTACCGGTAGAATTCATCACATCGACTGGTAATGTATGGTGAGCCAACTGCAACAAAAAAGATATTATGATATACATTGTTATTCGCGTTATTGGCCTATGTTATACTTAGCGTTATGGGTTGTTGGAAATATGTATTTAGATTAGATGAGCCCCATGATAATCAGTTGCTTTCATCAAGGACGAGCTAGGTGGCAGTTGGAAGAGGACGTTGCTTTTCTTTCACTCATATTGGTAACATTTTCAACAATTGGATTCTACAAGTCATAGACCGATCGAGTGTTGACAATTAATAAATCGGTTGGAATTTTTAAACTTAGAAAATAGATTATGATAGCTCAAATATACAATAACGTTATATATAGTTAAAATGTCCAACCAATATTCCATGTAAAATGTATTGTTTTAGACCAAGGGTCTAATATTGTCATACATGTAATTTCAGTTCGATATAGTACTTTAGTTGGGGATTATTTAGTCATATTAAAGATGCATAATCCGAATTAACGCTCCCAAGTTACTATTTTTTTTTGGCTTCGGGGGTAAATCTAAATATTTGATTCGAATCGAGGAACCCACCATCAAAGCGCAGAGTGATCAGATATCGATTTTTGAAGTTTGTTATTTCTTGAATTGTGTAATTATTTGTGGCCCAGAAAAGAGTCATCAAACCGACGGTCTCGGACAAAATTGCGGACGAAGATGCTTAACTCTAAAATCAAGTGGTAATGCGGCCAAAATTGTATACTATAGTTGACAGCAGTTAGCATTATTTTGTTGTAATTAATCGATTCTGATAACAAAAGCGTATTTTGAAGAAATGTTCTTGTTGTAACTTTATGATATGGGGACCGTCTGAACGGTTTGAGTAGATTTAAGTAAACCCTTGTTTGGAATCTTTCAACAGATCGAATGGTCGGCCCGTCGGGGCAAGGGAATATTTATCCCAAGAATTGGGATTGTTGTCGGGATCTAAACCCGGAGGTAGGTTGAAATGTTTAACTTGGTAACAAAAAAGGTGTCAAAATGTAGTCTGTTTAATTATACGGATTGAATACGGAGTGTTTATTATACGGATTGAATAAAGAGCGTTTGCTTCACTTCTGTGCGAAACACAGAAAACAGCTGAAACTCGCTCTGCTTATATGCTTAGATTTTGTAGAGTATGTATAGGTATTTCGTGTATTTGGCGACCTATATTATCCCCACTACAGTATACACAAGTATTGTGGTTCAAATGCGCCACGTCCGTTCAGATAGCAAATATATATTAAAATGAGAAATCAGTCCCCACCTACATACGACAAGGTAACTAAACGGTAATTGTATTCAAATGTGCAATGCATAGATAAATCCACGATATATTTATGTCCTTGTACAATGGGTTGAGACAGGGACGTGACGACAGGCGTGTCTTAACCCCCCCCCTCCCCAACTTTGGTCAAATGTTCAACATTGGGAAATTTGATATACCTGACACAACATTTGTTGGAAATTTCACACAAACAATAGGTTGAAATTGTTTTCGTAGTTTGATTTTCGAACAATTTATTAGTGGATAATTTGTAGTTTTTAGACCAACATTTGCATATTTCCCTATTTTTGGTAAAACAAATTTGGACTGAAATGGCTGTCAGAAACAGTTGGAAATTGTTCAAGCTTGGGGGGGGGGGGGGGTGTCAGGTCTAAAAATTTCCAACAATTTGAAAGCTTGATGCCAGCCAAGGGGAGGGGTTGATTTACGCGCAAACTTGTGAATTTTATATGGTTCGAGATGTGTAGTTAGAAATTCGAAGGTGGACACCCTTCCTAACGCGCAGACCATCTATAGCCATGTCCCTGTAATGGGCGTCTATAGCACCATCTACTCACTCTATTAATCACAACCTGTCATTAATGCAGTGAACAAAGTTGTTAGTGAAAAATAATCGGCCTTCCGTATTTATCTAAGTGCTAGAAGCCGCCTCGAGAATTTGAACACAAATCCTGGGTTAAAATGACAACTTTATCAATAATATTTGCCCATGAAATCTTTCAATAAATAGGTTAACGCATAGCTGACTGGAATTTCATGGAATTCATGGACCTTTGGGTGATAAAATCGTAGTGAAAGGCTACCGGTCAATGGGACAAATCTACCCGTTTCAATTCGCTATCGCTTTATGTGCTGCATTGAAAGTACCCAAGTGACCGTGACGATGTTCACAGATTTACCCGTACCCGTTTTCATCGAACGGGTATCGCAAACTCGCTAATAATAAGCATATTCACACTGGTTTCTGCGTGATTAAATTAAATAAATCTGAATCAAATACGATACTACATGTATACGAAGCTAACATGCTACACGATTACTACCCAACTGCTCAACAGTGGTCTGAGAAACTTAGGTTAGCAAACGTTAATCAGATTATCAATTATTTGAACTTATCCGAGGATATATACTAAGGGAGACAAGTGAGTTGATGCAAACAGAGCATGTATCAATTTTAAAAACGACATTTTCGACGACGACAAAAAAAATCATCGTCATATTTATTGTCTAACATCTATATAAGGGTAACCGGACATTTACCCGGACATTTACCCACCGGACATTTACCCGGACATTACCCACCCGGACATTTACCCACCCGGACATTTACCCACCGGACATTTACCCACCGGACATTTCCCCACTTTCAAAAGCAGACATTTTCCCACCCGGACAATTACCCGGACATTTACCCACCCGGACATTTACCCACCGGACATTTCACCACCCTCCGGTGGGGAAATGTCCGGTGGGGAAATTTCCGGGATTCAGGTATTGTATAGTGATTATGAAATTGGGCCAGAAAACACTTAGTTATGCAATGTAGGTATGAAGTGAAACGCAAACAGATTTTTCATTACAATTGTGCACAAATACCCGAAGTTATATGTTAGTATATCTTTATACCCGAAGTTATATGTTAGTATATCTGTATACCCGAAGTTATATGTTAGTATATCTTTATACCCGAAGTTATATGTTAGTATATCTTTATACCCGAAGTTATATGTTAGTATATCTTTATACCCGAAGTTATATGTTAGTATATCTTTATACCCGAAGTTATATGTTAGTATATCTTTATACCCGAAGTTATATGTTAGTATATCTTTATACCCGAAGTTATATGTTAGTATATCTTTATACCCGAAGTTATATGTTAGTATATCTTTAGATGCTTGCCATTCCGACATACAGATGTCCATTGTTCTGTTTTTTTATGGCGTTGGCAAATTGATATTGCTGTGAAGGGAGTGGTTGGGGGGGGGGGGGCTAACCCCGGGATTGTCGGAAGGACCGATTGATCCTCCCCTTAACCCCTCATTTTTTGGCCTTTATTCAGACAAAGCAAGAAATTTTTTTTAGCAATTTGTTGACATAAAAATTCTATTGCTTTTTTCCTGGTAGTGGTGGATTTCTGGAGAACCCAATTTGGCCTCCGTTGATTACTGTGACCTTTCCTTGTGCAGGGTCCCGCTCGTCTGGTCTTCTGTAGACCTGGCGATCCCTCAGCAGGAATAATTCGTAGTTGGTGAGTGGATACGTCATTCCTGCTGAGTGATAATGCATGTATAATTCACGTTATTGTGTATGCCATCTATACAAGGTTACAATACACCAAATACAAATTAGTAGAGTGATTTCCCCTGGCACTACCAAGCTAGGATCAGCATAAAACAAATTCTGGCAGCTGAATGGTCAATGATACATGGATTAAAAGTGCACGAAAAAATGCACAAATGTGTTTCCCGTCGAGAAACATCAAATATAACCACATGGTAAACGGTTATGGATGTGCAAGTGGCGAATAATTTTGTCAATTTTGACGTTTGTCAAGCTGCAATGTGATTTAACACGTTCACAAGTACTTTCTGTGTGTCTAAAAGGACGTTATTTAATTTCAAATACTCGTGCAGGATCAAAGCTTTCCTGCGAATACAGGCCAGCGGGATTTGTTAACACTGAAGCCTATGTAAATCATTTGGTGTATTGTAACCACAAAGTGGGTGTAAATTGGCATTAACTATACATGTCTTAATAGCCCGACGCCAATTATGAAAATTACAATGCCACCGATATTGCGCAATCAGCCTACACTTGCTAATACATGAGCGCCGACTAAAAAGAACAGCGGGGTGGATTGAGCGCCGACTAAATACTAAATAGAACAGCGGGGTGGATTGCCGCTTGGACGATTAATTACTGTATTACAGAACGGCCCTGTGCCAATACCAATGCATTCTCTTATATATGCGAGTCGACCATAGGTCGCCTCGCATATATAAGAGAATACATTGGCTTAACACATTAAAAATTATAAAATTGTTAAAGAATGTAAGAAAAAATGGTAAAAAGTGTTAAAAAAGATTTTTTTTAGGCCAATGCATTCTCTTATATATGCGAGGCGACCTATGGTCGACTCGCATATATAACAGAATGCATTGGCACAGGGCATAACTGTATCTATCACAATGTGGTCAAGGAGCCGGTTCCAATGATATCCATATTTGTATGGTTCTATTGAGACAGACCGAAGATATTTTAGGCTGTTGAAGCTTTATTTGGCCGGTTTTGGCCGGTTTGTTGGGTAAAGGGTTAATTACTGTATCGATGTCACGTGTCATGTAATGCTCTCAGTCGGACACGGCTAAAAGCACAACGCTTGATGTCCATATCGTTTCTTTAAACATATTTTATTAGCGTAAACATATTTTTATTTCCAAATCCAACATAACATAACATAATATACAGATGATAAAAATATGCAAAATAGAAGACATATTTTCCGCACGCGATGAGCATCGCCTCATAAGCAATGAATAAATGAAGACGAGACGACCCTATGCACATTCAGCTTTACTTAAATGGTTATATATTACCATCTACTATTATATCATTTATTGTATTGTTCACTGTACAACTATATATTAATATGTTTGCATACTGTCCTTATAAGGATGTTTTGCCTATTAAACTTATCTTATCTAATGTATGGAAATGAGGATCAGACAACAAGCCCGAGGGCTTATATGAAGTCTTCTCCTCTTTGGCGAAATGCCCCTTCCCCAATAAGTGAGGGAGTGGTATCGATCAGACGGGAGAGGATTGTAATAATGTTTTTAGGAGAAATGGAGATATATAACTAAGTTTGAGTTAGGGATGGAAACTGGGAGAAGATAGTGTTAGGGATAGCAAGAGGCAGGGAGTGAGTGTGTGTGTGTGTGTGAGAGAGAGAGAGAGAGAGAGAGAGAGAGAGAGAGAGAGAAAGAGAGAGAGAGAGAGAGAGAGAGAGATATATATATATATCTTTATTACCTCCAAGTATAGGAGAGATCGATACACATGACATATAAATACAGTTGGATTAAAGTGGGCTCCCCTGACCAATGTGGTGGGCCGTTATGTACAAGTATGGAGAGGTGTTGGAAACCACGAGAGTGAAGCATATATGCATTTGAATGTTCACAACAGCTTTTGTTGCAGGAAAATCTGATTTGTCCAACATATATGACAGTTAGTCGTTACAACATGCGTGGGTGTTGAGAAGATAATTACAATGGACGAGACACGGGTTGCTGTACGCCATTCCTTATCATTGTGCTGAGAACGTACAGGAACTTCACAGAATATAGTACTAGTTCCTTGAGGCAGTGAGATATGTGTTCTGTTAGGGTTTCCAGAGAACTCCCGAGGAGGGTTGCTACCAGGTCATCTCTGGCTAACGACGCAAGGTGAAAATATTCGGGTATGCCGAAACGAGAGATAATCCCTTCCCAAAAAGAGTTTCTAATAATGAGTGCGGCTGAAGAAGAGCATACGAACATGGCGTGGTCGATTTCGTTCGAGTACACTTCGCTGCAGAGATGACACACTAAATTGTTGGCATAGGTAGTCCTGTTGAGAAGCAGTACTAAGTTTTTGAGATATTTCAACATGTGAGCGTTTCCATGGAGAAGTTTCCAGACTGCCCAGTTTGATAGGGGATTAGGGTGAACTTTCCACAGAATTCGCAAGGATGGATCGGACGAAACTTTGGTCTGCCACGAGGAAGGAAATGAACGTTCCCCTGACAGCTGCCTTCACAAGAGTTATCCACGTTGACAGTTTTGGGAAGACCCCAATGTCCAGGTAGTCGTTCAAATAGTTCAAAAGATCGTATTTGGCTAATATGGAGAACATTTACTGTACAAAACCACTGGAGCGACTGTATAGTCTGTAGAGGTGTGCTTTCAGGACAAACAGTCGTAATGGTAATTGATGGCCGAACGGTAGATGGATAAGACGTCCCATAAAGCAAAGTTTTTTGATATGCAGTTGATATTCAATTGGTAGAAATCCAAGAAGACCTAGCGATAGCCTAGTTGACGCTCGTTTTGGGAGGGATTGTGCGTATTTGAGACATGTTCTGGCGGCTTTGTTCATAATGGTGATGGCGGAACTTTGATAAAAAGGAACCACCTCGACACCGTATTATTAAATTTACAAAGGGTTTGGGTACAAGTTACAGAAACTTACCAGGAGACCCCTCTCCATATACGAAGTTGAAATTACAGTATTTGTTTACAAGATGACAGAGTATTTACACATTGTGGTGTAATACATAACTGAAAATAAAGAAGATAAAAGTTATAATGGTAAGAATGTGGACTGAGTGTGTTAACTGTCAACCGTCGCTCTGGATACATATGAAATGAGGACGACATCAGTTCGTGGAAAACTCACATAAGTAACATAACCGATAGTACATGGAAAAAGGTAAATATGATTAGGAAGCACAAATTCAGACTGAGCAGAAAGACCCTTGAAAATATATATCTTGATTTTGTTAGACCCACCCTTGAATATGCATCACCAGTATGGGATAACATAACAAAATATATGAGCGATTATATCGAAGATATTCAGTATGAAATGGCACAAATAGTCACTGGGGCCACGAGAAGTACCAGCGATGGCAACCTACTATTAGAAACCTGTTGGGAAACAATTGCCTCACGTAGAACAAAACAGAAAATGATACAATTTTTCAAAATGAATAGTAACCAAGCTCCGTCTTATCTATCAAACATGATTCCTCCCGATTCCACTTCATCTGGTTACAATTTTAGGCATGTTAGTATCCACCCGCCCGGCAGCAACTGAGACATTTACATGAATACTTTTCTGCCTTCTGCTACACGAAATCGTCAAACACACTCGAAGAATTTAAGCGTAAACACGGTCAATATTTAATTGACCGTGCGAAAATTGCTAATTTTGATCTCCAGTGTTATTCCAGGAAATCCAGTTAGTCCAGTTATTCGCAGTAGGTCCCTGTTTGCGGAGGTCTATTTTCGGAGTTCCCCGAATTCGCGGAGGTCGCTAAAATGGTCGAAATATGTTGATTTTAAAGAGGGAACGGGTGCGTATATATCAATTGACGACAAATAACGACACGATGATCATAATAGTGGTTTGTTCTATCAATCATATCATGATCATTAATACGGGACAAGTCTTGCGACTTTTCGTCCCAATAACATTATTTGCAATGCTTGTTTACAAATATATGTATCGTCATTCGATATTTACTTGTTAATTTACTTTAGTAAAAAGGGAAATGGTATTCAACCAACTGATAGATAGCCTGTTGTGACAATTCGCAGTAGGTCCCTGTTTGCGGAAGTCTATTTGCGGAGTTCCCCGAATTCGCGGAGTTCCTCTAAAATGGTCGAAATATGTTTATTTTAATGAGGGAACGGGTGCGTATATGTCACCCGCCATATCAAATCCAGTCGTAAGTCTGGATTTTTTTTACCCTGTGCCAATGCATTCTCTTATATATGCGAGTCGACCATAGGTCGCCTCGCATATATAAGAGAATGCATTGGCCTAACAATTTTTTATCATTTTGTTTAAATAAATGTTTCTTACAATTTTTAGGACATAAAATAAAAAAAAATCCATTACCCTGCAGGGAGCCCCACACATATATAGAAGCATATAGAAGAGTGTCGTCTGCTCATGTTTGTCTGGGGCTCTGTATGGGTGAAATTATAAAATTGTTAAAGAATACAAGAAAAAATTATTACCATTGTAAAAAATTGTTAGGCCAATGCATTCTCTTATATATGCGAGGCGACCTATGGCGACTGGATTTTATATGGCGGGTCACATATGTCAATTTATACGCATTTTAAACAAATAACGACACGATCATCATAATAGTGGTTTGTTCTATCAATCATATCAAATTCGTTGGATTGATAGTTGCAGTATGTAACTATTACGACCGCATTAATTGCTTTCAATGTTTAGATATCAACAATAGTTGGACCACTGTTGACGATTTTATGGCGGGAGCACACTGACTCCGATTTTTGATCCGCATTTAGAGACTTCTGGTGTGGTGAATTAGAAACCTGCAGTAATAACTAATAAGCCGTAGTTTTTAGTAATAATTTGAAGGATTAGTTGTCTTAACGGAATTCTGAGGCCAATTCATGTAACCAATATATTTTTTATTTTTTTTACTAATTTATATTTATGCGTAATAATATAATCTTGAGGGCGTTACCATTTCTGATTATGGTTTTCTTGTTTTAGATAGTGGCCGTTTCTCATATATCACTTCAGATGACGCAGCTAGATTCCATTTGCATGAACCGCCTTTTCTCCTCCGTGGCCGTGACGCATTCGTGCAAGTGATACCCCACTGAACGGATGTTGTTGTGTTATTTTGTAACGAATGTACGTTGTGTCAAACCTCTCTCCCTCTCTCTCACTCACTCTCTCTTTCTTTCATTTTCTCTCTCACCCTCACCCTTAACTTCCGTATTACAATGTTATACCCGTATCTCAATCCTAAACAACATTCCAATCAAACAAAACTATATATCCCGTCTGCTTTACCTCAAGTGATATTTCTGTCACCTGAGGTAACATTTATTCCTTTAAAAAAGCAATTTGCTTGTTGTCCAATCCTCTTCATAAATCTCTATATTTCTACATGTATATTGTGTCTGTGTTATATGTTTGATTTAAAAAAAAAAAATACTGTTTATGAGGACGGTCAGGACGTCTATTTGTTATACTTATGTTGCTGTATATATCTGAATCTATATTTTCGGGCGATTAATCCTGATTAAAGCGTGTTGTCGATACGTTCCATGACACCATAATATTTTTTGTATTTGTTGCTATGCGACACATATTGTGATAGTTCATGACGATAATACACCCTATACTAAAGTAATACCTGAATAGAATCGCGCATGGATTGTTTTTAAGAAGCTTAATTGGTAAGATGATTAAGGATCGGTCAGCTTGTAATCAGGCACCGTCCTTAATTAACACCCACGCGGACACCTTCATTTAGTTGACACCCACGCGGGAATTCGGACGCCGTCATTTAGTTAACAACCACGCTACTATTTGAACGGCTTCATTTTTGGAATTGGAACCGTACTGAGTGCATGTCAAGAAATCGGAAACCGCTATCCTTCGGATGTGATAGTATATTTTACTTCGAGAATTGATCTTAAACGAACTGAACAATGAATGCTTCAAAGTGCGCATATACGTCTGCTTTAATATTTATCTTATTTCACATCGTCGCTCCAACTGACGTTACAACAGGTGAGCAGTATTATCTCATATATTATGATGTAAACATATTTGATGTAAACATATTTTATTCCAATCAAAATAATAACATATTTAAACATTTGACAAACATTTTACAGTGAGACAGAATAATATAAATAATCTATTGATTGGAAAGGGGATTAATTAAACAACAAGCCCAAGGGCTTTTATTAAGTTTGCTCCCCTTTTGTTTCGCGCCCGCTCTTCATTAAGTGTAGAGGGGCTCGGACGGGAAGGAATTCAAATATCATAGTTATAGTAATGTTGATGTCGTGAGAAGCAGGGAGAGAGATTGTGAAGGCGAAAGAGATTCTTTATTGCCTCCTTGGAGGAGAGATATTTTGTACAATTATATACATACATGTAGATATAAATACAACGGTGAAGTGTGAACATAATTAATATAGTAATTACATAAACGTAAACGTGCATGCGTAATGTCAGGCTAACTTTGGTACGGGCGCGTTGTGTCTTATCTGTCAAACTTTTATCGGCGTGAGAAAAGCAAAATGCATTACAATTATAGCAATATATATAATGCGCATCCGAATGTTTGAGCCCATACAGACAAATAGTATAGCATTTCACATATCTACACTGTCCCGATACTTGACAACATTACATATATCGTTATCTCATATATATAATGCACAAATTGATCGTCAACCATATTTTGTTTTCTTCTCTTCTGCATTTAAGCTACGTCACATGCGTGCGGGCTGTATTTTTCTGAATTAATCTGAGAACAATTATTTTGCCCTAATTAGGGAACACATTACAAATAAAAAAGATGCAGACGTATCAATATATAAGAGAGTCCCGATAGTGTCCAACGGCGTCCAAGAGTGATGGGTGATCACTTCCCAAGATTAGAGACAACAAGTCCTCCTTCTCTAGACCGAACATGTACAAATAAACTTGAATACCGCAGTAGTCGATGACTCGTTCCCAGAAACTATTTCGCAGTGACAGGATCGGGAATGAAGAGCAAGTGAACATAATGTGCTCAAGTTCGTTATCGTATATACACAAGCACTGACGACAGGTTAAATTATTTGGGTACGTAGTCTTGTTAAGAAGAATTGCAAGGTTCTTGTATTTTGATGATAATGTAGGTTGTGAGCGCAAACGTTTCCAAACGTACAAGCCGGAGAGTGGGTTGGGAACAACCTTCCAGAACACTCTCAGGTCATAATCGTTTTAAACAATAATTTACAAGATGATGTACATGTACTGAAGTATGGTAATTCTGAGAGAGAAGAGGGTTTGACTTCGGCATGCAATAAATATGTGTTCACAATCTATACAATCTGGTCCCTATTGCGTTTTCTCACAATATATACTTTTTTTGTCGTGGAAATTGTCATAGTATTACACTGAATTTTTCTGACAACATGGACAATAAACGGATATGACTTGTTTCAAACTAATTCCATATTCGGACAGATAGGATATAGTTTAAGCACCATTTATTTACCAAAATGATATGGTGACAGGATTGGAGGACAAGTGCTATATAGCCACTTAGATGTATACAAAACCGTATTTGGAGTAATGACTTTCAATAATTGTTGTCGTCTTTGATATAATTATGTGATCGTACCTGTATATAAACGTCACCGCATTGCTACATCGGTACTTTCATTATACATGTGTATATACACTTTGTAATTTTGTTAAACGTTATTGAAAGTTACAAACATAATTATATAGTTTGCCTGGTTTGCTGTACTATATATATGATGTGTCGATCGTATTTTGGAGCACATGGACCTGTCATATCAAATCCAGTCGTAAGTCGGGATGTTTTTACCCTGTGCCAATGCATTCTCTTATATATGCGAGTCGACCATAGGTCGCCTCGCATATATAAGAGAATGCATTGGCCTAACATTTTTTTATCATTGTTTTTAATAAAGTTTCTTACAATTTTTAGGACATAAAATAAAAAACTTCCATTACCCTGCAGGGAGCCCCACACATATATAGAAGCATATAGAAGAGTGTCGTCTGCTCATGTTTGTCTGGGGCTCTGTATGGGTGAAATTATAAAATTGTTAAAGAATACAAGAAAACATTATTAAAATTGTAAAAAATTGTTAGGCCAATGCATTCTCTTATATATGCGAGGCGACCTATGGTCGACTCGCATATATAAGAGAATGCATTGGCACAGGGTAAAACAATCCCGACTTACGACTGGATTTGATATGGCGGGTCACATTTTACATTATTTGTGTCTAGAAAAAAAAATCCAAACATTTAAGCAAATTATAATTAGCATGGCCTAAAGTCAGCACAAACATACCGGTAGATGTTTGCTTTGTGGAATTATGAAAATGGAGGAGGTCAATAAACTTGTACACAATAATGTAGGTGCTATAATATAAAAAAGGCATGCATGTATACCTATACAATGATACATTTAGTAAACGTTTTCAACTTCCGCACAAAGTAACCAATATATGGAATGGGCGAGCATATATTCGTCGATTTGGTTTAGGTTTACGGATAAACAAATTCTGTGATTATTATCCTCATACCAGGAACAACACGACAGCGAACGCTCTTTATTGTTACATTTCTGAAAAATTATGAGTGTTTTTAATCAGTTAGCTTTAGAATCAACCCAGCTGTGATGTGACAATGATTGATCAATTTGATGGAGAAACCGCGCGTATACATGTACATACATATATCATACATGTTTCTGGTGGAAATTGTTGATTATCGCTTATAATGAAAAGATAACATTTTACTTTCTCAATCATATGAGTTCTTCTGTCATAATTTTTTTAATTGAGTAATTAATTCTATTTAGGAGATACATCTTCTCTGTTATGTTGGATATACGGGTGTGTTGTGGCATGAAATCAGTTTGTGAAAGAGTCGGCGAGTGGTGGCGGGTGTCGGCGACTTTCCATTCATCTTTTCATCTCAACCCCCCGAATACCTAACGTGACAGCCTACGTTTATCTCCATTCTAATTAAATCCGCCAAATTAACTCCACGAAATTCGCATGTAATCAGCATTACATGCCATGAAGTGAATATTTCCTGTTGAGTGATAAAAGCTATGGGTACGTTCCAATGGTTTACTCGGAACAGCGCGCGAGCAACTCAATGTCATTTGCCTGGTGACACTTGAGTCCACGATAAGAGGTCACGTGTCTTTCCCACCGGAAGCTGAAATTAATTTGCTCACCACTGAATGACAAATATCGAGCATATCGCCATAAGAAATAATCCCCATTATTTTATTCTGAAATGATGCGAGAAAATTAATGTATACATAATTTAATGATATATTAAAACCAATTATTAACAGTTTATGAACCGTAAAAATCAATAATTAAAAAAAAGTCCGGCTGTTATTGATACGCTTCTAAACTTAATGTGATTCGCCGCTATAAACCGGAAGTAATCTCCGAAAAAGTAATACTATTGTGTTATCCATCGAGTCGGTCAGTGTTATCCATCGAGTCGGTCAGTGTTATCCATCGAGTCGGTCCAGGCGATGGATATAACGCTCTACGCCGCGGCAATTTCCCACTATTTAATGGGGAAGCATATAATAAAACCAGATAACAATGCAAATTAAGTATATATGTGGATTTAAATTACAATTGATGCAACCATTTCATATTAGCGCGTGTTCATTTTTTTCTAATATGTACTTCCGGTATGACGTAACATATTCACGGAAGGACAGACATCCGAGCCGAAAACATTACTTGCGTCCAGCATGGACTGGCGCAAGTAATAAGATGTTTGAATATAACGGATCTACCCTGCGAAATTCCTCATAAATTTCAAAGGGGTGGGCTGACTACTTCGAGTCACTGTACAAACCCCTGACACACGATAGTTTTGATCAAAGTCACTTTCAATTCGTAAAGCACACTGTCGATTCACTCGCCAACGACCGCGTATGCGAAAGGGGGAGTAACTCTAAATATGTCACAGAAGCCGTACACCAAGAGGAAATAGAGATTGCATTGAAAACTCTCAACTTAAATAAAGCCGCGGGTTGGGATAATGTCTACAATGAAAACTTGGTCCTTGGTGGCACAGCACTGATCAAATGCCTATCTGAACTATTAACTGGTATCATGCAATTATCCTATATACCAGAACATGCTAAGATTGGGATAATAGTTCCTCTATATAAAGGAGGCAACAAGCCCCGAAAGTTATTTTACAGTTATCGCGCGATAACCCTGCTCCCTGCCATTTACAAACTGCTTGAGAAAGTTATCTTATCAAGACTCAATTCTCACGTACCCAATATGGTAAAAGTACACAAACTGCAACACGGTTTTCAGAAGGGTGTCAACTGTCTTATGGACTCATTTATCATACACGAATCTAAAGTATTTGCATTAGAAAACAACAGTATACTATTCACATGTTTCCTTGATGTCCATAAGGCATTTGATACCGTTTGGATTGACGGTTTGCTATATAAGCTGCATATGCTTGGCTTTGATGGAAAATCATGGCTACTGCTTCATCAGATGCTTAAAGGTACCTCTTGTTTCGTGAAATACGGAGATTGCCAGTCCAGGCAATTTCAAATAGAGCAAAGAACAAAACAAGGAGGCGTTATTTCACCTCTTTTTACATGCTCTTTGTTGACCAACTTTTGGTAGAACTGGCAAACTCGGGAGCAGGACTGAATATGTATTCTGTAAACTGTTCATGTCCAACACAAGCTGATGGTATGACACTCCTCTCTGTTTCGGAAAAAGGTCTTCAGAAGCTACTGACTATATGCACTAATTACAGTCGAAAATGGAGGTATCGATATAATGAACAAAAGTCAGTTGTTATTGTCTTTAATGAAAGTAAAAATGAGCACAATAAGACGAGTACTAACCGGGCATGGACTCTATGTGGGAAAAAAGTATATGAAGTTGAAAGTCTTACACACTTAGGTGTCCCTATACATAAGCATAATCAAAACGGCGAATTCATTGACGAAACAAAACAGAAACTTAGGTCAAGCTATTTTGCTATATGTCCAACATCGGTAAGTATGCTGGAGGTATAACACCAGTCAGCAGTAGGACAATTTATACATCTATAATATTGCCAAGAGGTCTCTTCGGTTGTGAACTGCTGTGTGGCTTGACCGATTCCGATGTATTATCCCTGGAAAGAACTCACCGATTTTGCCTTTAAAAACTCCAAGGTTTACATTCCAAAACACGCACCAACATTGTAGAAGGGTTAATGGGAATAGTTAATATTCACAGTTTTATTGAAAAAAAAAAAGCTTCTCTTCTTCGGAAGTCTATGCGCCCTCACAACTGAGAAGGCAGCCAAATCAGTTTTCTTATTAAGGCTGCACTCGTTCTTCATAGATGGGGTTTCGGGAAAATCCTTCATTTCCGATATTGCAAATATTCTGGGTAACCACCAGTTGTTGTCATATTTTACAAATTATGTTTCTGAAAGTGAATTCCCAACAAAGTCGTCATGGAAAAGTATAGTGTGCAAGGCAATATCTGAATATTCAGAACACGAATGGGAAAGCGCGGTGATCGGCGACAAATCACTCAGTCGCTTTCATGTTATACACCCACAGTTATCAGTCTCCCATTTGTGGCGTTGCTGTCGAAAGTTCCCTAGACACAAAATAGCATGATGTACATGATGTACATGCTCTATTTCACATCCGTATGAACACATGATGGTGTATATTTATATATGTTGAACCGTATAGCGTCGGTTTGAATGATCAGGTTAGCATATAATGAATGGTGTATGTCTGCCGTGTGAGGGTGAGTGTGTGTGTATGTGTGTGCGTATGTGATATATGTATATATACGTATATGCATGCGCGTGCATACGTGTGTGATGTGTATCTATGCACACATGTTTATATATATGTATGTATGTATATATATATATATATATATATATGTATATATATATAGCTATATATATATACATATATATATATATATATGTATAAGGGTGTGTATGTATATGTGTAATTGTATGTATGCTCATATGTATGTATGTATGTATGAATGTGTTTGTGTATATATGTATGCATATGTGTATTTAAGTATGTAAGTTAGGGCCTTCCTGTATGCGCGCCCGTGTTGTTTGTGACTGCATATGGACGTTTAGTCTGCGATACTACATAGGTGTTATGTTTGTGTTGGGTCCATTTGTTAAAAAGTTTATGTACTTTTCATGTCAATTCTTTTTTGTCAAACAATGTATGTATATATATACATGTAACCTGTAATTATGTTATTACTGCTCTCCAATATTGGAGGAAATAAAGGTATATATATATATATATCAAATCCAGTCGTAAGTCGGGATTTTTTTACCCTGTGCCAATGCATTCTCTTATATATGCGAGTCGACCATAGGTCGCTTCGCATATATAAGAGAATGCTTGGCCTAACAATTTTTTACAATTTTAATAATTTTTTCTTGTATTCTTTAACAATTTTATAATTTCACCCATACATATCCCCAGACAGACATGAGCAGATGACACTCTTCTATATGCTTCTATATATATGTGGGGCTCCCTGCAGGGTAATGGATGTTTTTTAATTTATGTCCTAAAAATTGTAAGAAACATTTATATTTAAAAAAAATGATAACAAATTGTTAGGCCAATGCATTCTCTATGGTCGACTCGCATATATAAGAGAATGCATTGGCACAGGGTAAAAAAAATAATTCAGCCTTATTATGTCTCATTATCTTAAGCAATAATAGCACGAAGAAGACAGTGGCCGTGTAGACACCTGACAAGATGGCGTCCAACATGGCGCAGTTTTTCAGAAGGGGCACTAAGTCAGTTTGATGCAAATTATAGTGAGAACATATGTCAAATGTATGTTAATAATGTATTTTTGTTAAGCTAAGAGATGATACCGCATTTCCGGGGCTCAATTGAAATTCCATGTCCAAGATGGTTGGCAAAATGACAGCCGGAAGTTAAACCAATGACGCTTTCTCACTAATATCTTCAAGATTAGTTTCTGCTGTATGGGGCTGGTTGAAAATTGTGACTTTATTTTGTATTTTTCATATTAACTGTTCTTTGGAACAATGAAATATCAGTCCCTTTCAATCCCTGAACAATTATATTTTACAGAATAAGTTTGTCTAAAACACATCAGTGTGACACATTTGTGACATATCTAAACAATACACCTTTGATACAAAACATAATTCCATTTTACTTGAAAACATAGTTTAAACTGAGCAGTGATTGTTATCCGATTTTGATGTCATGTTTGTGACAGAAAAATCCGATATTTTCTGGTAATGTCAGTGGTTACAATAACATCAAAGATGCATAAATAATTTTAGTATGCAACGCACAGAAGACATATTATTTTATTCATAAACCACAACTTGTAAGCGAGTTTAAGGCACGCTGGGACGATATCTATCATTTTCCATAGTTTGGCTGTCATTTTGACAGCCATTTCGAACCAAAGTGACAATTTTGGTTCTGTTGAGTTGGAATATTCATAAGTAGTGGTATGCCTCACATATGAATATTCATAAGTAGTGGTATGCCTCACCTACATTGATTAGTTCTCTGTTCGTTTCTTGTTGAAATATGACTAGAATCCCAATGGTGACTTTTTTGGTGAAATGTTATAGAGCGTTATGTAAAATCGAATTTCTGAGGGATGGGAAGGGGCTATAACGCCATAAATGGGATATTTAATTGCTCCAATAAGCAGTTGACATTAAAAATACAAAAGTCACATTTTTTCAGCCAGTTCCAAACAGCAGAAACTTATATAGAAGATTTTATTGAGAAAAACAAAACCGTAAAATTTTCAACTTGCGGCTGCCGTTTTGTTGGCTTACCTGGACGGAGAGCTCCAATGTTTTTCTAAAAGGTATTATTGTATCTTAGTTTCTTAAATATATATACATTTGTATACATTTAACAAGATTTACTAACTATAATTTGCATCAAACTGACTTATTTCCCTTTCTAAATATCGGCGGCAATGCTGGACGCCATCTTGGCTGACGTCGACACGGCCTTGCGTTGCGTCTTAACATTAACAGATAATTGTATATTCATATCATGTACACATTATTCGTTTCTCGATGTTAACTGATATTTATTAATCAGTGGGTATAAGGGCGATAGCCTCACTTACGCAACATGTGTAAGATGTTTTGGTAATTTTATTTACGCGTGGACCAGTGCATTATGGGTGATTGTATTCTCGTACTTGAGTAAACCGTACCGATAGAGTCACGATAGTCCGACACAGATTAGCACATGTGTTTACGCCACCGGTGTAATTGGGGGACATGTCTCTGTTCCGAAGGTTCGCTATCCCGAAAGTCCACTATTCCGAAGGTTCTCTATTCTGAATATTTGCTATTTCGAAGGTTCACTATTCCGAAGGTTCGCTATTCAGAAGGTTCTCTATTCCGAAGGTTTTTGTTATTTTATAATTAATTCTATATTCTAAAGTATTGAGAGGGTTCATTATCACGAAGATTCTTTTTATGAAGGAAATAACTTAAAACATTAAATGTGATTTTGTTTTGTTCTCGCGGGTTTTCTTGAGATTTAATGTCATTACGTGGGCCCATATCTTTGAATTCTTGGCATATAATATGAATGTTGCGGTATATATGGACCCACCTGCATTGGGACATGACACAGGTACAGTTGACTTAAGTTCTGTTCTGTGCGGGCTCCAATTTGGGGTTCAATATTTTAAGGGCCAAATTTATAAATGTATGGGCCCATACCTTTGAACTCTGGGCATATAATATGAATATTGGGGGGCATGGTTCACTATTCCGAAGGTTCGCTATTCCGAAGGTTCTCTATTCCGAAGGTTTTTGTTATTTTAAGGTTAATTCTATATTCTAAAGTATTGAGAGGGTTTATTATCACGAAGATTCTTTTTATGAAGGAAATAACTTAAAACATTAAATGTGATTTTGTTTTGTTTTCGCGGGTTTTCTTGAGTTTAATGTCATTACGTATGACCTTATTTTTCATTACATATTCACGCCACGCAGCCCACACAATTGCTATGTTTCCATGCGATTTAATGTCATTACGTGTGACGTAATATCTCAATAATCTCAGAGGCAAGAATACGCCTGCTAAAGGCGGATTATAACAGTGGGGCTATAACGCTTAATGAATACTGGAGGCTATAACAAACTGCACAGCAGAGTATCGCTGAATAGACGAGTATGAGATGAACCTAACTGCAATTGTGACTTTGTTTAAAGGCCCACTTAATTTTCGAGTCAGCGATTTTTTTTATAGAATATACGGTTTTAATAACAATTTATGCCATAAAATCTGAATAAAATACTATAATTCATCACCATTTGAAACGCAGAATACTTCTATGTCCTAGTTTGAAACACCTTAAAAACCGCGTCAAGTCGTGCGTCGTATAACTAGCAATTAGCAACTAGCATGTCCCCTTCGGCTTTCCATAGATTTCGACATAATTTGATACTTAGGGGTACTTGTGTCCGGGAAGTGTTTTGGACGGATCAAATCGTGACCCTGACCTTGACCCTTAAAATGGTCAATTCAAGGTCAAATCGGGTAAAACGGACGGATTTCGATGAAATTTGATACCTATGGGTACCTTTGTCCGGGGAGTGTTTTGGACAGTCAAATCGTGACCCCGACCTGACCTTTAAAACAGCCAATGCAAGGTCAAATCGGGTAAAACGGACGGATTTCGACAAAATTTGATACCTAGAGGTACTTTTCTCCGGGGGGTGTTTTGGACGGGTCAAATCATGACCATGACCTGACCTTGATTTTCAAAATAGTTAATTCAAGGTCAAATCGCGCCTTTCGCCGGAATTCAGATGGCGTAATAAAGAAGACAGTTTGAAGAATTTAATGTATAACACGAGAAACTGGAAAACTTGATATATGGAAGTATGCAAATTTCCCACATGAAATTTGACTGCTAGTTTATATTATAATTATATTATAATTTATATTTATGGCCTGTAATATGATCTTGGTGGCGTTACCATTTCTGACTATGGTTTTCTTGTGTGTGACATGTGCCGCTATTTGTTTGTGACATGCTAGATTAAGAGGCAGAGATGACACCCCATGCGATGCACATGTTCTATTATATTTTGTATATGGGTGTACATGATACATCCAATCTCAACTGGTCGGCCAATTCCGCTTTACCATGAAAATGACCTCTCCCATAAATAGACAAAATATTCGTGAAAGGTTACAAAATAGATAGATAGATAATTTTTTAATGGCTAAACGATGCAAAATTTGCAGACATATGCGCATAAGCATATATACAAAAGAGTAAAACAGAGTGTGACATTCATATAGTATAAATATAACAAGTATAGATATATAAATATAACAAGAATGCAGCTTGACAGTTCTGTAGAGGGACAATATAGTGAATAAACCTAGCTTAGTAATGACTACTAAATAGATACTCGTACCTTTATATATTTATACAAACATGAAAAATCAACACGTGCTATCCCACCCTCCTCCCTCAACAGGACTGTCATGTTGCTTAAGAGATACTAGTAAGAGAACCAACAGCTCTTCGCCACCTGCATATACACACTGCGGCCATGTATGGCCGGCTTTAGACTGGCATGTCCATGACCGAAAGATGGAATCCCTAAATACAGGCAGCAGTGACAATATATGCAGTTGGCCAAGTACTGTCATCGTACATAGAAAGATAGAGAGGAAAATAGAGTAGTAGAAGAGAAATATACATATGAATACGCTCATCTGACAAGTCATGCCATCGATTGCCATCAAGGAGCGCACAGGAAAGCAAACCAAAGCTTGCTTATTTTCACTGTGGTCCTTAATAAAAATGGCCCTAGTATTAAGCAAATGACTTTGATTCGTTATTATATAAAGCGTAACTGGGGGAAACGTAGATGTTTACAACAGATAAATAAATAAATAATTCAATATATTGTGATTAATAATAAGTAGCAATAATTAGTTAAAGTTTAACAGCGTGTTTCCATGGTAGTATGCACATGGTCAATCACGTGATTGAAATAGTCAGACAGATGTGTCTATTTATGGGTTATATCCATACGAAAGCGGAAATGGCCGGACGTAGCGATTGGTTGTGTATGTGGCTATCTATACATCATCTCTCGTTTATCTTTTAACAGAATGTCCATCAGGTGATTTGGCAATTACCGCCCCTTGTTCCTTTTTCGTTGCGGTTCCAAATAGCTGCTACGAACTGGCCTACCTATGCTGCGAGACGTGTTACAACATGAGGGTGCCAGATTCATATGTAGGTGAGTATAGGGGTCATGGAAGCATGCACTGCAGAGTGTCGTCTGCTCCAGTCGGTGTGGGGCTCTATATGAGTTATACACACATTTTTATGGAGTTATACACACGAAGGTGACAGTTGTATATTAAGGTGAGTATGGGGGTCATGGCTATTAAACCTTCCTGATAAAGTTTAACCCACATGGAGCCTCACACAATTACAGATGGAAGCATGCACTGCAGAGTGTCGTCTCCAGTCTGTGTGTGGGGCTCTCTACGGGTTATACTTCCTTTATTGGCAGATTACCTCCGTTCCATTATAACACTATTCATTGGAAGGGTATACTATTCGTTTGGAGGGGTGTTCAGGAATTACAAAAGCCGACGACAGACAGGAAATAAGATAATACAAGCGGGATCCAATTCAATTGTTGGGGCACGTTAAGATAATAATTTCAACAAACGGTGACGTCACAACAAACGGTATAGGACTCAGTAAGAGTGTATCGCTCACGTGGCAAAAGTATACAATTACTGGATTTTAACCTTTGTATTAACTGGATTCTCACATTAGTAAACAAGTGTACAATGGAATGGTTTATTATTCATATGGAGGGATGTCCATGAAATGCAAGCAGACGACAGACAGACGAAAGATAATACAAGTGCAGAAACGACTTGGCTCATAGCAATGGTTAGGGTGGCAATACCGCGCATGTCGCTCGCCTTATAGCAATGGTTAGGGTGGCAATACCGCTCATGTCGCTCGCCTTATAGCAATGGTTAGGGTGGCAATACTGTTCACGTCGCTCGCCTCATAGCAATGGTTAGGGTGGCAATACTGTTCATGTCGCTCGCCTCATAGCAATGGCTAGGGTGGTTAGGGTGGTTAGGGTGTCAATACTGTTCATGTCGCTCACCTCATAGCAATGGTTAGGGTGGCAATACTGTTCATGTCCCTCGCCTCATAGCAATGGTTAGGGTGGTTAGGGTGGTTACGGCGACAATACTGTTCATGTCGCAAATAAACGCTTTCTTTACTACATACTCATCGATGAGTAGTTTCCTCATGAAATGTGTGACCCGCCATATCAAATCCAGTCGTAAGTCGGGATTTTTTTTACCCTGTGCCAATGCATTCTCTTATATAAGAGAATGCATTGGCCTAACAATTTTTTACAATTTTAATAATTTTCTCTTGTATTCTTTAACAATTTTATAATTTCACCCATACATAGCCCTAGACAAACATGAGCAGACGACACTCTTCTATATGCTTCTATATATGTGTGGGGCTCCCTGCAGGGTGATGGATGTTTTTTATTTTATGTCCTAAAAATTGTAAGAAACATTTATTTAAAAAAAATGATAAAAAATTGTTAGGCCAATGCATTCTCGTATATATGCGAGGCGACCTGTGGTCGACTCGCATATATAAGAGAATGCATTGGCACAGGGTAAAAATTCCCGACTTACGACTGGATTTGATATGACGGGTCACATGTTCTGATAATAAGTTCAAGCCATTGGTCTCGTTTTGAACTTATTATCTAAACATGGGTAATGAAGTAAATATGGATCCTTCTGCACTTGTATTATCTTTCGTCTGTTTGTCGTCTGCTTGCATTTCATGAACATCCCTCCATATGAATAATAAACCATTCCATTGTACACTTGTTTACTAATGTGAGAATCCATTTAATACAAAGGTTAACATCCAGTAATTGTTTGCTTTTACAACGTGAGTGATACACAGATGAGTTGATGAGTTATGGAGGCACCAACGCAGTATGACCACCCACCCACCCACCCACACCCACCCATCCACCCACCCACAGCTGCAAGTGATATATTGTTAAGCACGCCGCGTGTATACTAATGTACACATTCTTGTTTCGCCTTGGCTCTGGAGTTTACGCTGGGGGTTTTATTTATAGAAAAATGGAGTTTTTGGGACGGATTTAAAAATAGAACTGCACGACCAGGAGGCCGAGTTCGGTAAAAGGTGTAGTTGGGAATTTCAATTTCGTTTATTGTCATTTACATAATTATGTCAATAATGTTGATTTATGGTTTGTGACAAGCTATGTCAATTACAAATAAAGAAAATGAAACAGATAATTTGTAAGTCTTATATTTCAACTTTAATATACATTTTTCGTTCTGCAGCCCACGGATGGTTGTGGTCGGCCGCCGGTTAGTTAATCAGGTGCTGGTTGTTATTGTTATTTTAACGGAATTCTGAGTTGGTCATTCGCGAAACCAATATATTATATATTCTATAATTACAAACATGGGTATATAATATATGATCTTGAGCGCGTTACCATTTCTGACATTGGTTTTCTTGTTAAGTATGGGATATATTTTTAGGAATATTAATGTATAAACATTTATATTTAAAGAAATAATATCGCTTTGTTGGCGGTTTTGCATTCTAATATATTCCAATATCACTGTACAGTTTGTATGCCTTTGTTCATAATTATATGTCTCAAAATTTAAAGCAACTCAAACGAAACAATTATTTCAGATTGCCTTTATGGCGACAGAGTTCACAGCGGGTGTGATGCTGCTCAGTGTGGTACATACAACACATCACATTTGACCCAGTGCTGTGGAACATGCAACTACACTTCAATAAATACGACCGCGCCAACAACGTCTACGACAACCACAACCCATACCCGGACGACAACGACGAAACCTCCTACAACAAGCGCAACGCCTGCAACAACGCCGACAACGATTCCTACAACAACAACAGCATCAGCAACAGCAGCAACAGCAACAGCAACATCTTCAGCAACAGCAACAGCAACAGCAACAGCATCAACAACAACAGAAACAACAACAACAGCAATAACAACGAGGACGACTACAACAACAAGCACAACGCCGACTCCGACGACAGAAGTCCCAACGACGACGAAAGGTAAGTGGAAAATATTGAAGATATAGAGGATATCCAACTCGTTATGTTGGGATTTACGATTTTATGAAACGAGTTTGATAAATTGATTCACAACTAGTCGTAGACTAGTTGTGAATCAAAGTTATCAAACGAGTTTCATAAAATTTTCATAACGAGTGGAAATATCTTGTATATCACATACAAAAAACTAGCTGTATGTCTTTTTAACAAATCAAAATCTTTGAAAGAAGCTGAAAAATTCATGCAAAATGCATACTTACACGTCGTTGACTGAGACGCTTGACAACCGAATACGACAGTATTTCGATCTCTGGTATGCAAAGAAAAATATAGTCCTCCAATTTTCCTCTTTGTTTTTGTGCCTATTGTCGTTAGTGCAACGAAGTTGGACAATAATTAAACTTTCACGACTAAAGTTTTCATTTTGCAACGTCTGGTATTGGTGTCAAGCGCTGCTTTTCAGTTATTCTGCCTCCTGGAATACGGTTCTACACTTTGCTCAAGATAATGTACGCTCGCAACGCACCCTTCACGTCTCGAATCCGGGGTATCCGCCTCGTAATTTACAGAATCAGACAATTCGCCCCGGTGTATAGCATTGTATTTAATTTAATGACTCTCTATTTCCGACTGCATCTACAACTTTTACAGTCATTGCGCATCATGTAGCCATAATCACCTATATAAGAAACACAAATCCAAACATTTTGACCACACATTGAATCGAAAAACATACTTAAATGATAAAACGTTTATGATCAAACTATTTACGTTGTGTAAATGGTGCATTATGGGATTGTTCAAGAAAACGTTGATTAGTTGGTTATCATGCAGAGTAATTTTGAAATAATTTTTAAACAGATGCCAAAATGTTTGGATACGGTCATCATCGGTTGCAGATCGCTGATCACGTGACACACTAAGCGCATGTCACACTACGTTTCAAGACCAACTCCGTCTTTACACGTGATCAATCACGTGATAGTCCGACAGATGTGTCTATTTATAGGTTATATCCATGGGAACGCGGATATAGATATTGTTTTTGTATGTGTATGTACATCGTGTCTGGTTATTGTTTACAGAATGTCCATCAGGTGATTTGGCAGTTACGGCCCCTTGTTCTTTCTTCATTGTGGTTCCAAATATCTGCTACCAACTGGACTATCTATGCTGCGAGACGTGTTACAACATGAGGGTGCCAGATGCATATGAAGGTGAGTATGGGGGTCACGAGCGTTAAACACACCTTTGCTGAGCGGATTATCTCCAGTCCAATATAAAATTATTCATTGGAATGGTGTATTATTCATTTGGAGGGGTACCCAGGAAATATAAAAGCCGACGACAGACAGGAAAAAATATAATACAAGTGAGATTCAATCCAGTTGTTGGGACATGTTAAGATAATAAGCTTAGCCAACGGTGACGTCACAACAAACGTTATGGAAACATTTCCTAAGGGAACTACTTAAACATGATATAGAAAAGTAAACAGATGGTAAACAGACGAAATATAACAGAAGTGTAGAATGATCCATACGTGACCCGCCATATCAAATCCAGTCGTAAGTCGGGATTGTTTTACCCTGTGCCAATGCATTCTCTCATATAAGCGAGTCGACCATAGGTCGCCTCGCATATATAAGAGAATGCAATGGCCTAACAATGTTTTACAATTTTAATAATTTTCTCTTGTATTCTTTAACAATTTTATAATTTCACCCATACAGAGCCCCAGACAAACATGAGCAGACGACACTCTTCTATATGCTTCTATATATGTGTGGGGCTCCCTGCAGGGTAATGGATGTTTTTTATTTTATTTCCTAAAAATTGTCAGAAACATTTATTTAAAAAATTGATAGGCCAATGCCAGTGTCGTCTGCTCATGTTTGACTGGGGCTCTGTATGGGTGAAATCATAAAATTGTTAAAGAATACAAGAACAAATTATTAAAATTGTAAAAAATAGTTAGGCCAATGCATTCTCTTATATATGCGTGGCGACCTATGGTCGACTCGCATATATAAGAGAATGCATTGGCACAGTGTAAAAAAATCCCGACTTACGACTGGATTTGATATGGCGGGTCACATATTCGTCGTCAATGAGTATTTAGTAAGAAAGCGTTTATTTGCAACATGAGCATTGTCTCAAAATGGCGAGTAGTTTGTTGAGTAGTTCTCTCGATTATTTTCTATACCGTTTGTTGAGTAGTTCCCTTATGAAATGTTTTCTGAAAAGTGTAGAATGATCCATATGTGACCCGCCATATCAAATCCAGTCGTAAGTCGGGATTGTTTTACCCTGTGCCAATGCATTCTCTTATATAAGCGAGTCGACCATAGGTCGCCTCGTATATATAAGAGAATGCATTGGCTTAACAATGTTTTACAATTTTAATAATTTTCTCTTGTATTCTTTAACAATTTTATAATTTCACCCATACAGAGCCCAGACAAACATGAGCAGACGACACTCTTCTGTATGCTTCTATATATGTGTGGGGCTCCCTGCAGGGTAATGGATGTTTTTTATTTTATTTCATAAGGGAACTACTCAACAAATAAAATTGTCATCTTCACAACTTCCTAAGAATTCCAATGTGATTTAGGCATATTAGTTTCATTTAGACCAATTTCGTTAGTTATCTTAAAGAAAACCAGAGAAGACTGGTACAGTTCATGATATTTGTGCTCTGTATTTCCTGAACATACATCCATATAGATAATATACTATTCCAATGTATACACTTTTTACTGATAATTGATTTAGTATAGAAAGGTTTAGAAACACTCAGTGATTGCTTTCTTTTACCACTGACTGATTCAAAGATACATTAGTAAATGCACGAGTTACTTATCTATATCAGATTGATGGTGGCTCGAACTCAGTAAGAGTGTTCACTGTTTCAAGTGATAGAGTGTTGGTATGCGAGGTCCTTATACGGAATGTACATGTATAAACTGTTATACGTGACTGGCGTGTCTTAATATTCACAAAACAAGGATACATCTGTTTTAACAATATTAAAATAACCTAGCAGATGGAAATGTCTTTGAGAAACTTAACTTTTACGGAACAACCCGCATGTCTATAGATCGGCCAAAAAAAGAGAGCAATTTCTAGATCAATATAGAAAATACGTTATTAATCTCAGATAACTGCAGTATCATTCGATATGGTTGTATACTATATTACCATATATTATTCACATATAACTGCAGTGCCATCCGATATTAGCGGTGTACCATATTACCATATAATATTATATATCACGTGACTTTCTCGAATTCTGATTGGATGCACACTGCTATACTATTTTACGATAGTACCCCAGTAGGATTCCTACATGCCTACTATTCTTGTTCTGTTTATAGTAACAAACTCATGTCGCGAAATCGGGTTGCCGCCTGAAGATATGGCCAATCTTAAACTATACCTTGTGCGATATATGTTGCAATATCGGTATATCATTAGATTTATTGGTGAATTGCAATGATCTTATTAGATGTAACTAATAACATAGTTGTGCTCCCCTGCCATCGTCAAAAGATTGCCGTAGATTGTCAAATCTGAGACCGATTTCCAAAATATTTCAAGTCAAATAAAAAGGTGACAAAATCAGACTCAGAAATTGTGTGAGAATTGGCACAAATGATCGATATAATATAATAATTAATGAATGCCTTGTCGTTGACACTGCCAAAAACTATTCCTCATCGACGACCACTATTTTGGCATTCATTATCTATATAATATTACACTGTACACTGCATTATCCCCTCTGTAGAATTGTAAGCCTTCTTATGCACCATTGTTTTTCTAGGGCCATACCACGCCGTATACCGGTGTTCTTGTTCGATATACATGTTATCTAAACAGGAAACACTTATTTCGTATTACCCCGCAAAAATTGTCGTCGCTATATAGAGAAGACAGATTTTACACGGGTCATAACAATCACGTATGCCCCTTGTAAAACTGATATTACCCGGCAAAAATTGTCGTCCCTATATAGAGAAGACAGATTTTACACGGGTCATAACAATCTCGTATTCCCCTTGTAAAACTGATATTACCCGGCAAAAATTGTCGTCGCTATATAGAGAAGACAGATTTTACACGGGTCATAACAATCTCGTATGCCCCGTGTAAAACTGATATTACCCCGCAAAAATTGTCGTCGCTATATAGAGAAGACAGATTTTACAAGGGTCATAACAATCTCGTATGCCCCGTGTAAAACTGATATTACACCTCAAAAATTGTCGTCGCTATATAAAGAAGACAGATTTTACAAAGGTCATAACAATCTCGTATGCCCCGTGTAAAACTGATATTACCCCACAAAAATTGTCGTCGCTATATAGAGAAGACAGATTTTACACGGGTCATAACAATCTCGTATGCCTCGTCTAAAACTGATATTACCCCGCAAAAATTGTCGTCGCTATATAGAGAAGACAGATTTTACACGGGTCATAACAATCTCGTTTGCCCCGTGTAGAACTGATATTACCCCGCAAAAATTGTCGTCGCTATATAGAGAAGACAGCTTTTACAAGGGTCATAACAATCTCGTTGCCCCGTGTAAAACTGATATTACACCGCAAAAATTGTCGTCGCTATATAAAGAAGACAGATTTTACAAAGGTCATAACAATTTCGTATGCCCCGTGTAAAACTGATATTACCCCGCAAAAATTGTCGTCGCCATATAGAGAAGACAGATTTTACACGAGTCATAACAATCTCCTATGCCCCGGGTAAAACTGATATCACCCCGCAAAAATTGTCGTCGCTATATAGAGAAGACATATTTTACACGGGTCATAACAATCTCGTATGCCCCGTGTAAAACTGATTTACACCGCAAACATTGTCGTCGCTATATAAAGAAGACAGATTTTACTAAGGTCATAACAATCTCTTATGCCCCGTGTAAAACTGATATTGCCCCGCAAAAATTGTCATCGCTATATAGAGAAGACAGATTTTACAAGGGTCATATTATAAGTTACAGGGCGAGTTGTTGCCGGATACGGTGTCATATGAGGCGAAGTGAGATTAATATCGGGCCAGGCGCTAGCCGAGCCCGATATTAATCTCGCTGAGCCTCATATGTCACCGTAGCCGGCAACAACGAGCCCTGTAACGATTTTATCATGTCACCCACATATAATGTTTTCCGTGTGAGATTTTGAATTACTTATACGAAGTTCATTACCTGCTAGTAAGTAAATTTGTTGTCTATGGCTATTAACTTATGTAACGTCACAGTGACGCGTCATGGGCGTTGAACGTCAACGCATTGAGTCAATGGCTAATCACCAGAAGCAGGACAACAAACTTGAGTTTGATAGTTAATTTATGAGTGTTTAGAATTTCTCAAATATATCACATGCAGGTTTTGGTATATGGTGCTATGTGTTTAAATTAACATAACGTGATTTCCGACATATATCCCTTTTCTTGGCGCCAAAATACACCGAAAATATACCCGAGGCGGCAGAGTTCCATCAAAAACAAAACGGGCTACAACGATGACGACCCCATGTCTCCTGATATGCTTCTACCAACGGAGCGTCCTCATTGGTCGATCCAACAAGGTGACATGATAAAATCTCGTATGCCCCTAGTAGAATTTATATGACCCGGCAAAAGTTTGAAAGTCGGTTGTACATCTTGCAAAGCCACGTTGATTCCTGGTGTGATGTTATCTTGCTACTCTTGCTTGGTTTATTTAGGTTGTCTGACTCATTTACCATTACTATTTTTGAAGTGTATTGCTCTCTTTTATATCTTCTAACATATAGATTCCAAAAGTAAGCGAGGCCAGCCAGTATTTATGGACAAATTGTGGAAACCGCTATATAAATATATTCATCGTATGAGCAGTCTAATCAAATAGAGTTACTGTTCGTGGCTAGTTTCCGCGCTTTATGTCTGTGTGAATATCTTGTTAATAGAGCCCTGGGATAAATACATTACACGGCTTGTTGAGGGGGGATACGGTGTGGTAGGCCCCGGTCGACTCTCGTATCCCCCTCGGCTATCGCCTCGGGGGATACGAGCATCTACCGGGGCATACCACACCGTATCCCCCTCAACAAGCCGTGTAACTTATATTATTCTTTTAGAATGCAGCGCTTACCGCACACCACGCACCAAGCTAAGCCGTATGAAGACACAGTTCCCAGACATCGAAAGCATGACCCAAACTTAACAGATTGTCTAAATCTTATCCAACAATATTTAAAATACATGCACTTCAATTTGTCATGTGATCCGAAGATTATTCTCCGCACGCGAAGAGCATCGTATCATAAATCAATGAATAAATACAGGCGAGACGACCCTGTGCACATTCAACTTTACTAAGGTTATACATTGTATTAATATTATTTATGATACTGATAAATAAAGAACAATCTACAATTATATGTTATAATGTATGCGTATTTTCCTTATAACGATGTTTTCCCAATTAAACTTATCTTATCTTATCTGTAATTTTGCTAACAGATGTCTTACTATACAAAATAATAGGTCGCATCGGGTGCACATTTTACTAAAATAACCAACCTAAAACGCTTCATGCATGACCACAGTAGTTACACATATGGTTATGTAAGAACAGTGCCGTCGGTTTTATTGCATTTGTTCATGTGTGGCTCAACATTTAAAGCAACTCAAACGAAACAATTCTTTCAGATTGCCTTTATGGCGACAGAGTTAGCAGCGGATGTGATGCTGCTCAGTGTGGAACATACAACACATCACATTTGACCCAGTGCTGTGGAACATGCAACTACGCCTCAATAACCACGACCGTGCCAACAACTACAACAACGTCAACCACAACGACGACACCTATAACAACGCCAACCACAACCCCGATCCCGACGACAACCCCGACGACGACTCCTACAACAACGCCAACGACGACACCTATAACAACGTCAACCACAACCCCGATCCCGACGACAACACCGACGACGACTCCTACAACAACGGCAACCACAACCCCGATCCCGACGACAACACCAACGACGACACCTATAACAACGCCAACGACGACACCTATAACAACGTCAACCACAACCCCGATCCAGACGACAACACCGACGACGACACCTATAGCAACGCCAACGACGACACATATAACAACGTCAACCACACCCCCGATCCCGACGACAACACCGACGACGATTCCTACAACAACGGCAACCACGACCCAGATCCCGACGACAACACCAACGACGACACCTATAACAACGCCAACCACAACCCCGATCCCAACGACAACACCACCGACGACTCCTACAACAACGCCAACGACGACACCTATTACAACGCCAACCACAACCCCGATCCCGACGACAACACCAACGACGACTCTTACAACAACGCCAACGACGGCACCTATTACAACGTCAACCACAACCCCGATCCAGACGACAACACCAACGACGACTCCTACAACAACGCCTACCACAACCCCGACGACAACGACGAATCCACATACAGAAACAACCACGACGCCTGCAACAACATCCAACATGAACCCGGCGACCACAAGCACAACGTCTATAACAACACCAACCACAGCCATCACCACGACTCCTCCTTTTACAACAGCAAGTACAAGGCATACAAAAACGCCAACAAAGACTCCTTCAACAACAACAACAACAACAACAACGAGGACAACTACAACAACGAGGACAACTACAACAACAAGCACAACGCCTACAACAACGACGACACATACACAAACAAGAACAACAACAACAACGAGGACGACTACAACAACAACAACAACGACTCCTCCTACAACAACGCCGACTCCTACAACAACGCCAACGACTCCTCCACCTAAAACAACGCCGACTCCTACAACAACACCAACGACGACTCCTGCAACAACAACACCAACGATGAATCCTACAACAACGCCAACGACGACTCATACAACAATAACAACGACCCCTCCTACAACAACGCCAACGACTCCCCCTACAACAACGCCAACGACGACTCCTACAACAACGCCACCGACGACTCCTACAACAACGCCACCGACGACTCCTACAACAACGCCACCGACGACTCATACAACAACGCCAACGACGACTACTACAACAACGCCAACGACGACTCATACAACAACAACAACGAGTCCTCCTACAACAACGCCAATTCCTACAACAACGCCAACGACGACTCCTACAACAACGCCAACGACGACACCTACAACAACAACGCCAACGACGACTTTTACAACAACACCACAGACTCCTGCTACAACAACGCCAACGACGACTCATACAACAATAACAACGAATCCGCCTACAACAACGCCAACAACTCCTCCTACAGCAATAACAACGACGACTCCTACAACAACACCAACGACGACTCTTACAACAACGCCAACGACTCCTCCACCTAAAACAACGCCGACTCCTACAACAACACCAACGACTCCTCCTGCAACAACAACACCAACGATGAATCCTACAACAACGCCAACGACGACTCATACAACAATAACAACGACCCCTCCTACAACAACGCCAACGACTCCCCCTACAACAACGCCAACGACGACTCCTACAACAACGCCAACGACGACTCCTACAACAACGCCACCGACGACTCCTACAACAACGCCACCGACGACTCATACAACAACGCCAACGACGACTATTACAACAACGCCAACGACGACTCATACAACAACAACAACAACAACAACGAGTCCTCCTACAACAACGCCAACTCCTACAACAACGCCAACGACGACTCCTACAACAACGCCAACGACGACACCTACAACAACAACGCCAACGACGACTTATACAACAACACCAAAGACTCCTCCTACAACAACGCCAACGACGACTCATACAACAATAACAACGAATCCGCCTACAACAACACCAACGACTCCTCCTACAACAATAACAACGACTCCTACAACAACGCCAACGACGACTCCTACAACAACGCCAACGACGACTCATACAACAACACCAACGACGACTCATACAACAACAACAACGAGTCCTCCTACGACAACGCCAACTCCTACAACAACGCCAACAACGACTCCTACAACAACAACAACAACAACAACGCCAACTACGACTCCTACAACAACAACACCAACGACGACTCCCACAACAACGCCAACGACGACTCATACAACAATAACAACGAATCCGCCTACAACAACGCCAACAACTCCTCCTACAACAATAACAACGACGACTCCTACAACAACACCAACGACGACTCTTACAACAACGCCAACGACGACTCATAAAACAACGACTCCTCCTAAAACGACTCCTCCTACAACAACGCCAACGACGAGTCCTACAACAACGCCAACGACGAGTCCTACAACAACGCCAACGACGACTCATACAACAACGCCAACGACGACTCCTACACAAACGCCAACGACGACACCTACAACAACGGCAACGACGACTCCTACAACAACGCCAACGACGACTCAAACAACGAGAACGACAAGCACGACCCCGATGAGAAGGACGACAACTCTTACAAAAACCACGACCACGACGACAATGAAGACGACTCCTACAATAACGCCGACGACAACTACGACTCATGGTTCTCAATACGGGAAACTGATAAACAAGTGGCCGACAATTAATGTACGACAAGATAACAAGGACAAGCAGAAAGCTAAGACAACAACAACAAGAACAACACCAATAAAAACGCCCACAACAACGCCAACGACGACTCCTACAACAACTACGATAACGCCGACCACAATAACTACGACTCCTGTTCTCAATACGGGAAGTGGCCCACAATTAATGTACGACAAGATAACAAGGACAAGCAGAAAGCTTTTAAGCGACACAGAAAGACAGGGAGAACGGGTCACTATAAGGAGTATATGGCAACAAGAAACAAAGTTATTGACGCCAACAAAATAGCTGAGCGGCCTATGGGAAAACAATTGGTAAGAAATTCATCGGCGAACTTGACAGCGTTCTGGTCATTGTTTAGCACAAATTCTGTGTGAAGACGGGTACATAACTTGTTTGCATGAATCGCTTTTGTGCACCTGTATACAAGATTACGAGTAACTGTAACGACCTTGGCATATTGATGGACTTAATACCACTCAAGAACGAAATGTCTCCCTCGGAGCTGCGCCCCTCGGGATACATTCCATTCTCCAACGGGTGACAAATCTCAATGTTTCCCTTGACAGCGGGCGACAACTGTATTTAATATCTAGTGCCACTTGACAACTGTATATCATACATAGTGTCACGTACCATCTATGATGGGTGTTAATATGCAATTTGTTTCTATATTTGACACCACACCATAATTATAAATCTCGATTCTGCCTGAAGGATGAATTTTATACAATTTATGACACCCCGTTAATTCCTACTTTATTATGTTCTCCCTTCTATCACAACCCATCTTTCTCATCCCTGCACGCACGCACGTATATTCCCAACATCTATGAGAAAACACAGAAATATATTTAAATGCTCGTCTGCTTTATGTAGCTGCATGTATTGTCGTCTGCTTTATGTAGCTGCATGTATTGTCGTCTGCTTTATGTAGCTGCATGCGTGGCCCGCCATATACAATCCAGTCGTAAGTCGGGATGTTTTTACCCTGTGCCAATGCATTCTCTTATATATGCGAGTCGACCATAGGGTCGCCTCGCATATATAAGAGAATGCATTGGCCTAACAATGTTTTATCATTTTTTTTAAATAAATGTTTCTTACAATTTTTTGGACATAAAATAAAAAACATCCATTACGCTGCAGGGAGCCCCACACATATATAGAAGCATATAGAAGAGTGTCGTCTGCTCATGTTTGTCTGGGGCTCTGTATGGGTGAAATTATAAAATTGCTAAAGAATACAAGAACAAATTACTAAAATTGTAAAAAATTGTTAGGCCAATGCATTCTCTTATATATTCGAAGCGACCTATGGTCGACTCGCATATATAAGAGAATGCAGTGTCACAGGGTAACAAAATCTCGACTTTCGATTGGATTTGATATGGCGGGTCACATGTATTGACATTCGTAACATTTCCAGGTAAAAGTAATTTTATAGTAGCCATAGGCTTATGGCTTGTTATCAAACTCTCATCTGAACTGTTTGTTTGTCTATACAACTTCTCAATGTGATGTTCTGTTATTTTGTTCAAATACAATATTGTATACAATAATACCAAATCTGTCAGGAATCAGGGGATCACAGATCTGTCAGGAATCAGGGGATCACAGATCTGTCAGGAATCAGGGGATCACAGATCTGATCAGATCCGATAACTCAGCTCAATTCAGTTAAATAAGTTTATTTCCCATTAAACTGTAATTACAGATTTTGAGAGTAATGTATAATTATATATCAACATATATTCATTTATTGTTGCGAGGACTTCACCGAAAATTTATTTTCTTCCCTTAAAGTATTATGATACAACTTCGGCTTAAAGTAATTTCGCAATCGGGTGTAAGTTTAAATCAATAACGACAGTTAGAGTTGTTAACAGAAAACAATTGGTCCACTTTATTAGCACGCATGGACAACATATATTTCTGGGGTGATCATATTAGCAAAATTAGCATATTAGCATTTTTTTTTTACCCTGTGCCAATGCATTCTCTTATATATGCGAGTCGACAATAGGTCGCCTCGCATATGTAAGAGAATGCATTGGCCTAACAATTTTTTATCATTTTTTTTAAATAAATGTTTCTTACAATTTTTAGGACATAAAATAAAAAACATCCATTACCCTGCAGGGAGCCCCACACATATATATATATATAAGCACATAGAAGTGTGTCGTCTGCTCATGTTTGTCTGGGGCTCTGTATGGGTGAAATTATAAAATTGTTAAAGAATACAAGAACAAATTATTAAAATTGTCAAAAATTGTTAGGCCAATGCATTCCCTTATATATGCGAGGCGACCTATGGTCGACTCGCATATATAAGAGAATGCATTGGCACAGGGTAAAAAAATCCCGACTTACGACTGGATTTGATATGGCGGGTCACATATGATAACTTATAGTTCGAACTCCATTGTTTTATATGACATAATATCTTCTAACGAGAGCATGGTAGAGGAACTCGGTTTTTGTGTAAATTTATCAATATATACTAATACACACGTACAATATATACTAATACACACGTACAATATATACTAATACACACGTACAATATTTCAGCATTCACGATACAATGTTTGCCCCGGTTTAAAAAGAATTCGATAGTGGCAATTTGCACAATATAATTCAGATCAAAAATAGGGCCGTTTAATCAGCGCACTAACATGAAGGAACTCGCCGAATTCGGCGTGGGAGGTACCGAATTCGGTGTGGGAGGTGCCGCATACGATGGGGGAGGTGCCGCATACGATGGGGGAGGTGCCGCATACGATGGGGGCATTACGCATTGAGATTATAACAACAAAGATATTTGTTTTATTTAATTGTTGTTTTAGATTGAACTCCTTGCTCGATTTAACAATAGATGTTTAGATAAATATATAAATATATATAGGTTGATATCTGTCCAGGGTCTCGCAAAAAATCACGAACAGACAGATTTGACAGATCCTACTATTTTTATAAATATAGATTACTCTTTTAAACATGTAGATGTGTACACAAGTATTATCGACATGTTTTTGTTGAAAGGTTCACACATAAAAAACTAATATTGTATTTATTTATCTTTCCAGCTGAGAAAATGGTTATCAAAGTATCGGCGGTAGTTGGATCCCAAGGATGCCAAGTCTGATCTGACAATAAATAAGTCAGAATAAAAGGAAATCGTCCTTCAATCCCATTGCCTGTATAAACAAATGTATATGTTATATATCATGTTTTATATAAATTATACAAATAAATATGTTCAAACTAAACTAAATCAAGTGGAATATTCAGAAATCTCGGGCTATTATCTCTACCATGTTGTAAAATTATTCAAGGGTTTGCCAGGAATGTCGCTAGACCGAGGGTAGGTTCTAAACCACCAGTATGCATACAGGCGATGATATTTCCTGAATCCTGAATACATATCGTGGAGTAGGCTTATAAGAGCCCTACTGGTTAGTCAACTGATTATACAGAAGATAATTGGTGGCTAGGCGGAGGGATATATCATTTAGAATTGCTATTCACACGATGGCCGTGTATGCCACGTGATAACTATAATGGGGTTCTTTGCAAGTGGTCTAAATAGTAATATAGTTAAAATCGCGGCAAAACACCATCATCATAGTTAACAAATGGGAGTACAAAGACCGTAACTTGATGTTGGGCTATTATCAATTTCGAAAGTAATTTGGAGTGTATGTAAAGGGCCGAATGAAGTTTATAGCCAAAGGGTTTTAATTAGTAATTTATATAGTATATATGTATGTTGTAGGTAGGGATGTGGCTAGAGGGTCCCCGTTCAACTTTTTGCATAATTCCATTTGCACCCCCCCCCCCCCCCTTGAATCAGAATCACAGACCAAACACAAGTTTTGCATAATTCCATTTGCACCCCCTTGCACACCAGTCCTCAGGCCTAATATCATATGTATTCATAAACTATGTTGTTCTATATGCCCGGTATAAGATTATTCAGATACTTTAACCTGAGAATTGCATAAATCCTAACATCTAGTAGCCTACTCCAGACAAACGCACACGGCTACGGGTAAGACACCAGGACATTGTGTCCGTCCATGTTTGTTCAGCCCGGTGTGAGAAAATTTGGAAAACTATACAAGAAAATCGCAAATCCTAGCATCTACTCAACTGAAGCTTACCTAGTGTTGGAAATTTCAAACCTCATACTCCCTCTTAGGTTGGTAAATTCTCCAACTGATGACCATTTCAGTACACAAGTTTGACCAAATGTACTAAACTATTGTTTTGTTAAACTAATTAGCAGTTTTGTATTGGTCACGGGGGAGGGACAGTGACACACCGGGCCGACCATGGTTCGGCCCGGTGTTCGAAAATTTGAAATCTGAACAATAAAATCGCAAAATCCTAGCATCTAGACTAGCCTCAAGTCTTCTTAGAGTTGGAAATTTCAAACCTGACACCCCCCCACTTAGGTTGGAAAATTTCCAAATAATGACAATTCCAATGACAATGTTGACCAAATGTATGACAATATTGTTTTCTTAAATTTAGTAGCATGCAGTTTTGACTAGCCACGGGGGAGGACCAGGACACAAGCTTTCCAAGTGTTGGAAATTTCCAACCTGTCACCCCCCCCCCCCTAAGGTTGGAAAATTTCCAACTGATTACCATTTCAGTCCAAAATTTTGACAAAAAATAGGAAAATATGCAAATATTGGTCCAATAACAATTAATTCCCCCCAATAAATTGTTTGAAAATCAAACGACAAGAACATTTTCAACCCATTGTTGGTGTGAAATGAAATTTCCAACTGTTGACAATTTTGACCAAAGTTTGGGGGGGGGGGTGACACACCCCACACCCCATCTAGCCACATCCCTGGTTGTAGGAGCAAAGAAAGAGATAGTGTATGCATATCTACTATACAATTTGAGACTTCCGTATATGTGTGTGTTTTTCGAAAACGGCTGGCTCCATTGAGCTCAAACTTCCCATCTAATGATAAAATCGCACGGGAATCGTCATCGCGGCGTTTTGGAGAAGCTCTGAGCACTCATTCTCCACTCCCAATCATCAAAATCACCGTCCTCGGCACTTCGGGGGTTAAGTCAGACACGCTCTTTATATTGACCAAATTTGGCGTTGTTAACCGAGTAACGCTCTTTATTGCCATCGGCGTTGCTAAACGGTCACCTATGCGTACGAATGCGTACGAAACTACGGATGCAAAACGCACCGGAACCGGAATGCATTTATCTTGATTAAAAAGGCAGAATTAACTCAGTGGAAAACAACAAATGCGTGTCGTGTGATTCTTATGTCGGTCGTTCCTAGGAACGGGGGAGATTTTCATCGAATACATACCTCTTTTAGGGGCGGGGGGAGAATTTCATCGGGTCAGTTTTTCCGTCCTAGGGACGGGTACCATCATTTCTCTTTAAAAAGGCAAAATTAACTCATTGTTGTGTGATTCTTATGTCTGTCGTTCCTAGGAAGGGGGATATTTTCATCGGGTCAGTTTTTCCGCCCGATGTACCGTAAATCATACCTCTTTTAGGGACGGGTACCATCATTTCTCTTGATTAAAAAGGCAGAATTAACCCATTGAAAAAAAATGAGTGGTGGACGTTGTCGTATTGGCGAGCCCGTGCGACGCCATCTTCGCGCATGAGCAGACGAGTTCTCGGAAAAGGGTGGAGCTATCGACTTTAAATTTGGTATGTGAATGTATCTTGCCCCGGATACGAATTTTATCGGGTCGCCGAGCCCGTGCGACGCCAACTTCGCGCATGAGCAGACGAGATCTCGGAAACGGGTGGAGTTATCGACTTGAAATTTGGTATGTGAATGTATCTTGCCCAGGATACGAATTTTATCGGGTCGCCGAGCCCGTGCGACGCAACTTCGCGCATGCGCAGACGAGATCTAGGAAACGGGTGGAGCTATCTACTTGAAATTTGGTATGGGGATGTATCTTGCCCCGGATACGAATTTTAACGGGTCGCCGAGCCCGTGCGACGCCAGCTTCGCGCATGCGCAGACCAGATCTCGGAAACGGGTAGAGCTATCGACTTGAAATTTGGTTTTTGAATAGCCCGGACTTGAAATTTGGTTTTTGAATAGCCCGAACAACGTCGGGCTCATCGGCTAGTCTCATATATATTTTGAAGACCTCTGTATGTATGTCTGTCTGTATGTATGTATGTCATTTATACAAATCTACGATTCGCGACCGATCGGGACGAAACTTGGTACGTGTATGTAGTTTGACCAGGCGGTCGTCGTTGTCGTATTGGCGAGCCCGTGTGGCACCCGCTTCGCACATGCGCAGACGAGATCTCGGAAACAGGTGGAGCTATCGACTTGAAATTTGCTATGTGAATGTATCTTGCCCCGGATACGAATTTTATCGGGTCGCCGAGCCCGTGAGACGCCAGCTTCGCGCATGAGCAGACGAGATCTCGGAAACGGGTGGAGTTATCGACTTGAAATTTGGTATGTGAATGTATCTTGCCCAGGATACGAATTTTATCGGGTCGCCGAGCCCGTGCGACGCAACTTCGCGCATGCGCAGACGAGATCTAGGAAACGGGTGGAGCTATCTACTTGAAATTTGGTATGGGGATGTATCTTGCCCCGGATACGAATTTTAACGGGTCGCCGAGCCCGTGCGACGCCAGCTTCGCGCATGCGCAGACCAGATCTCGGAAACGGGTAGAGCTATCGACTTGAAATTTGGTTTTTGAATAGCCCGGACTTGAAATTTGGTTTTTGAATAGCCCGAACAACGTCGGGCTCATCGGCTAGTCTCATATATATTTTGAAGACCTCTGTATGTATGTCTGTCTGTATGTATGTATGTCATTTATACAAATCTACGATTCGCGACCGATCGGGACGAAACTTGGTACGTGTATGTAGTTTGACCAGGCGGTCGTCGTTGTCGTATTGGCGAGCCCGTGTGGCACCCGCTTCGCGCATGCGCAGACGAGATCTCGGAAACAGGTGGAGCTATCGACTTGAAATTTGCTATGTGAATGTATCTTGCCCCGGATACGAATTTTATCGGGTCGCCGAGCCCGTGAGACGCCAGCTTCGCGCATGCGCAGACCAGATCTCGGAAACGGGTGGAGCTATCGACTTGAAATTTGGTTTTTGAATAGCCCGGACAACGTCGGGCTCATCGGCTAGTCTACTATATATTTTGAGACATCAGTATATTTAAATGTATATATATATATATATATATATATATGTATGTCCTTTATAGACTCGAAAACGGCTCGACCGATTGAGCCCAAATTTCATATCTAAGGGTAGAAATCCACGGGAAGTGTCATCGCACAACTTATGAGAACGTCTGAGCACTCCTTTACCATTCCCCCTGCCACCGTCCTTGGATCGATGGGTTAAAATACCGAAGTTTTAGAGTTACTTTGCCTACAGCATGCAAGCCTGTTTATGTGTAGTGTGATTCTTACGATTGTGTCCAGACATGTAGAATACATTGTAATTTTCAGCAGGGGGGGGGGGGGGGGGTGCTAGCATAATTTGGTAATTTCTTAGTTTGTCCGTAATCATACCGTTATTGACGTCATTGCCGAGAGGCTTTATCTTTATGACGTCATAAGGGTGCTGCGTTAATTGACCATGTACGACGTGTGGGTAGTTCCTGTACGAGGTTACATTGAAAAACAAAAATTAATGGATCGACCAAAGCCATGGGACCAATCCCGCCAGTGGCGGGCTAATCTGCTAGTATAATATACATGAGAGGTGTAATGTGTTAAATTCAAGTGGAGTATTCAGAAACCTCGGTCTATTATCTCTACCATGCTATTCAAGTGATTCAATTCTACTAACATAGAGAGCCCCACATAGACTGGAGCAGACGACACTCAGTAGTGGATGCTTCCATCTGTGCGGGGCTCCCTGTGGGTTATGTGTTACCAAACTCCATATATTAATAATTATTTAACCCATAGAGAGCCTCATATAGACTGGAGCAGACGACACTCAGTAGTGCATGCTTCCATCTGTGCGGGGCTCCCTGTGGGTTATGTGTTACCAAACTCTATACCGTATATTAATAATTGTTTACCCTTTACAGCGCCGCCTGAGTTTAGTGTGTATAACCCATAGAGAGCCCCACATAGACTGGAGCAGACGACACTCAGTAGTGCATGCTTCCATCTGTGTGGGGCTCCTGTGGGTTCAATTCTGTCTTGACATTTTTGTTTAAGCCTGGCCTCATATTCATGTAATATATTCATTGGTTCGTGGTTTAGAGACTGTAACTCATTTATGTCAGTTTTCATTGTCGACATATCCTATAGATATTCACACATCGCTTTAGTATACTTCCATGGTGCAAGCAAGGAAGTAGATCGTTTTTCTATTGGGCCTTTTTCCGTTTAATCGGAAATACTCGGAAACTAATGGCGGTAGGCACGCGAAATCTCTAGGAACTGTCGGCATCTAAGAGCTACTGAAAATAAAGTTATCCGAATTTCGGCCAAACAATTCGGGCTAATTAGTGGTATGCCTTAGTCACGCAACGAATATTATTTATGCGAACCCCCCATATGTAGCCTCGTATATACATGCACAAGAGAATGCACTGGTATACAGTGTTAATTTAAATAGTGTTAGGCTAATGTATTCTGTTAAAATACGAGGCTCCCTACGGCAGACTCGCATATATAAGAGAATGCATTGACACAGAGTCATGGAAGGGTTAAGTGTCGTTATTCACTCTTAAAAATATATATGAGATTATGGTGATTTAAAGGGACATACGGCACTCACAGTGGATTAATGTGCCAAATGTTAAAACAATTCTGGAAAAACAGCACCGCTAAGAAGAACATGGAGAAATAGATAAACTTAGTTCTTATATTCTTTATTGATAGTTCTCCAATGACGAAATTTTGTGTGTTGAAACCATTGTTAAATAAACATAGCTGTTACAGTGATTTGTCAACAAACATCGATAATCGTGTAGTATACGTAATTTCAAATATTTAGTCTGAATATAATTTCCCGAATGTTTTTACCCTGTGCCAATGCATTCTCTTATATATGCGAGTCGACCATAGGTCGCCTCGCATATATAAGAGAATGCATTGGCCTAACAATTTTTTACAATTTTAATAATGTTTTCTTGTATTCTTTGACAATTTTATTATTTCACCCACACAGAGCCCCAGACAAACATGAGCAGACGACACTCTTCTATATGCTTCTATATATGTGTGGGGCTCCATGCAGGGTAATGGATGTTTTTTATTTTATGTCCTAAAAATTGTAAGAAACATTTATTTAAAAAAAATGACAAAAAATTGATAGGCCAATGCATTCTCTTATATATGCGAGGCGACCTATGGTCGACTCGCATATATAAGAGAATGCATTGGCACAGGGTAAAAAAAAACCCGACTCACGACTGGATTTTATATGGCGGGTCACAATTTCCCGAATGTTTCAATGCTTTGTAATTTTCACATGTTGGGTGGCGGGATGGGGTGGTGGGTTGGAACTCATTATACTTTTTTTCACATGTATACCACCAAGCTTTGATTAAGGGCACGTTCACACATTGGCAAGTTTCACGGTATGGCTTGTCGGCATTTCGTCGTAGAAAAACGGTGATAGAATATGAATGGAAACATGCATATAGCATGCATCTGTACCACAGTTAACTACGTGAGAAGTTAAATATCTGTAGTTCACCTGTAGTTTCACCTGTAGTTTCACCTGTAGTTTCACATGTAGTTTCATATGTAGTTTCACCTGTAGTTTCACCTGTAGTTTCACCTGTAGTTTCACCTGTAGTTTCACATGTAGTTTCATATGTAGTTCCACATTTAGTTTCACCTGTAGTTCACCTGTAGTTTCACCTGTAGTTCACCTGTGGTTTCACCTGTAGTTTCACCTGTAGTTTCACCTGTAGTTTCACCTGTAGTTTCACCTGTAGTTTCACCTGTAGTTTCACATGTAGTTTCATATGTAGTTCCACATTTAGTTTCACCTGTAGTTCCACATTTAGTTTCACCTGTAGTTCACCTGTAGTTTCATCTGTAATTCACCTGTAGTTTCACCTGTAGTTCACCTGTAGTTTCACCTGTAATTTCACCTGTAGTTTCACATGTAGCGATGCTGCCGATATTTGCCTGTAAATTGCATGCTATTATCTCGCAAGAATCAATCTCACAGATATTTGATGGCAAATGTCAGTAACATCGTTACAAGTGGAACTACATAAATTTTACTTCTCATGTCGTTAGCTTTGGTAAAGATGCAAATGCCATTCATATTCTGATACCATGTGGTTTTCTATGACGAAATGCCTGTAAAACATACCGTGCAAATTTGCCAGCGCATGAAGCCTTGTTTTGCTGGAATTTTGTCGGTAGTTCGACTGTTTACATAACACTATTTTTGACATGCGCGAAATCTCATTATTTCATTATTGGAGAGTTTTTAATAATGCAAAGTCCTCTTCAAAATGTAATAAAAACCAACTTAGTCCAAATTTATTCTAGGCCAAATCTTTTATCGACAAGACTAGTATTCCAGATAGTTTATACAAGACTCCGCCTGTTATACAATGTAGTTGTTGTTACTAATACTGAATAGGTCACTGTCGCATGGTTCCGAGCAAAAAGACACCCAGGATCTCCCAAACGGGCAAAAAGACACCCAGGATGTCACAAACAAGCAAAAAGACACCCAGGATCTCAAAGTCTCACCAAACAACGGGAAGTTTGTTTAGTCGTCTGCTATTAATATTGGTCCAATTATCAAGGATGCGGAACTGCGCTGTCAGTCAGACTCAAAGCCCATTTAAATTTCGTTGATATTTCACTCCGATCACAAACAAATAATTATCATAATATTAATAGCAGACGACTAAACAAAATTCCCGTTGTTTGGTGAGACTTTGAGATCCTGGGTGTCATTTTGCTTGTTTGTGACATCCTGGGTGTCTTTTTGCCAGTTTGAGAGATCCTGGGTGTCTTTTTTGCTCGAAACCATGCGACTATGACCTATTGAGCGTTACTAATCGGTGGATAGTCCATGTTTATATCACGACAGATCGTTCGATAGAAATCTCAGCCAGATCAACAATCAAGCCTGCAAATAGTGTGTCTGTCATTTGCAGAATGAGGTTCCCAGAGGGTGAATTTAGTGATGCTATCCCGCAAAGCGGCCTAGCATCACCAAATTCATCCTCTGGAGACCTCATTCTTTTGGGAAGTATCCATAGCATCAAATTAAGATTGTTTTTAGTTACATTTCCCTTCTAGGAAATTACTATATCCCTATTTTGCAGAAGATAAAATTCATAATTGAGGTGCCCAATGGGTGAAAATAACCAACTTCAACTGGGGAACTTCAATCTGATCCTAGTTCTCCCATATCAGTTGAGGGCCTAAGCAGAATGAGGTCCCCAGAGGGTGAATTTAGTGATGCTAGCCCGCTATGCGAAATAGCGTCACTAAATTCACCCTCTGGGGACCTCATTCTGCATATGACAGACACACTATTTGCAGGCTTTTCAACAATGTTATTGTTGTTGTACGTTATTAGTCGGTGAAAAGTCCATGTGCATATCAGCATCATTAGCGGAGTGTAGCGGAGATTTTTAATCATTCAATAGTAACTGACTCACCATGTATTGTTGTAACATAGTGGCACCACTGGTAGCCTCTGTCATAACACAGTGGCACCACTTTCAGTATCTGACGTAACATAGAGTGCCACTACTGGCAGCCTTTGTCGTAACATATAGAGTGTAAATACGGACCACCCCCGTGTACGTGGTACGGCCAAAGCCGAGGAAATGGGAAATTCATTTTCACGTATATGATATGGGGATATGTTTGTTTCTCATTGTAAAACAGACATCGAGCATCGTATGTGTATGACCACACGAAGCAGAAGTATTTATCCACATGTTTTCCTAGATCAGACCATTAATTTGTTCTTAGCGAATTTTTCCAATGGTGTTTTTGCTTTTGCTCACTCAATTTTTCGAGAACATCCATTCACTAGTATAGTTCCTGGAATTCCACGCTTCCAAAACAAATGCCGGTATATAGTTGAATCTGTCAATGAAGCATAGGATTTGACAGAATTTTTAAAATCCATGTCGTTCTCAATATCCGCGCGATATGAAGGGACCACTGTCGGTCCAGAAAGATCCGAAATGCACAGATGAAGATCCGACCAAACGCCGAGTTTCTGTGCAGTAAATATATGCGTATTACTTAAGGAGTTCTGATGAGTTTTCTAGTGATTATGTGTATCTGAGACTGATCAATTGGACTGCGAATGACATCGAAAATATGAATCCATAAGATATTCGAAATATTGTGTGCATATATATTATGAATATGTTTCAATTGAAATTAATTGAACATCCATCTCAGCATTCAGATTTGCGATCTCAAGAACGTGAATGAATGATAACGCGATGCCTTGATCACACGCACGTGAATGCTGCCGTTCGCATGCATGCAGCTAATCGGATATTCGTTTAGTATTAACATGCTTGTAGTTTGTATACATACCACACATGCCGGACGACACGGCGTATCAACGATTTGTTATAATCATGTTTATTGTACAGACTTTATGACTCGTTCTCACTCGAGTAGACCGTTACGCGACAATGAAGCCGAAAGAATATACATATATCGTATTGCTCCAAATTATGCAATTGTAGCCTAGTGTGTTCGCGGATAGAGCACGTATAAATATTTATCTTTTTTTCTTGTAATGTTTTGTATAAGAATTATCATTGGAAATTTCTCGCCTGACTGCCACCATGTGCTATGGTATACAGTTTTCTCTGTTGAATGGTTTGACAGGGGTTAAGACCCCCCACAACAAAACAAATACTCTCCCTGAAGACAAATAAATTTATGATACATGACACGTTATACTCATCATCGGGTATCGTGAATGTTTGCACGAGTTGAGTTATAATCACAACAATTATCTCTGTCTGTGAACAAAGCAAAAACAGCCAGTCCGCATAAAATCACCGGGCACTGAAGGCTTAATTAAAGTGATGTGAAACGTAAATTGAACCTCACAATTGAGTTCCCTGCGTTATTCTGTGGAAAGACTGAATAAAATAACCCCCATACACGAAATGTCCCAACCAGATATCAGTTTGTACTAATTATACGGCCACGTAACTAACTATTTACTTTCCCTCAATCGGGACGAATAATTCCACTGTAAACGCGAAACAAATACACCAACGAGTTGTCGTGTGCAGTCGCGGAAACACCCGAACACTTCCGACTTGGTCGGGATTGAGTCGGCTTTCGTTCTCAGAAAATAGCTTCCGTGGAGGGAGGCCGTTTGCTGGAATAGCCTAACATCAGCTTAATAAAACGAAAAACAAGCGGTATAGTCAATTCGAATGGGACGGATATAAAAGGAATTATTGCCTGAAATCACCAACGGAAGAACATTGACCGAGTTATGAAAGAAATATAATCAAAGCGGTCATGATCGAGCAATGAACAACGGTAACAGTTGAAAATGTTACTATTTATAGAAATTTGTAATCGTTGCAGATCGTTGACCGATTTATGATCGACCTACATCAGGTACAGTCTCGTGCAGAAAGAGTTGTCTTACATGTGTATTTCAAACTGTTTAATTACCTTTGCAATGCTACATGTGTGCCATATTGATATTCACTATTCTAGTACAGACCGTATTTGTTTGGGACAGCGATGGTGATATAGATATCCATATGGAATTATGTTTTCTTCAATTTTTGAGTTTATATAGGCCCAAATAAATATACCATAAGATGGTCTCAATCATTGACAGTTAAAATTGGATGGAAGTAAAGAAGTGTTGTGTATTTGCACTAAGTAAGCGCAATTGCTTTATGCTTAAGCGCAAATATTTGTATGCAAATAAATAATAAATGTAAAAAAGACTCCCATGTGATTTGCTCTAAACTCAAATTAACTCAGGCCATAAAACATTACTCAAATATAGGTGAGGACTCCACCCAGATCCCATACTAAGATGGATATTGAGACTGAGGAAACCAGTTGGAGATAGGTACATGTATTTGCTTAAGCATAATTCATTTCAATTACTCTTAAGTGTAAATGAAATCCACTTAAGCGTAAATGAGTTGCGCTTAACCGTAATTCATATACACTCCCATTGAACTCCACATACTCAAACTGAAATTGATGCAACCACATTACTAATGCCAGTAAGTTAACATACATCAGATTATACAAATATACATATAAGGTAAGACAGCCGATGAAATTATTGCTCTTAATATAATTCCAATGTATTATGATAAGTTTGATAACGCATAAGTCAATTATGCTTAAGCGTAAATGATTACATTAAGCGTAACTGATTTATGCTTAAGCGTAAATTATTTATGCTTAAATGCAATTAGTTAATATCAAATGTGCAAATGAATCATTTGCGCTTAAGCGCAAGTATATGTCTATCAATATATTTGCGCTTAAGAGCAAATACCTAACACTCCCTTACTTCCCTCTGATTGTGAATGATAGAGTCCATCTCATAGTATATTATCATGGACCCATAGTAGTAGCCCCATATAATACTGAAACATTGAAGAAAAAATATTTCCATGTGCATATATCAGCATCTCTGTCCCTGGTGTCCCAAGAATTGGTGCCTCACTCCCAGAGCTCTAGTATATTTTATTAAAGGGACATCTCCTACACAGATATATACCATTTCCATGGCCATAAATATGGAATTCGGGGTTACTGGGGACTCGCTTCCCTCATATGGTGTACTTATTGACTTGCAATTGGGGAAAACCCCAATTTTCATATTATCAGCATCCCTGTCCCCAAGAACTTGTGTCTCCATCCCAGAGATCTAGTATATTTTATAAAAGAGATATATCCTGCACATATCTCTACCATTTCCATGGTCATAAAAGAGATATTGGGGTTACTGGGGGGGGGGTGCTTCCCTCATATGGTGGGTCTGTGCCATTTAAAATTAATTCAGGGGGGAGATATCAATGCATATTAATTTTTATTTGCGCAAATGATTTACACTGAAGCGCAAATGATAGATGTTATTTTGCGAAATATTTGCGCTTGATTGTAAATGAATAATAAATGTGAAATGGGTATCCCATACATGACATGCCGTATCTATGTGCTATAGCGCGTATATCCTACAGGTCTGGGTGAACCACCGATCAATCAATAACAGCCCGATCGGGCTAAAGTAGACCGATCAGGCTAAAATAGACCGATCGTTCTTTCACAGCCAGCTTGAATCTTGGATAAAGGGAGTAGGCCTACTCTAAATTGTTCTTTCAAGTGAAATAGGCCTCCATACATGAAACGCCTTATCTATATACTATAGCGCGCATACCCTACAGGTCTGGGTGAACCACCGATCAATCAATAATAGCCCGATCGGGCTAAAATAGACCGATCGGTCTTTCACAGCCAGCCTGAATCTTGGATAAAGGGAGTAGGCCTACTATAAATTGTTCTTTCAAGTGAAATAGACCTCCCATACATAAACGCCTTATCTATATCCTATAGTGCGCATATCATACAGGTCTGGGTGAACCACCGATCAATCAATAATAGCCCGATCGGGCTAAAATATACCGATCGGGCTAAAATAATCCCATCGGTCTTTGACAGCCAGCATGAATCTTGGATAAAGGGAGTAGGCCTACTCTAAATTGTTCTTTCAAGTTACAACCATTTTTTTGTTAAAAAATTATTCTGATTCATTTTGAAACTAATGAAAGACAATTTTGAAACTAATGAAAGACAATGTATAATTTTTTGCTGGTATATTCATCATAAATTTGACCAAATCTTCAAGCAAACAAAATTTTAATATTCAAGAAATCTCTTACAACAGTGTCAGGAAGACCAATCGATCTAGCTCAGCACGATTGGTCTATTGTGATGTCAAATATTATTGAAATATTGCTTATAATTTACATTTACAGAAGTCAATAATTCGCATGCAGATAACTTCACCTTGTATTCGGCCAAATATGTTGACGTTAGATTAGAAGGCAGAATTCCCAGATTTGTTTATTATTGGTGAACCTAGATAATTTCGGAGGTGTGCCAATCGTCTTTTGCACACTGTGAATACGTACTCATTCTCTCCTAAATTTGCAAAAATTCCACATATATATAAATATATATACAGAGTGTGAAAACTTTGTTAGTTGCCAAATAATTGTCGACATTTTACTTAGAAAACTTGAATGCAAAAACTATGATAGGCCCCCTATTATTTTTTTTTTTTTTTTCTCTTTTTGTTGAATCTACTTTCGTTATCGACATGCCGGCCTTTGTTTTGGCTGTTCTCCCAGTCGTGCGTGCCAGCCGATCGTCGTTATTCGGGTGGTTCCGATTTCCTCCGAATATAATTCCATGAGACTCCGCGCGCTGATTCGCTCCGAAAATGTGTTAGTATCTGAGAAGATTTCTTACTCTGATCGCAGTTTTCAACAATTTAATACAGGGCGAGTACCGGACTAATAATATGCCACATTGGGGTTTTCTTTCTAGTTTTGTATGACCTTTCTTGTGGTATATCGGGAACAGTTCTGTCTGACATCAAATATATGCCCACCGGGAGTGAAGCTAATGACTTTAAAGTATAAATAATCCCTTGATCGGTCAATTAATCCGGTCCCTTATGTGTTGCGCGGATATTTTGTGGCATCTCGAATTTAGTATTATTAAACATCATGTCTGAATGAGACGCGCCATTGGAAATTGTGCCTATAGAGGAAGCGTTAGGGAAAGCCAGATGCGACTTGTGCGGAAAATATTTTTCTACAAATTACCACCTAAAGCGGCATCTTAAAATACATGTTGGTGACGAATCCCCGAAATGTTCGGCGTGCACTCAGTTTTTTTCAACAGAAGAAGAATTAACGAGCCACAATCGCTCCAAGCATGCATATCACAGCCTCTGTTCGGAGTGAGGACACACATTTAGGAGAAAGCGTGATTTGAATACAAATGTCAGACGGAAACATTGTTTTAAAAAAGACCCCTTATTGCAATTGCATCATCATTGCTTCGGGTAGTACTGCCCTGACAATACCAAGTACCATAAGTACCAATATATTTCAACATGTGCATAGAATTGAAATTGAAACCAACAACTCGTGATACAGTCTAAATAAACAAGGTCACGTGTTGCAAAGATTGTTTAATTGAACAGTGCGTGCATACAGATACACTGGCCAATCAACCTCGACGAATTTATGACGTTATTTGATTAAACGATAATTAGATTGTTTTGAGTGACAGCGTGTCACAGCGACTGTATGGCCCGATTCGTCATCTCCGGTTTAAACATGATCTACGTAAACCTCTAGGTTTAAACCGCCGTGAGTCAGCAAAATCCGTGGTTTAAACCCGCGAACGCAGGTTTAAGTGACGCATTCGTCATCTTTGGTTTAAACCTGGTCCAGCCAGACCGTTGGTTTAGCAGGTGTGTCTCTGTATCGTCGAGATAATTAATCGTACTTTCCTAATGCGGACCGCCTCGTTTTATTGATTGCGAAAATCAATAATTACGACAGCGACCATATTTTGATTGGAAATTTATAAGCGACAAGCACTCACACCTATACAGCGTGCGGGGGTAAGTTTTTGTCAATTTCGATAATTTGTCTGCGTTTTATAAGCTTAAACCAGCAACTAAACCATCTAATTCGGCGGTCCAGCTAAACCAGCTTTACCGAGGCTAAACTTGAGATGACGAATCCGTATTTTCTTCATCGCGGTTTAGAATTGTCAAACAATCAATCAAAGGGTGGAGCTGTAAATTATCTCGAGTGAGGGCGTGTCTACGTGGCGACTGCCGACTGGTGTTATCGTGTCACAGTTGATTTATTCGCACGTGAGCGTTGCTCAGATATGGACAAGTTCCTTCAATAAAATGTTTACAACTATATTGTGGCAATCATAAATACAGGTGTTTTCTACGAATTCATTTGAAGGGTTGAACGTTTTAATTATGACACCAAACGATGCTACTACATGACCATATACACAAAGTTCAACCCTGTACCTGATATCACCAACCGGAAGGTATCACGAAACCGGACCATGCGGTTTTTGATAAATGAACATATCCTCCCTCAGATGAATGTATTTATCGCCCGGTTGATGTTGCTATCCACTATTTAAAACATAAATTCGTAAAGCGTAATGTTCCCTCATTATGATAGCTTGCTATCGCCCCGCTACATTTAATGGACATTCCGGCTCATATCCGTTTTTATCATAAATCCTAGACACTTTTTGACGTTAGATAGTTCGTTTGAGGTATAATTAGCCGCCGCTAACGGCGGAAAATGCGTGTATCAATAGAAAATATATGTTCGAGTAAGCTTAAGTTGTTCCACCCTACAGTGCGATTCGTAAAGAAGAAAAAAAATCACTAACCGCGATCAAGTGTAGGTACCCACCATAATTATGGGGGTCAAAGCCGCGGATCGATACTGCAATAAGATGTCGCCAAACCGGAGTTGGGATGTCAAAGATGCGGATTACATATTTCGCATTTTGACTGTTTTTGTCGGTGAATTAGTACTGATAATCACTCAATGTCAGTCACGCATTCTAATGAATCGATTTTCAATTATTATAATAATTATCTCATATATATTTTGAAGACCTCTGTTTGTCTGTCTGTCTGTCTGTCTGTCTGTCTGTCTGTCTGTCTGTCTGTCTGTCTGTCTGTCTGTCTGTCTGTATGTCATTTATACAAATCTACGATTATCGACCGATCGGGACGAAACTTGGTACGTGTGTGTAGTTTGACCAGGCGGTCGACGTTGTCGTATTGGCGAGCCCGTGCGGCGCCCGCTTCGCGCATGCGCAGACGAGATCTCGGAAACGGGTGGAGCTATCGACTTGAAATTTGCTATGTGAATGTATCTTGCCCCGGATACGAATTTTATCGGGTCGCCGAGCCCGTGCGACGCCAGCTTCGCGCATGCGCAGACCAGATCTCGGAAACGGGTGGCGCTATCAACTTGAAATTTGGTATGTGAATGTATCTTGCCCCGGATACGAATTTTATCGGGTCGCCGAGCCCGTGCGACACCAGCTACGCGCATGCGTAGACGAGATCTCGGAAACGGGTAGAGCTATCGACTTGAAATTTGGTTTTTGAATAGCCCGGGCAACGTCGGGCTGGGTAGGGCTATCGACTTGAAATTTGGTTTTTGAATAGCCCGGACAATTTTGTCAGTTATTCACTTATGAATTGTTGACGGCCGTGTGGTCCATATAGGATGCAGACCGCCTAACATTTCCTTAAATCATTGGTGAAGCTGGTTCCGCCTGTTCGGATTCGATTGCACGAAAGACAATCCGTAGAATGGCACGTACTTTAGGACTTGAGCTAGTAAAATATCCTCATTATATGGAATATACCATTATCTTTCGGACAGGTCTTCACATGGCAGATGTTTCTTTGTCGTTGTGTGTGTTGGTGGGCGGGGGAGGAGTGTGTGTACACATGGGTGGGCGTATTCGTATGTTTGTTTGTGTTTTAATTTCATGCTAATACAGGCCTTGTATATAGTAGGATATTTTCAATAATATAGGCCCGGAACTGTACGTATGGTAGGGGGAAATTAAACAGTGTAAATCTTTGATGGATAGGGACGTGGCTGTATAGGGTCTCAGTTGGTGTGTCCACCTATGATTTTCTTAATGCGCATGCACCCCCGGATTGAGTAGTTCCATTTGAACCATATGTAATAGTCCAGTCAAACTACGACATATATCGGTTGAAAATGTTTACAGAATTTATTTTATTCTTAATGTATGCAGGGGCTTCTTCCTGACAACATATAAAACATTCGCTGCGAGATATGTTTGTAATGTATGGAAATTGTAATCGTTTCTCCCAGTTACCATAGTTCTTTTCGATCGCATTTGTTTAAGGGTAGTTAGATTGAAATGGACCCAACAAGAAGTGCATTTAAATACATGTAGTGGGGACATGTTATATACCAAACGAAATGGCGTGCATTTCTATATACAACGGGGTGTACGTGGTTGTGAATATCTGATCAAGGTCAACCAGGTCAAAAGGTCACAAACTTAAAAGCCGGATTCTGTTTTCCGGATGCTAACTAGAAAAAGTGACCTTTCAGACTCCAGAAATAATGGCGTCTGTCATGGTCACAAACTTGACATAAATATCGGCAAAAAATAACTTTTCAGGGTTGGACAATTTTTTAAAGTAAAATGCAACTATCATTGGTATCAAAAGTATTTATTGTTTTGGTCTATCTTAAATGTGTCACACTACGGTGTTTATAGACCAAATTGCTCAAGATGGCTTCCAAAATGGCAACCAAATTTGTAAAAAGTTTTTTTTTACATATATCCCGAACATTATTATCTGCGTTATTCGACAAGGTAGCAAACTGTGACTCACTTGGTTATTATACGTGTTAGTTAATTAACTGACAACTGTGTTCTATTCTGTTTGTCCCAGTTCCGTATGGGGCATGACAAATTCATTTTAAAGTTGCAGTATGGAATTTTGCGGAGAACCTCTTTTGTGATTCTGGCCATATTATTGAAAGGAAATGGACAAAACTTTGAGACGGAACTGAGATGAACCATAATATGTGGCTATTCTGGCACATTATGATAAAAAGTGATCAACTGGATAAAAGATGGATGCCAATATGGTGATGTGAATAGGTATACAGGGAGTTACTGTATGGTCACGAATGTTGTGAATAGGTATACAATGAGTGACTATATGGTTATGAGTAGGTATACAATGAGTGACTATATGGTTATGAGTGGGGTGTCCATGGTGAGATGCATAGGAATATAAGGAGTGGCTGTATGGGTATGTGTGAGGTGAATCGGTATACATGTAGTGACTGTACGGTATATTGTGTGTGGCCGATGTGATCGTATGGGCATTGCTGCGGTGTATATATATAACGAGAGTAGCCACATGGTCATCCGTGTGTTGTTTGTGTATATATGGAGTGACTGTAAGGTCATGGTGGTCGTGATGTATATGTGTACCGTGTGTGGCTGTATTGTGACATGTGGTGTATATGTATATTTGTGCTGTCTGTATGATCATGGATGGAGTGCGTAGATAAATAGGGAGTGATTTTATGGTTATGGGTAATGTGTATAGGCGCACATGGTAGATTGAAGTTATATGCATACCTGGAATAAGCTGTATGGTCATTGACGAGCGTGTGGCTATATAGGGAGTGCCCTTTTGGTAACGGGTGGGTCGTATATTTATATGTTGTGGGTGTATTGTCATCGGTGGTGTATATGGTGTAGATGGATGATCACGGATGGCGTATATGAGTATACAGTGAGTTGATGAATTGTCATGTGTGAGGTGTATATGCAAGTATGAGACTTATGAGTGGTCGTGTGTGCGGGTATTGGTATATTTGGAAGGGCTCACCATTGGTGGGTGAGGTGTATATGTATATCTGGATTGACTCTATGGTCATGGGTATGGCGAATAGATACACATCTAGTGGCTGTATGGTCCATGGCGAGGTGAATATGTATACAATGAGTGACTGTATGATCGTGAATGTGGTGAATATGTATACATAGAGTGACTATATGGTCAGGTGTAGGAGTATACCTGGTGTTCATGCATGGTGATTCATGGATGTATCGTCATTTGTGGCATGTACCGGTATAGCCAAATAAGGCTGTATGGTCAGGTGTACGTGTATAGAGTGGGTGATTATATTGTCATTTGTGTGGTGTTTATGTACATATGAGGTCATGGGATGCGTTGTACATGTGTAATTTGGGTGGCTATCGCTTTCCAGAATAACTCAAGGATATGTTAATCAATAGAGAGGTCGTGTCAAAGAGTTTTCCACCTTGATAGTGTTTGTGTACATGGGGGAACTTTAAACGTGAAAAGCGATAGCCACCCATTACCACGCAGTCATTCCATATATACATAAACACCACATACATAACAATATAGTGACCAACTGTATAAACGTACACCTGATCCATGATCATGGATAGCCATACGGCCATGCGTCACAATGCAAGCACACCGAGTATAATCCCAAACATGACCCATAACCATAGAGCCACTCCTTGTATACCCATTCACCTCAACATTGACCATCCCATGTATACCTATTCTCCACACACACATGGTCAAATAGACATTCAATATATACATCAAAACCACAATGACCATAGATGTTTATTGTTCACCTCCATCAAATTTGGAGAGCATATATACAAAAGACAAATGTACATATATAAGTATGCATGACAATATGTGAACACAAAACAACTTGTGTGCACAGAACACTATTGAATTAGACATTGTAAGACACGTACAATTATATAGTAAGTTATATGTTATATTTGCGTGCGATGGCACTTGCATTGCACTGACGATGCCATGTCACACACATATGGTTATGTTATGAAATTTTATAATTTCAGTGTTCAATATCGTAAATGTTTTGCAAATGTATCTATATCACATGAGTCCGGTCTAGATGTATGTACCACATTCGTTACAGTATAACTGTTACAGATATACGAAATAGATAAACATCTCCTGCGTGTACGTGGTATATTATACAACTCGTAGTGTTTATATTTTTTACATGAAATTAGACTTGTGTCGCCATATTGTGCGATCATCGACAATGTATAATTTTACACATGTAATATCACATGGAAATGGCCCATCCATTAATTAATAATTTCTTGTCCGATTTTAAATATATCACATGCGTACATGTGGTCTAGATATATGTACCACGATCAGTATAGTGTAACTGTTACAAGATATACGGAATATATTAATATTTCCTGCGTGTGGTCTATATACTATACAACGCGCAGTGTTATGAATTCAGACTTGTGTTAATGTGCGATCAAGGATAATGTATCAATTATTATACACAGGTAATGTAATAAACGCATATAATGTCACATGGAAATGGCCCACGCAATAAACTGTTAAACCAATATAAGAGTGGCATGTTGTTGAATTTGGTGGCCACCGTCATTGGCTTTGTTGTGGGAATTTACACTACATTTTTTGCCACTTGGTTATACATATCCACCTCACCAATGGTCATATAGCCACTCGCTTCATACACATACCCTCATCCATGGCACCTGGTATACTCCTTCATCTGACCTATGACCATATAGTCACCCCGTGTGTACCTATTCAAAACATTCATACATGATCATGGTCAATCATTGTATATATATTCACCTCACCCTTGGCCATGTCACTCCCTGTATCCCTATTTGTCACACCATAGCAGAATAGCCAATCAAGATATACTAATATTCCCCAGCCATGTCAGTATATTCACTCCATGTATGCATATACACATCATCCATGGCCATATAGCCGCTCGCTATTTACACATACCCCTCGCCCATGACCATATAGCAACACATGTGTATACCCGTATAACCTACACATGGCCATACCGCAACGAGTCACCAAGCAGGAACACCGGGTATACTCATACACCTGACACATGCCAATTTAGTCACTCCCTGCATAGCTATTCATTACATTTATGATCATACAGTCACTCATTGTATACATACATGTACTCGTCTCACCATTGACCACACAATAACTCCCTGTATACCTATTCACCTCACCTATGATCATAAAGTAACTCCCTGGCATTCACCCTATATCCAGATGATATGTTTTATCATAATGGACCAGAATAGCCACATATTATGGTTCATCTCAGTTCCGTTTCAAAGTTCTGCCCATTTCCTTTCAATAATATGGCAAGAATCACAAAAGAGGTTCTCCGCCAAATTTCATACTGCAACTTTAAAATGATTTTGTCATGCCCCATACGGAACTGGGACAGACATAATAGAACGTGGTTGTCAGCTAATTAACTAACACGTATAATAACCAAGTGAGTCACAATTTAATACCTTGTCGGATAACACAGAGAATAATGTTCGGGATATATGTAAAAAAATAACTTTTTACAAATTTGGTTGCCATTTTGGAAGCCATCTTGAGCAATTTGGTCTATAAACACCGTAGTGTGACACATTTAAGATAGACCAAAACAATAAATACTTTTGATACCAATGATAGTTGCATTTTACTTAAAACAATTGTCCAACCCTGAAAAGTTAATTTTTGCCGATATTTATGTCAAGTTTGTGAGAGAAAAATCCAATATTTCTGGTGATGTCAGTGGTGACAATAGAAACAATGATCCATGGTGCATCAGACATTTCAGTATTCAATGTATATAATACAGATTAGCCAATTTTATATATCAACCACAACTTGTAAGCCATTGCAGGACACCCTGGGGCAATATTTACCATTTTCGGCGGCCATTTTGGAAATTTTCTACACCAATTTCATTCCCATTGAAGTAAACATCCATCCAATAAAATAAAGCACATAGTTGTTGACATTCTATTAACATCCTGTGTGGTTTGTCGTTAAAATGACTATCAAAATCGTCTTGCAAAAAAAATCGAAAATTTCAGCCCTCTTTTTAAAATCCTCTTTCTGTATCTATTACTGAACCCTCGTCAATGGTAAATGCCTTAAAATTACGCTATAATATCACGCTTGATGACTGTCTCAAAAACATTGCCATTTACTAATGATTAATGTGAAGAAAAATGGAAGATATGGTGAAATATTAATTAAATTTCCTATTTTCGTGCATATGACGTCATTTTTCTGAGGCCATTTTGAATTTGTTTCGAAATTATTTGCCGTCATTTTGAAGAAGACATCCTACCAACAAAATGGCATACATTTTGTCTGTGTCTTTTGCTAACAACCGATCTATTACATCGATTAAATACAGCTGGTCGGAATTAGAGGAAATGGCGGCCATCTTGGATTCAAATGGCTCTAGCACCTAGTAGGGCCACCTTTATTTTTCGGTGAAATCCGGATTCTTTATCTGGATACCATAGGGAACAATAAAAATAAGGTTATTTGTAATCATCGGGGGGGGGGGGGGTGCACGTGGACCGTATTGGCTCCCCGACTAAGGATAACCTCCTTAATACATGGTATTAACAGTGTCCACAATATGACCGTCTTATATTACCATAGTCGTATGGTATTGTTTCGCCATGTGGGGTCTTAATACAAACGACTTAACTGTTATCCGAAACGACAGCATGCATGTTCGTGTGAACATGGACTTATGTATATGTCATTTTCATTCGCCTTTTTGAATGAGCAAAGTTGACTGCTGAGATGACTGTTCAATTAATTTAATTAATCCACCCATAATATATGTGTATACATGATTCGAAAATGGTACGGACTCATATTCAGATGAGATAATTAGTCCAACTCATCAGTCTCAGATACATACGAAACACTCGAAAACTCACCAGAACTCTCTAAGTACTATGGATATTTACTGCACAGCAGATCCGGTGTTACTGACATCTTGATCCGCCCCTTGACATCTATCTGGATCGAAAGTGGTCCCACCATATTGAGAATGACATGTGCTTTTTTTTAAATATGTTCAATCCTATGCTTCTTTGACAAAATCAATTATATACCGTCCACTGCAGCAACTCGTGTGTAGATTTGTATGTCTATAGCATGATTTTGCTATGTGTGTGATTTAGAATGGGGATAAAAATGCTGTCTGCTTGATTTGGGACATTTTTCGGTAGGTTTTCCGATGCAAAATATCCGTTTTATCGGCTACACGCTGCGCCGGTATTTAAAACTGTATTTTCCATTACAAAACTCCACCGATAATCGTCCCAAATCACACCAGAAAAACATGTTTATCCTCTACATATCTGACGCTCGTTGTATTACCATATCAGGAATAGACTAACTAGAACGCTCCTTATTAATATTTGCTCTGAGAACAATCAGTACCCAACTTATCTATGACTTGATCAACATCTATACTTCGATTTCCAATCTATTAGTGCGGACCCCTATTGAGATAATGGCTCCCGGAGCAGCAGTAATGATCTCCAGTCTGACTTTGCTCAACTATGGTTTTCGTGTTCAATCCTGAAAACTAATGAGAACATTTTAATGAGAATTTACGCCGCCCTATACCGAACATTGTGACTTTTCGATGCTGAAAATTTGAGAAATGTTCTCAGGGTGTTTAGATGCCGATGCACATTACATGGCCATGGATCGTTCATACTTCCATATATTTGGAAGAAGGTAAAGATGGGTCGCTAAATACACGAATTGCTGATCGAAAAAAATACATTTGTATACCCTGAAAAATCTTTCCAAAGTAATATCATTTTGCCAGCTGCTTCCAATCGTTGACATATAAATAAACGCTCTTTATTTGCCAAATCAGGAATAGATCCCCCAATCACACAGCCGCAAAATTATTATAATGTTATGACATTAATTGTTATTAATTTGGGAGAACGCTCTTTATTCTTCTATTCTGCTCTGAAGAAAAATCGGCTCAAACTAATCGGTGACTTGAGTAGGTCTTTCTGTGAGTCCGTCTGTCCAAGTTTCATTCGACGTGAACCAGCTAGTGTAATATGTTGGGATAATGTTGGTTTTACGTCGAAGTCTCGAAATCAGACTTTACGCCCATATCCAGTCACTTTAATCGATTTTTAATATTGGTGATTAAATACACAAAATGTCGACAATCTTAGTATAATCTGAAATGTCTTGCAAAAAGTGGTCGCAAATTTGAAGTTCTTTTCAATCTTTGATATATAACATACACACTCTTTATTGTTTCATATAGTCTGAAGAAAATCGGAACAGAACTTGGTATGACTATCTGAAACAGATGAAGTCCGTATACAATTAAATGACGAAGATCCGGTGAAGTTGAACATCGATTTCCATGTTATTAATGCGGACCCCTATTGAGATAATGATTCCAGGAGCACCGTTAAAGATGTCCTACCTGACCTGACTCCACTATAGTTTTCGTTTTCGATGTTGAAAGCTAATGATTACATTTTAATGAGATATTTACGACGCCAGTTATCGACATTTGTGACTCTTCGATGCTGAAAATAATGAGAAATGTCCGTGATATGTTTAGAGCGTGTATACGCCCTCCGTTATAAAATATCTACACACATTAAACGGGAATGGCTCACATGAACCTCCAAATGTATCGACGAGTAATAGACAGAGAGCCCAGAGAGTTTCAATTGCACTATCGCATACGAAATGTTTGATGCCTTCGATTTGGTATCACGTTTGGACCACCGCAGAAACCCCATTCTGAAGTGTAACAATCCTGGCGTTTTGTGGCCGCTTAGACTCCAAACAAGATGGCGTATGTCATGCCGACCATTTTGCTTGATATGTACCATACTATAGTATATACATGAAGTACAGAATGTTTCATATAGGCGGTCATGCTTTCCACGCGATTCGCCAGAGTTATACACCAGATCTAGAATTGAGCCAAAAACCAGACTAAGAGAACATTGACTTCAGGTGTAGCCCGAAAAATGCATGGATATATAGATTTGTCTCCCTGATGAACGGTTTGAATGAGGTTGGACGAGACACCACAGTTAAAAAAACAGAAACACTGTCTCTGATGACAAAATTTAATGCATGGTAAGTAAGATGAAGTAGCTTGAATCTATATGGGCTTTTTCGCCATATTGGGTCTCAATACGCACCTGATTATGATACGACTAAACTGATATCCGAATCGACAGTATGCATGTTCTTGTGATCAGGGCCTTATATATACGTAATCTTTCATTCGCCTATTTGTTTGAGCAAATTTGACTGCTGAGATGGATGTTCAATTAATTTAATTAATCGATCCATAATAGATGTGTATACATGATTCGAAAATGGTATTCATATTTAGATGAGATACGTCCAACTCATTAGTCTCCGATACACACGAAAACACGCGAAAACTCACCAGAACTCTATCAGTACTATTGATATTTACTGCACAGAAGATCCGGTGTTATCGACATCTTGATTCGCGACTTTGACATCTATCAGGATCGATAGTGGTCCCACCATATTGAGAATAACACGTGATTTTAACAATATGTTCAATTCTATGCCTCTTTGACAAAGTAAATTATATACGGACATATTGTCGGCAGTGTGGAAGGCCGCTGATTATGTTAGTGCATAGATTTTCTTGAAAATTTGAGAGAGCAAAACAGAAAAGACCATTGAAATAATTCGCTAAAAATTGGTAAATGGTTAGATCTGGGAAAACGACTGACATCGGGTGGGTAAATATTCCTTCTTCGTATGGTTCCTTGTCAGTTTTTCATTCAGAAACACAATATTCGCATATTATATACGTGAAAATTCTTTCCCATTCGGTCCGGTTTGGTGATACCTTCCGGGTCGGTGATACCAGGTACACGGGGTGTAGTTTGCAATCCTAAAATTATATTTCTTTATGGGTCAAATTTGATAACCCATTTTGGTGTAGATCATACCACAAAGCTCTACTGCATGTGGTTACGCCCATACATTCACATAATAAATATTCAACCTGTTCATTTAAAGCCTGGGAAGTTTTTTTATTTTCTGCATGACGAGAAATTTATAACATTGAAAAAAGCAACGCATGTAATATATTTCTTTATTAAAACCTGTCCAACTGTTCAGATGCCGCTTCTGGTGTATACTCATAAGCAAATTGCCTTTACTTGACTGAACTCTTGGTGCAGGATTGACTAGATTATGGAGCCTTTATTCAACGTCAGAGGCGCCCGCGGCCCCTTTGTGCGCTAGGAGCCTGCGACATTGTTGCGCACACTTTTATCATTTGAAAATTTTAATTAAAAAAAACAACATTTAATTAAATTTAAAACAAACACAAATTAATATACATTTTGTTTCTTCTTAGATTCAACTCCTTTCTCAATTTAACAACACTATATTTTCTTCTTTTTTTAAAATATATTTTTTAAATAAAATTTTGAAAACCTGACGCTGTTATACCATCATCCTAGTTACCCCGAGTCACCACATAATTTGATTGAAATCGGTCCAGGGTCTGGGAGAAAAGTTGCGAACAGACAGACGGACAGACAGATGGATAGACAGATCGTATACTCTTTTGTATAAACATATATACATGTAAATACACAACATTTTGTCTTTTCGTGTAAACCATCTTGCAGAAAATCAATCACAAACAAAGTGATGAACAGCACGTGAATCTCGTGTTGAGAGACATGCCATTTGCAAGATTGATTGAAACCCAGAATGATATCGGATTAGTGGTTCATAAGCGATACCTGTCTCTCATTGAATTAAATCCAATGAGCATGCACGCATTCGCGATAATTAATGGCGTGTCAATAGGCGTAATATCGGCATGCCTTCTGGTCCGTTTGGTAACAGGGGTGTTTGACTGCATGCTCATATCACCGAATACAGTTGTCAATTAGCTGGCTACTGAACGACAAAAACGCCCCATTAGACCCGGTTTGGCTGGACCACCAATGTAGGTTTAAACCAGGATTAAACTCGGAGGTTTAAACTGGACATGACGAATCCGGCCTATGACTTGGTTGTCGGAAATAATATATCAAACTTTTGCTGTCGTTTTAATTGTACTGTCTACTTTGGCGACTCTCTTATGAAATAACGCGTGGCATTATGAGAAATAAATATTCCTATTAAGCCTATGCAGTTATAAGTTACCATATAACACGCTGGGCGTTGCAGAATCTGCAGATCATTAATCGAAACAAGAATCAATTCTGACCTCGTTAAACTAAGAATGATAACGTTAACATATTGAATCTACCAAAACAACAAAACATGTATATACGATGAACCCATGTAATAGTTCCCAAAATGGTGGAGATTTATGCACAATTTCATTTAGATTGTTGTATGCAAATCTTAGCGATATTACTTTTTTTCAAAATAGGTGAAAAAGAATAATTCTAGAACTTAACAAGCCGAAAACTAAATCTGCAAACAATACGAATTGAAAGTCATCGTGACGCTGAACATCCATAACAATTTTGGTTAAAACCATAAACCAAACTCAGGACGGAGACCCTGATAAGATAAGATTCATTTCGGTTAAACATACATATCAATTACAGTACATGCAACCTATACGATAACATAATGAAGTCTTGTGTAAATATGATGCCCACTAAATATGTTGTCCTATATGACTGAATTAGAAAAGTTATAAACTATAGTGTAATTTACATATGCACATAACAATCATGGCAGTATACACATGTTCCACAGTGAAGTGTTTATTATAAATATAAATAACTTTGTTGTGTGTGTACATATATTGTGAGATAACTACCCATTATAATCTCACAACTTGATTCAAACTATACGAATGTCCCAATATATAAAACCCCAAACTCAGATATTCGTGTTCGGTTCTCGAAACCTCACACGTCTTAATCTCAGCGAAGATATACACACAATGAAGATGGCTCCCAAATATGGTCAAGGGAAATGCCCATAACGAAGGAACCAATCCCGATGTGTATTGCCAAACGCCTCATCTAATATGCGTCCCAAATAGTATATAAGAGACAACCACATCCCATCACCTCATGCTTTCACTAGACTCATCTCCTCCCTAGATCATATCCAGGCATCATTCACACCAGGCATCACCCATTCGGGGACATCATTTCGCGGCGACTATTGATCATTATATTTGTACACACTGCATATCTTATTCACAACATAATAAAGACTTGTACCTACTATATCTATGTGTTCATTACCTCACAATATGTTAGGATGTTTAGTGTGTTAACAAAGATAGACTCGTTACAATTTTATCTGACGACTCTTAAAAATGCCAGAATTGCATAATTTGGAGCAATATACGATATATGTATATTCGATAAGATGATTCGGTTTCATTGTCGCGTAACGGTCTACTCGAGTGGGAACGAGTCATAAAGTCTGTACAATAAACATGATTATAACAAATCGTTGATACGCCGTGTCGTGCGGCATGTGTGGTCTATATACAACCCCCAAGCATGTTAATACTAAACGAATATCCGATTAGATGCATGCATGCTACGGCAGCATTCACGTGCGTGTGATCAAGGCATCGCGATATCATTCATTCACGTTCTTGAGATAGCAAATCTGAATGCTGAGATGGATGTTCAATTAATTTCAATTGAAACATATTCATAATATATATGCACACAATATTTCGAATATCTTATGGATTCATATTTCCGATGTCATTCGTAGTCCAATTGATCAGTCTCAGATAAACATACACACTCGAAAACTCATCAGAACTCCTTAAGTAATACGCATATTTACTGCACAGAAACTCGGCGTTTGGTCGGATCTTCATCTGTGCCTTTCGGATCTTTCTGGACCGACAGTGGTCCCTTCATATCGCGCGGATATTGAGAACGACACGGATTTTAACAATTCTGTCAAATCCTATGCTTCATTGACAGATTCAACTATATACCGGCATTTGTTTTGGAAGCGTGGAAGTCCAGGAACTATACTAGTGAATGGATGTTCTCGAAAATTTTAGTGAGCAAAAGCAAAAACACCATTGAAAAAATTCGCTAAAAACAAAATAATGGTCTGATCTGGGAAAACTGATTGACAACTGGTGGATAAATACTTCTTCTTCGTGTGGTCATACACATACGATGCTCGATGTCTGTTTTACAATGAGAAACAAACATATCCCCATATCATATACGTGAAAATGACTTTCCCATTTCCTCGGCTTTGGCCGTATCCTCGGCTTTGGCCGTACCACGTACACGGGTGAGCGGACGGCCTCTGTCGTAACATAGAGTACCATTGCTGGCAGCATTTGTCGTAACATAGAGTACCACTACTGGCAGCCTCGGTCGTAACATAGAGTACCATTACTGACAGCTTCTGTTATAACATAGAGCGCAACTACTGGCTGCATATGCCGTGACATAGAGTGCCACTATTGGAAGCCTATGTCGTAACATAGAGCGACACTCTTGACAGCCTATGTCGTAACATAGCGTGGCACCACTATAAGCCTCTGTAGTAACAAAGTGTGTCACTACTGGCAGCCGTTATACCCAGTTATATGTAGGGCGATACATAATACTAAAAATAATATTTTTAAATAAAACAAAATCAAATCAGCTCCATTGTGAATCTGTGATACACAGGATGTGCTTAAACAGGACAGTGTATAAACCATGAACAAACACTGAACCATATAACCTATCGTTGTTATGATGACTCCTAATGATAGTTGGATGGAGCTTCGTTTTCGAGAGACGGGGTACTTAAAACAGGACGGTGAATAAACTGTGAAGAGTCAATGATCATATCGTGATTTTCCTCACGGACGTCGATTTGTTAACTGTGGGTTTCACACCGGCTTTCAGCGTCCGCGACTGTGCATACATGAGTGTCATGATGCTATCGGATTTATTGTGGGATGCTATCGGGTTTATTGTGGGATGAAAGACCACTAAGGGCATAACTTCACTACTGTGAAATCACGGCACAAATATGATCCATCGATATACAGTTAACGATGCTCCAGCCTCCACCTGATGTCACACTACAAAACATTATACTGCTCATTTATAACACATTAACAGCATCGTCCAGTTAGGGTCTGAGTGAACTATATTCTGCCTGCAACAGTTGCGTTTATTCATACGGTGTGGCCGGTCGAATTATTGTACACAGAGGCAAATTTCATCGAAGACAAGCGGTGTGGTCTATATTACGACTGAATAAACTATTATTGTCGCGTACCTTGTGGTCGGTCGAATTATTGTACGCGGAGACAGAGTTCATTGAAGACAAGCGGTGTGGTATATATTACGACTGAATAAACTATTATTGTCGCGTACCTTGTGGTCGGTCGAATTATTGTACGCGGAGACAGAGTTCATTGAAGACAAGCGGTGTGGTCTATATTACGACTGAATAAACTATTATTGTCGCGTACCTTGTGGTCGGTCGAATTATTGTACCTGGAGACAGAGTTCATTGAAGACAAGCGGTGTGGTCTATATTACGACTGAATAAACTATTATTGTCGCGTACTTTGTGGTCGGTCGAATTATTGTACCTGGAGACAGAGTTCATTGAAGACAAGCGGTGTGGTCTATATTACGACTGAATAAACTATTATTGTCGCGTACCTTGTGGTCGGTCGAATTATTGTACCTGGAGACAGAGTTCATCGAAGACAAGCGGTGTGGTCTATATTACGACTGAATAAACTATTATTGTCGCGTACCTTGTGATCAGTCCCATTATTGTACCCGGAGACAGAGTTCATTGAAGACAAGCAGTGTGGTCTATATTACGACTGATTGAACTATTACTGTGGTTACGAGTTCCTTGTTTGTCGTCGGCGATTCGTTGCTAAAAATACTGCTATCTATTCTGAGTCCAAGTGAACGTCGACATGCGTCTGTGAGTCCGAGTCTGACAGCTATTGTGATGCTTGTAGGTTGTAGAACAGGTAAGTGATGATGTATATATAGAGATTATTATCACTCTCAGTTCATGTTTACACACACAAACCTCCCATCAGGGCTGACTTGTCGCCTTACAGTCGAGAATACAGTTAAGACAAGAAAACCATAGTCAGAAATGGTAACGCCTTAACCCTTTACCCAACAGAACGGCCCTGTGCCAATGCATTCTCTTATATATGCGAGTCGACCATAGGTCGCCTCGCATATATAAGAGAATGCATTGGCTTATCACATATTAAAAATGATAAAATTGTCAAAGAATGTAGAAAAATATTATAAAAAATGTTAAAAAATGTAAGAAGAAATTATAAAATTGTTAAAGAATGTAAGAAAAAATGGTAAAAAGTTTTTTTTTTTTTTTTAGGCCGATGCATTCTCTTATATATGTGAGGCTACCTATGGTCGACTCGCATATATAAGAGAACGCATTGGCACAGGGCATAACAGTAACCATCACAATGTGGTCAATGAACCGGTTCCAATAATATCCATATTTGTATGGTGTTATTGAGACAGACCGAAGATATTTTAGGCTGTTGAAGCTTTATTTGGGCATTTTTTGGCCGCTTTGTTGGGTAAAGGGTTAATATCATATTATTAGCCATTGGAGCTTTATTGTAGTGATTGTGAAAAATATGTACAGATAGGTAACGGCTAATATGTACAGATAGGTAACGGCTAATATGTACAGATAGGTAACGGCTAATATGTACAGATAGGTAACGGCTAATATGTACAGATAGGTAACGGCTAATATGTACAGATATGTAACGGCTAATATGTACAGATAGGTAACGGCTAATATGTACAGATAGGTAACGGCTAATATGTACAGACAGGTAACGGTTAATATGTACAGATAGGCAACGGCTAATATGTACAGATAGGGAACGGCTAATATGTACAGATAGGTAACGGCTAATATGTACAGATAGGTAACGGCTAATATGTACAGATAGGTAACGGCTATGCAGTTGATTGTATGTAATATGTGTTTGTATGTATATAGTGTGCCCTTGGTGAGAAAGCACGTGAAACATTTTTTAAAATCTGACGTGCCAAACCGTTATGATAATTATGAAATATTTATAGATAGTAGTTAGATTTATTTGGTGCGATGTGAAAACATATTACAAAAGGTGCCACAGTTTGAATGGACCATAATATATTACAGTTTAGATTGTATACAGCTGATTTTAAACATATGAGAAAATATCTAAACAGTGTCAATCATTAATTTGAAAGATTAATTTCAGTATCATTTCATTATAATTTATTTAATAAAATATATTAATTTTTAAAGAAGTGGTCTTTTTGATGTAATAAGACTCACCCATCGCATCGAGGATAACATTGAAAAGTCTGACCCATAAATGGGCAGACTTATTTCCTCAATGGTTATCAGATTAATAGATGTTATCTGCAAACAATTTCTAAATTTCAAATGACCAAAGGAATAAATATAGTATATAATGGACTTCAAGAGATATATTTCCTTATTAAAGTATGTGTTGAAATTTCCTAAGAATGTTAAAGGGGTACTGTACCCAAGATGTTGTTGTTGGTTTCTATAATCCCCGAGTCGGAGAATAATGTAACAACTTTTCCATTTTTTGAAAGTTTGTTGAGTACGAAGTATTGTTACGGATGGCAAATTTACCGGAATGCAAACATACAAATTGTCGTTGTCGAGTAATTTTTGTAAAGTTTTCAACCAAATGAATCAAATAAACATTATATTATATGGTTAGTAGTCCCATATACTCATTTAAGTTAGTGTACCGTCACTAGTCAATGAGTGGCTTGGGTTTTCTCCCCGTATAAGCATAATGTTTCAAACGATCGTGTGTGCAATTGTTTTCCTAATCCAATATCCCTCAATTATAATTTGATTACGTTTTGTACACGGAAATTCGAATTTTAAGAGACGCCATTTTATGGCTGGAGCCATAAAATCAATTTATATTAAATTATTAACTTTTAAATTATTAAATTTTAAGATAGCCTATTAACCTGAGCGTTTACAGAATACATCTTCGACTCAAATTACTTATATTTCTATATAGTATCGATAATAGATCGTTGTTATCACCGGGAATTTATTGAAAATGGCGTACAGTACCCCTTTAAGATCAATTTCAGAGTTACCGGTACCGAACTTGGTTCGCTAGTGAAACCATTTTAAATAATTAAGATCATTTAAGAATGACACACGTCGCGTACTATGACATGTTCTCACAAAGGGTGCATACGTTCCAATTGGTTGAACGTTTCATCGCCAAACATAGAACGACAATTGCACTGATACACCAATAACCACACATCCATTACAAAAAAACTGACCAACGCTTTGACGATTAACGCGTTATTATGTCGTCGCGCTGCCAGCTCGCGGCAAATACAATCAACTTAGTTTCTCGCTTCTCGGATACGACATTTTAATTGTTTTCGGCTGGCATGTAACTTTTCTTTGTTATTTGTTCTAATTTCTATTGAAATAGAGGTCTGAAATTTAGTGACAAAAGCCAATCTACGCGACTGAACACTGAATGATTCACAAACAATCTTGAAACTCATTGTCAATACTTTCCGACGTCACTGTTTCTGGTTAGTGCTGTCGAGTGGGTCTCTGTTTCTGGTTAGTGCTGTCGAGTGGGTCTCTGTTTCTGGTTAGTGCTGTCGAATGGGTTCATGTTCCCATGTAAGAGTTTCGCTCACACTTAAAGGTTTCATGACATATGTTATGGGTGGATGTGCCTTCAATGCGTTTAATACATACATGTATATTAATATTACACATACTATATATAATATATATTTTGGGACTTCTGTCTGTCTGTTTGTCTGTTAGCTATGGCCGGGAAATCTGTTGGACGGATTGAGCCCAAACTTCCTATCTAAGGGTAAAATCCCAGATGGAACGTCATCGCACCGCTTCTGAGGACGTCAGAGCGCCCATTCTCCAATCCCCAGCCACCGAAATAGGTAGTTCATGGGTTAATCGCGTGATAGTTAAAGAGCGTTCGTATCCGCAGTGTCGTTGACAAAGAGCGTGTATGTGTCCAGACATGAGCGTGTTGTGTCTGTGTTCAGACATGAGCGTGTTGTGTCTGTGTTCAGACATGAGCGTGTTGTGTCTGTGTTCAGACATGAGCGTGTTGTGTCTGTGTTCAGACATGAGCGTGTTGTGTCTGTGTTCAGACATGAGCGTGTTGTGTCTGTGTTCAGACATGAGCGTGTTGTGTCTGTGTTCAGACATGAGCGTGTTGTGTCTGTGTTCAGACATGAGCGTGTTGTGTCTGTGTTCAGACATGAGCGTGTCTGTGTTCAGACATGAGCGTGTTGTGTCTGTGTCCAGACATGAGCGTGTTGTGTCTGTGTTCAGACATGAGCGTGTTGTGTCTGTGTCCAGACATGAGCGTGTTGTGTGATTATGTGTTCGTACTTGGGGGAATGGGGGAGATTTTCATCGGGTCAGTTTTTCCACCCGAGGTGACCTTCACCATGAAACGGGTACCCACAAATGATCTAATATATATATTTGGGACTTCTGTTTGTTTGTTTGTTAGCTATGGCCGGGAAAACGGCTGGACGGATTTCGACGAAATTTGATACCTACGGGTGATTTTGTCCGGAGAGTGTTTTGGACGGGTCAAATCGTGACTCCGACCTGACCTTGACCTTCAAAATGGCCAATTCAAGGTCGAAGCCCGGACGAAGTCGGGGCACCTGCTAGTATTATATAATTATGAACCTGTTAAATGTGTTTTTGTCCTGTATTTGTATTTAAATTTGTATATCTCACATACCATATTTTTTTTATTTTATTTTAGATTAAAGAATTGGGGAAAAAAAATCAGAATGACCGTTCAGATATATGTGATATTAATTATAAATAAAATACTACTACATAATATTTAATACTACATAATGATTGTAATGGTTTTATGTTATTAATAATATTCCTTGATGAATGTTAAAATTATATGTTGAAAACTTGAGACTAATCAAAACTTCATGGACAATTTCACTGAACCTTGTTACAATAATTATGATAGCACAGCACCAAAACTAAATCTCATTTTCTATAGTTTAACGAGTCTTGGTCTTGTATGACCATTGCCACTGTGACAGGCTTGGGACATTGCTGGATATCGCGAAAATATGTTTATATTACGACATATTTGGATAAATATCTAGCTACCCCATATAGAGACAGCACCGGTACCGCAGAGTAGAATTTAATTCCGACACATCGTCAATCATTCGGCAAAGATCGTGAATCTACGCATCTTATAATTTTGCTTAATACATTTAGTATGAGGTCAAATGTCAATGCGTCCAGAATGATGTCAATCTCCGTGAGGAAAACATAAAATCACCAGTTTAATAGAACAACCAAACACAATGTTGAGTCGTTATATAGAGTTACCCCGCCCGCTTCTTATATGCATCTATCGAGTTGACGAATGCGTTTTATTTTCTGGTAAACTGAATATCATAACTCTCATATGTCAGGAATATCATTATACAATATCTTGTTCTATTGTTCTTGTTTGTGTTTAGCATTGTTTAAATGTTTTATAATAAAAGTTGCAACACAAATAATAACACAAACTTAATATGGACTCCACAGCAAACTGCCACAGATCAGGTAATATATGGGAGGAATAGGTCCTATTACATGTAACACCCCCATCGCAGAGAACTTCGTCATAACAGGTATCAAAATAAGTCCATATTGGCAATATTTTATCAACCCTTTTCATTGACACGACCTGCATGTACCATACCCCCGCTCGTTATGGCGTGTTCTCACTGCGACCCGCGTCATCAATCGGAACAATGTTTAAATTAAACGATTTTTCGGTCTACTTTCACCAGAATAAACATTTAGTTGACTAAGTAGCTTTTTTAATAATCAAGTGAGTCACAATCTGCTACCTTTTTGGAACAGCAGCGAATAATGTTCGGAATATATGTGACAAATCAACATTTTACCAAATTCGGTTGCATTTTTCAAGCCATCTTGAGCAATATTGTCTAAAACACCTCAGTGTGACACAGTTAGTACATATCAAAACAATAAACACCGCTGTTACCAAAGAAATTTCCATTTTACTTTAAAAAATGTTTCAAACCTGAACATGATTTTTTGCCGATTTTGATGCAAAGTTTGTGAGAGAAATATTTGAATAATTCTGGTGATTTTAGTGGTTTCAATGGTAACAATTAACCAAGGTGCATCAGAAATGTTGGTTTTCACTGTATATAAGACAAAATAGTCAATTATGTGCATCAACAACAACTTATAAGCAGTTGCATGGCACACTGGGACAATATTGAAAAATTTCCATATTTTGGCAGCCATTTTGGAAGCCATTTTGATCCAAGTGACGTTTTTTGTAACATTGAGTTGGAATAAACCTAAAAATTAGAAAGCATTACTTACATTGCACAGTTCTTCCAATTTCTTGATGAAATATGATTAGAATCCCAATGGTGATATTTTGTGATATGTTATACCGCGTTCTGTAAAATCGAATTTTTGAGCGATCAGAAGGGGTTGTGAGCCCATGCATGGCATATTTATTTGCTCCAATGATCACTTACGATGTTAAATACAAAATAAAGTCAAAAATTCTAAACCAGTTTAAAACAGTAGACTTATCTTAAAGATATTAGTAAAAAAACGTAACAAATTCCACTTCCGGCCGCCATGTTGGCGGCCATTTATGACGGGGAGATCCAATTTTGGAATACAGCGGTAGGGTTATGCCTTAGCTTCACAAAAATATATACCAGTGTATACATATGACAAGATGTTCTCACTATAATTGCGTAGAACTGATTTAACGGAAATGGCAGCCATCTTGGACGCCATCTTGAATTACAAAAAATGCTCAAAGCGGATTTTAGCGGATTTTGGATATGTTATAGAAGATATATTTCTCTTCAAAATGGTATACAAACCAATTTAGTCCAAATTTATTCTAGGTCAAACTTTTATTCGACCAGACTATTATTTCTCAATACATATTCACGCCACGCAGCCCATGTATCCATGCGATTTAATGTCATCTCAGAGGCAAGAATTCGCCAGCTAAAGGCGGATTATAGCAGTGGGGCTATAACGCTTAATGAATACTGGAGGCTAAAAGAAACTGCGTAGCAGAATATCGATGAATAGACGAGTATGAGATGAACCTAACTGCAATTGTAACTTTGTATTGACTTTAAAGGCCCCCTTAATTTTCGAGTGATCGATTTTTTTTATAGTATATACGGTTTTAATAACAATTTATGCCATAAAATTTGAATAAAATACTATAATTCATCACCATTTGAAACGCAGAATAATTCTATCTCATAGTTTGAAACACCCTGAAACACCTTGAAAAAACCGCGTCAAGTCGTGCGTCGTATAACTGGCAGCTAGCAATTAGCAACTAGCATGTCCCCTTCGGCTTTCCATATATTTCGACGAAATTTGACACTTAGGGATACTTGCGTCCGGGAAGTGTTTTGGACGGATCAAATCGTGACCCCTACCTGACCTTGACCTTCAAAATGGTCAAATCAAGGTCAAATCGGGTAAAACGGACTGATTTCGACGAAATTTGATACCTAGGGATACCTTCGTCCTGGGAGTGTTTTGGACGGGTCAAATCGTGACCCCGACCTGACAATGACCTTTAAAACAGTCAATTCAAGGTCAATGTGGGTAAAACGGACGGATTTCAACGAAATTTGATACCTAGGGATACTTTTGTCCGGGAGTGTATTGAACGGGTCAAATCGTGACCCCAGCGTGACCGTGACCTTCAATAAGGTCAATCAAAGGTCAAATCGGGTAAAACGGATGGATTTCGACGAAATTTGATACCTATGGGTACGTTTGTCGGGAGTGTTTTGGACGGGCCAAATCATGACTCCGACCTGAACTTGACCTTAAAATGGTCAATTAAAGGTCAAGTCGGGTAAAACGGACGGATTTCGACGAAATTTGATACCTAGGGCTACTTTTCTACGGGGAGTGTTTTGGACGAGTCAAACCATGACCCCGACCTGACGTTGACTTTCAAAATTCAAGGTCAAATCGCGCCTTTCGCCGGAAATCAGATGGGAAATAACCCGGACGAAGTCGGGTCCATCAGCTAGTGTAATAAAGAAGACAGTTTGAAGAATGTAATGTATAACACGAGAAACTGGAAACCTTGATATATGGAAGTATGCAAATATCCCACATGGAATTTGAAAGCTATAATACAGGCCCTAGGATTTTCCGAGTGGACGCAAGGTTTTATGTTGGGGTTTATCCTTGGACAATGTGCTTCAAAAACATTTTGGGCGATCGCGATGTCGACGTGCTCCCGTCTCCATGGCAACCGTTTTCAAAATGGCCGCTATTTGGACGCTTTTTTTATAATATCGGTCATATTTTGCATCTAATCTACGTTTTTATGTTACAGCAACCATCTGAGATAGGATATTAGTGTTTATGATAATTGACACAAGGTGACGCTATCTAACATGTTGATTTTGTCTCCTTTTTTGCTATTTTTCGCGTAATCGTTTTCATTTTATGCAATTTGTTCAAGCTTTCCACATCCTATGCAAATATCATGTCATATTTATGTAGCGGAGAGTATACGGGTACTATGTAACATGTATTGGTGATTTCATGGTTTCCATAGCAACCAGGTATTTGGTGTTATAACTCTCCTTATAACCATGCATATTGTTAACACTGGGATAAAATTTCTCATAATATTATCAATCATAAAACAGAACACCCATCCTCCATATTTATGAACATCCGTTACAAAGCAACAAGTTGTGACATCACATATATCGCTCAACTGTTCAACCACCCAAAAATGGCAACAAACTGTTTAGGCCTATAGTAGATGGTATAGATTTATGCCAGTGTGTTTGTTGGAGCTCAATTTGGTAGAAGATATTCCTGTTTGTCGCAGCACAACGTAATGGTAAAGACCTTGAAGAGAAACTGAACTTTACCAGGTAATTAATTCAAATTATATAGTTATTTTCTACAAATAGTCCAGAATTTTCACTGTATATAATATATAGAGTGAAAATTCTCCTTTCTCATATTATGCCCAAATTCATAAAAGCGATAATATAGGTGGGTAGGTCAAGCTACTAAAATTCAACTTTCTAATTTGCCAGCCGCCTTTTTAAAGGTGCCCTATATGATTTTATTACATTTTATACTTTGACAAATAGAATCTGAAAAATTAGATGAGTTAATTAAAAGGGAAGGGATCACAGGTTATTGAACTTAGAGTATTGCTCCCCTCCTTTAACAATATTGAAACGCATACTATTTATATATTGTATTATGTTTGGTCTCAAAGTTTGCTTAGTTGGAATGTAGTACCTAAAAAGGGGATCGAGATTCAGGGTGAGGTCTAGAGTTGTGAGGGGACAGATACCACGAAGGGGGATGTAGGTCCTATCGCGAGATGAGCCGAGACGTTTGATAACACTATGGGCGAATACATAGGCGAAGATATAGGCTTATTGGTATTTTGAAAGTTTTCCGTCAATGGAATCTACCTGACGACGCAACGAACGTTTGAGTGCTGTTGAGCAATTTCTCATAGGTTGCTTTGACCGAAGAGAATTCAACGCTATCAACAAAAAAATCCATTTAGCCAAAGGCGTTGGTGGAAATAATAATCGCATTTTTTCAAATAATGGGCACTGGAAGAAAAAATGCAAAGCGTCGTCAATATAAAACCCGCATTCACAGTGGGCTGTTGTGGAAATATAGATATCCAAGTTTATCAAAATTTAACATATCTATTGTGACCCACTATATAAATGAAGAATAGTATGCACACCGGGTTACATGAAATATGTTGAGCGCATATGCACTGCCTCTCAACAATGTCACAACAATCATGTTTTACGGACGCTTGGTTTTTCTGATAAACAGATTCAAATAAATCCATATGGTGTAGTAGTTATCTAGCAAACATACGGAGAAAGAAGTCAACAGAAATTTTGAACGGTGTGCGAGTCACTTAATCTTAGCCACCCCTCCCCAAACACGTTTCGTCGAAAAATTACATATTTTTTATAACGACTTTACAACAATTTTCTAATTGATCTTAATGTGACCCGATATGAATCGTGTACTGACAGGGGTGTCCAGAGATGCTGTTTGATTGATTACAGATATGTTTAGGCTTCCAGACCACAGTTATATCAACAAGAACATATTTTATTGATAACAAGTAATTATGTATGCATGGATAATGTTAGAGCGTCCCTAAGTTAATTATTGACACATCTGCACATAATTTAACTGAATGTGGTATATTACGTCTCACATAAGAACCCCGTGCATATAAATCTAATTTTGGCCGTATACTGGCGTGATATTTCCATATCCGTAATTGTATTCGTGATTTTGCGAAATGTCTCTAGTACATATACTTTTAACACGTCGTTTACAGATACATAAATGGCGCACCGCTCGAATCAGGGACGGTGGGAAAAATTGCCTCAGAGTTAATGAACACTTTTATTGTTGGCGGTTTCTACCAAACTTAAGTGTAGTTTTTTTTAACGAAATCGTTTGTGAATAGAAACGAGAGACTCTCCCATTTTCACAAGTATCACATACGTCAATTTTAATGTCGCTTCAAGAAATCAAGCAACAATTATTTTGCTTTAGTATTATGAACTGCCTTGACAGTCCTTGTTCAGACTTCTTAATAGCGGACGTTTCGACTCGAGTGTATGTAAGTCATCGACCTCCTGGCTGTGTTCATACTTGAACATATTTACGAAAAATAATTTCTATTCACGTTGCGAACTACTTAACAAATGGGCGTTATTTTCTCAAAGTGGTGTTCAGATATTTTATGGAGGCTGTTCGGTAGATACTTGGTAACTGCGAATGTGAAAAATCATTGGACCAAATTCGATTTTGACATTGTGAGTTCTTAAATACCATCTACATACCAACTCCACGGACTTGTGCTTCATGTAATAATGTTGAAATTATATCTATTCATGTTACCAACTACTCAGCAAATCGACGTTATCTTTTACAGTTGTGTTGAGATATCGTATAGAGGCTGTTCAGTAGACACATTGTTGATACTTGGCCAACATTTATACAATTCTCTACTTGGTCTGTATGGGAATACTGGTGGCGAATTTGTATTCTGGCGTTATTACAATACCCGTTTAAGGGCCCATCATGGAAAATTGTTATGTGCCTATATCTTTGGATTCTGAGATATAATATGGATTTTGGGACAAATCTGGACCCTCCTGCTTCTGGACATGACTCATGTATAGCTGAGATAAGTTTTCACTGCACGGGCTCAAATTCGGGGTTCTCCATTTGAAGGGCCCATCACAGAAAGGTGTTATGTGCCTATATCGTTGGATTATGGCATATAGTATGGATTTTGGGACATAGCTGGACCATCATGCATCTGGACATGACTAATGTATAGTTTACCTAGGTTTAAACTACACAGGCTCAAATTTGGGGCTCATCATTTTAAGGGTCCATCATAGAAAATCGGTACGTGCCTATATCTATGAAATTTGACAGCTAGTTTATATTATAATTATATTATAATTTATATTTATGGCTAATAATATGATCTTGGTGGCGTTACCATTTATTGTATGTTCTCGAGTATATGATGGACGGCTTCCTTCGATTCGAAGCATCATATTGTCTCCATAGCTCTACCAGAATCGTTGTTCGGCCCAACATAAATCCGTGAGAGATTAGCGACGCTGGGGGAGTTTGAGTGTCTTTTAACTAACAAGCCTTAATATCGACGACTCGGCCATTTCCGCGTTCGCGTGGAAATAACCTCTCCCACAAATAGACGCAATACTCGCGTGAAGCTACATTACACGCACTTGGTAAAGGCGATGAACTTGACTCATTATTACTGATTAGCACAATTTGGGTGAATGCAGAGGCTTACAACATATATATAAATAAATAATTACATGAATAGTAATAACTAGCGATAAACTGTAATAATAGCAATATCTAGTTCAACATACGAGGTTCCCCGGTAGTATGCACATGTTCAGTCATGTCATTGAAATAGTCCGGCAGATACGGGGTCTGTTTATGGGAGAGGTTATTTACAAGTGAAAACGGTAATGGACGAGCCGTTGCGATTGTAACAAGCTTCTAAAGACAAACGAACACTAGCGGGGGCTGCGGTAAATAGGAAATAACTCTTAATAAACTAACGAAATCCACATTATAAATTAATAAAATTGCGTATACAACTAAACTATCTACTATATATTGTGGGACTTCTGTTTGTTTGTTTGTTGTTTGTCTGTTAGCTATGGCCGGGAAAACAGCCGGGCGGATTTAGCCCAAACTTGCTATCTAAGGGTAAAAAACATGGGAATGGTCATCGGACCGCTTCTGAGAACGTCAGAGCACTCATTCTCCAATTCCCCGCCACCGCAATGGAAATTCATGGGTCAATCGCGTGATAGTTAAAGAGCGTTCGTAAACGCAGTGTCGTCGATAAAGAGCGTATATGTGTCCAGATGTTGAGCGTGCTGTGCCTGTGTACAGACATGAGCGTGTTGAGTGATTCTTAAGTCTGTGTTCGTACTTAGGGGTTCCTGGGAATGAGGGACATTTCCATCGGCTCCGTTTTTTCGCCCGAGGTGACCTTCACCTTGAAACGGGTACCCACAAATGATCTAATATATAGTTTGGGACTTCTGTCTGTTTGTTTGTTTGTCTGTTATACCTACGGATAATTTTGTCCGGGGAGTGTTTTGGACGGGTGAAATAGTGACTCCGACCTGACATTGACCTTCAAAATGGTCAATTCAAGGTCAAAATCGGAAGAAGTCGGGTCACCTGCTAGTACTATATATAACGTCAATTTGAACATATATTTCGACTATTTATATTTGTTATTGTTTGTGTTCTTGCATTCGTGCTCGATCTATTACACCACTAGTCAAGTGATCATGTGAATTTGTTATGATGTTGGTTGATCTTGCTAAAGTACTGTGATGCTGGTAGGACAAAATGATGCTGTTAAGAAAAAGTCCTGCCACTTTATCCAAAGTTGTCATTCTCGCTGATTTTGCTAATCTGGACGAATCGAAGAAGAGCCATTATTTGTATAAAACATGCACACACATATATAATAAACACATCGAGAATAAACACACATATAATAAACACATATATAATAAACACATATATAATAAACAGATAAATAATAAACACATAGACAATTAACACATATATAATACACAGATATATAATAAACAGATAGATAATAAACACAAAGATAATAAACAGATATATAATAAACACATAAATAATAAACACATATATAATAAACACGTAGATAATAAACACATATATAATAAACAGATAGATAATAAACACATATACACTAAACACATATATAATAAACAGATAGATAATTAACATATAGATAATAAACATATATATAATAAACAGATAGATAATCAACACAAAGGTAATAAACACAAAGATAATAAACATAAATATAATAAACAGATACATAATAAACAGATACATAATAAACACATAGATAATAAACAGATAGACAATACACTGATATATAATACACAGATAGGTAATAACAGATAGATAATAAACAGATAGATAATACACACATATATAATACACACAGAGACAGAGATACTAAAAACAGAGATAATACACACAGATATACACAGATATAATACACAGCTAGATAATAAACAGATAGATAATAAACAGATATATAATACACACAGATATAATACACACAGAGACAGAGATACTAAAAACAGAGATAATACACACAGAGATACACAGAGATAATACACACAGAGATAATACACACAGATATAATAAACATATAGAGATAATAAACATAGAGATAGTAAACACATAGATGATTTTGAATACAAGGTGCGTTGGACCGCATATGTAGGCTGGGTGTGTAAAAATACAGTTTTTAGGGAAATAAAGTGTTCCCTCGCGCATCCAGTGACAAACAGAGAAGCATGACCATTCCATTTCTAATATAGAAATGTGATTTTGTTCATGACTGCGGACACCAGAAAGTAACAAAGAGCACGTCAATTGAAGGCCACGTGAACAATGGAGATAAGTTACATAGTTGGTAAATTTTCTGTGCAGTATTTGATGTTTTATTGCAAAGGATATGTATTTATCTGGCGAGTCCGCTTGGAACGTGTACATTTATAGTGTGGGGTATATATTTGTTTATTTTATTTCGATTTTTCAGATATAATGTTGAAATTCGAGAAACAAAATATCAAAAATCAATTTATTGGAAAACATTATAATTTACCAAGCACACTGCCAGCTACATGTACACATTATGATTGTCCAATGACATACATTCTTTCGTTCCCGGACAACTGCACCATAAATACTTTTTGCCCATAAATATTTGCAGGGAAATACCCATTTAAAATTTGTCACTTCACCTCCCCCTTACATTTAAATGTAGGTATGTTGTAAACACACGGCCATGCATTAGACAGCTCGGTACACCCACGCATATCTGAGATGTGTATCTGATACAACTAGGTCGATATATATCCCGGAGAGAGATCGATGAAGGCGAGGATTGTGGTTGGTGAGTGAACTGACCAGTTGTTGTCAGGACCAACATCTTGAAATTAAAGCGTCTGGTCTGTTGACTTTGTTATGCGACTGTCTTCGTTAAGCCATATATCACAGTTTAACATCGTAGTTTTTTTTTAAACTTTTATCTGCCGAAAATATCTCTAGAAAACATACCAGAGAAAGATTTCCTTGAATACAAGCAGTGTGATATATATTCGGCACGAGTGGAACGATTATCGCCGGGGGAGAGTTCTTTTGGGGTTTAATCTGTTCTCGAACTGAAGTGTTTTCTGTCTGGTTGGGGACGTGTTATTCACACTAGAACAGTTTATCTATTCTGGATTGGTAAACTACACTGACAGTCCACATGAAGCCGGCATATATTTTAGTGATGCTTGCATTCTGTAGAGCAGGTAAGTAACACTGAACGTCGACATGATGCCGGCATATAGGTTAGTGATGCTAGCAGTTAACACTGAACGTCGACATGATGCGGCATATAGCTTAGTGATGCTAGCAGTTAACACTGAACGTCGACATGATGCCGGAATATAGCTTAGTGATGCTAGCAGTTAACAATGAACGTCGACATGATGCCGGCATATAGCTTAGTGATGCTAGCAGTTAACACTGAACGTCGACATGATGCCGGCATATAGCTTAGTGATGCTAGCATTTAACACTGAACGTCGACATGATGCGGCATATAGCTTAGTGATGCTAGCAGTTAACACTGAACGTCGACATGATGCCGGCATATAGCTTAGTGATGCTAGCAGTTAACACTGAACGTCGACATGATGCCGGCATATAGCTTAGTGATGCTAGCAGTTAACACTGAACGTCGACATGATGCCGGCATATAGCTTAGTGATGCTAGCAGTTAACACTGAACGTCGACATGATGCCGGCATACAGCTTAGTGATGCTAGCAGTTAACACTGAACGTCGACATGATGCCGGCATATAGCTTAGTGATGCTAGCAGTTAACACTGAACGTCGACATGATGCCGGCATATAGCTTAGTGATGCTAGCAGTTAACACTGAACGTCGACATGATGCCGGCATATAGCTTAGTGATGCTAGCAGTTAACACTGAACGTCGACATGATGCCGGCATATAGCTTAGTGATGCTAGCAGTTAACACTGAACGTCGACATGATGCCGGCATATAGCTTAGTGATGCTAGCAGTTAACACTGAACGTCGACATGATGCCGGCATATAGCTTAGTGATGCTAGCATTTAACACTGAACGTCGACATGAGGCGGCATATAGCTTAGTGATGCTAGCAGTTAACACTGAACGTCGACATGATGCCGGCATATAGCTTAGTGATGCTAGCAGTTAACACTGAACGTCGACATGATGCCGGCATATAGCTTAGTGATGCTCGCAGTTAACACTGAACGTCGACATGAACACTGATGAAGCCGGCACATTTTGTGATGATTGTATTCGGCAGAGTAGCTAAGTGACGTTCAATATTGCGTTCTCTATAGGCCCCAGGTAAACAAAACGATTTTGATTCTAATTGTATTGCCCAAACTAACAAGTATAACACTAACTGATAACAGCTGGTCGCTGTTATATCTCATTTAGTTCAGTGGAAACAAATGTAAACTGGTTAATCACACCGGAATTTTAGTTTGTGGATTGGTTTTTAAAAAAGTGTTTCAGAAAATATTTAAAACAAAATCTTTGTGGTCCTTGTAGTTTTTTTCTGAGTGAGTTGAATATGTCCAAGATGTTTCAAAAAATATTTCTTGAATATGTATGTCACAGGAAAAATGGTTTTGATAACTTGGGTTAAACAGTATATGAACTCACATAATGCTGTGTATAAGTCTGTGAAATATATGGCTGTTATGTTAGGATGCTGTCAAGTTAATCAGTATGATTTTAATGTGTTCAGGGTTTGAACAAATAATGGTTTGGAAATTGGGTTAATTTTATCGGTCAGTAAATTGAATTTAGTGTCACAGTGCTTATGTGATACATAGTTATTATATTTTCAGTAAGTTTTTCTGCCAAAATAATAATCGTATCCCCACTCCCGGAAGCGCCACGATGTAATCCTACTCCCAGAGGTGTATCCTACTCCCAGCGATAACGGACTATTTATCACAACTTCGCGAGAACGTTCCGAGTTACGTAATCTTTAAGCCGTTCAACTTCAAGTTCCGCGGATATTCATGTCCAGATTCGAAATGACAGTGAGCAATGACATATCATAGAACTCTGAAGGCTTATCAACACAATGACATTCTAAACAGTTACTAATTTAATCAATAAAGTGTGTTGTTTGTTTGAAAAATCCGTCGGAAACAATCCCCTTTGAAGTTGGTGGCAATAGGATAAATCAATCAATGAAATGATGTCACTTTTCTTATATGGGGTAAAATACTATTGCGCGCGCGGCAATAGTAAAAAATCATGAATGAATAGCGTTATCTATTTACCTTATTTTAGTTGTTATGTTATCATCGCGCGTAATTTTTACGGAAACATTTAGATCAATGTTCGCAATCGGAAACATCTCATCAATGCATTTTATTAGAGTTTTGTCGTGACAAATTGTTGTGGAAAATATAATAAACACAATAGTTAATTGTCATCAGACACGAACGAAGTTTCTCCTCTCGTGAGATGCGAGGATTATTTTTCACTCGGTTAGTGCCTCGTGAAAAATAATCCTCGCATCTCACGAAAGGAGAAACTTCGTTCGTCGCTAATTACAGTTAACTATTGTATATATTTCCGACAGTTTGCTTTATGAGGCTCGTTGCGACCAGAGATAATTATACATGTTTACGAAATATAGATTAATAAGGTCAATGAACATTCAGTTCTTAAAACAATTACTGTAAACACAAGTCAAATGCCTTCATGAAATCCATGTATACAACGTGTGTTGGTAGACCTTCATCCATGGACTTTGTCCATTTCCATAGTGTTTTAAGTAGTTGTAGTGTTGTGGCTGTACATGATATGAATCCATATTGACTTTTGTTGTAGAGATTGTTATTGTTTATGTGATCGTAAAGATGATTCTTTATGGCTTGCTCAATTCTCTGCTAACTCTTTTAGTTTCGTGGGTGTATGTTACCTGGTCCCTGTGATTTATTGATATTTAGCATCGACAGTTTGACCCTGGTATGTTCCTCTGTCATCTCCAGGTCCTCAAAAAGATGTTCGTTCATCCTGGGTTCTAACTCAGGTATTTCCCCATGTGGTTCGCTTGTGAATACGCTGGAGAATAATTCTGCAAGTACTTCTGATTTCTCTTTGTCATTAGTGGTGATTGTTCCATCTAGTTTCTTTAGGTTGGCATTAACTTGGCAATCCCTGTCTTTGTTTATGTTCGTGTTGACACGTAATCGTCTGTCTTTGTTTTTGTTCGTGTTGACACGTAATCGTCTATGTCTTTCTCATGGTACTTCTGTCTCTGTCTGGTTAGTCTTCTGGCCTGCTATTTCTCTGGTCCAAGTTCTTTATATATAAAGATATATATAACCGTATAATAACACATCACATTTAGCCTGTCGTGGAGAGCCAGTTAGATATTTGACCATATGTTCATTCCATTACACGATAACGCTACATTGCCATTCTGGTCGTCTGTCTCTGTCTATAAATATAACGAATGTCTGTTAGTATGAATACTTCATGCATGTAATTCGCCAATGTTTTGTGTGTGTCTGTTAGTGTGAATGCTTCTGGGAGTTTGTTTGTTATAAATGGAAGTCATGCATGTTATTCTCCAATGTTATAGATGTGTGTCTGTTAGTATGAATGCTTCTATTTGTATGGTTGTTGTAAATGGAAATCATGTATGTAATTCTCATGTTCACCACTTAGATGATGACTGTAAATATGTTGACTTTTGTTACCTGTTTATGTTCTTATAATTTATATTAATTGTATGCATTCTCTAAATATCTCCATGAATGGAGGAAATAAAGAATATTTATATATATATATGTTGTGGTTATCCTGTGTCCTGTTCTCCATATATCGAGTCCATGACCTGTGTTTTTTATGTACCATTGGCATTCGATTGTTAATTCCCCCCGGTTTAGTCCTGTCTGGTACATTCTTGTCAACTATATCCTCTATTATAAGGCAGAATATCTTCCACTGCGTGTTTATGTCCTCAATGCAATCTGCCATAATTTCCTTCCAGTTCAGATTAAAATCCTCCTTCATATTTTGGTAGTTCCCGGATTCATATTTTTTCTTCCGTACTGTTGTTTTACTCTCTATATAGAATTTATAGTTGAATGTGATGGTGCAGTGGTCACTTTTCCAAGAGGAATTTTTAGCTTCATGTCGCTGATCATATTTTCCTCATTTGTGAAGACTAGATCAAGGGGAACACCCTTGATCTAGTCTTCACAAAGGAGGAAAATATGATCAGCGACACATACCAGAAGCAACGCGTATCAGACTTGGACAAAAGGCGAACAAGCCTTTTGTCCAAGTCTGATACGCGTTGCTTCTGGTATGTGTTGAAACAGGTAGGTTTCCTTTATTGCTTCTATAAAGTCGTTGTGTCATATAGTGCTTTGTCATTCTCTTCAGTACTGGAATTTGGACTTCGGTAAATTGTTCCAATTACGAGTTTGTCACATTCACTGCGTTGAAAGCGTATCGCATTTGTCAGACAGTTTGACAAAACAATGAACTGCCGCAAAAGCACTGTGCACTGTACCGGCGAACGGACATCTACATGTAAGCTAATGATTTTTATGACACAGCATTGGCATTAATATTTGTTTGGTTTTTGTACATATAATCCTGTATATGGTGAGAGAGGAATCGTGTAAACTACAAGCATGACTTCACACCGGAGAGACTGTTTGTATTTGAGAGCTATTTTGCTAGCGTTCCTGCCATCATTATGTAAATACTGTGAGGTCAGGTGGCACGAGGAGAGATGGCTGTTGTTTTCGAATGTGTGCCTGGAATCGAAGGAAATAAATAAACTTGCTAATGATAATGATGAATAGCAGCAGTGTGTGTGGATGCGAACTGTGAGAGCTATTTTGAGATTATGTACGTGTGCGTGGATATGGATACAAGCATCTATTCTATTATTTATACTGATACCTGTTTTAGGAGGTAGCAGGAAGACAGCCCGATAGGGCTAGGCTACCCCCGACAATATACTGATTTACCTTATTATGTATTTCTGCCATTGTATAAATCATGTATATTGTAAATAAATTATCCTATCCTATCCTACTGTGTTGCCACTGTCGGACAGTTATCTTGACAACATTCGGAAAAATGCATCGTTACTGATATCACATAATACTGTTTTGCCAATAAACAAAACACCAAAAGAAAACATCTAGCTTCTCCGGGCTACTTACTTTAAATTAGTGCAGCATTTCCTGCATTAAAGCCAAGCTAGCTATACCAGTACACTAATCAAACATAACATGATCCCTGGCACAGAATATTGACTCAAAGGCATTACCCCATGTAAATAACTAACTATTGATTCAACACAATCTATTGAAAGCTTGAAGAGCAATACAGTGCGGAAATGAGTGTAATATGTGTTGCCAACCATGAATGTATTATTGCGGATGAGAAACCAGACTATGTCACTGGCTGCGCAGTGGAATAAGCCAAAAATAACAACCGAACTTGGGAAATACGTGTATGTTCGAAGCATCAACAAGCCATTTTGAATAGATTAACCAAACACAATCTCTGCAGACAAAAAAACAAATACCATAGACGGGTTCTAACCATGGTCATGCATGATATTGCAGTGTGTAACAGGGAATATCGCGCGTCATACGCAATACGACGCCCGTATGTAGCAGGTGCTTCGTTTTGTTTGTAGTATAAATGCAATATCGACAAAGCTATATTGTGTATTGATGTTAGACCATAATGCTTTTCGAAACAATGTTGTTTCCCCAACGCGTGGTTCTACTCTCTACTGCGTGTGTGGAATCGATGCTATAAACCAGCTCCGTGACTGTTGTCTGAACACCCACTCTCCCTCTTCACGTGAATGTAGCCTCAACAATAACTGTCGTAAATGCTTTTGTAGTGATCCACCCTCTGCAGTTGATAATTCTAGTCTCGTTGCATTGTATTCTGAAGATGTCCATTTGATTCTGCGACAATGGATAGTCTCAACAACTTCAGCGTCAATGATGCTAAGGCGCAGGCGAGTGGATTATTCCTCCTGGAGGACCACTATTTTTGCATAGCGAACGATGCGTTATTTATTATATTATATCGAATATTGGTGTCTATTCTCAAACAATTTATGTGTCTCATTTTGTCACATTTGTATTTACCGTGACATTTGGTAACCGGTTTCAGATTTTACAATTTACACCAATAGTTTGGACGGGGATCATAACTAGTAAGGGCCGTCACTCTGGTCCACCCATGGCTCGTGGTCACTATGGCACATGCCCCAGAGTACCAGTCGATGAGGGGCGGTAGCCCTCCCCGGCTGTCACTCTGGCCTACCCCCATGTATATGGCCACCGAGAAGTGGTTGGATTAGAGTGACCACGAGCCCAGGGGTGGGCCAGAGTGACAACAAGCCCATGGCGAGCCGTAGTGTCCATGAGCCCAGGGGTGGGCCAGAATGACCACGAACCCATGGTGGGCCGGAATGACCATGAGCCCATGGGTGGGTCAGAGTGACCACGAGCCCAGGGGTGGACCAGAATGATAACGAGCCCAGGGGTGGGCCAGAGTGACAACGACCCCAGGGTGGGTCAGAGTGACCAGGAGCATAGGGTGGGTCAGAGTGAAAACGAGCCCAGGTGTGGGCCAGGGTGATCACGAGCCCAGGGGTGGGTCAGGGTGATCACGAGCCCATGGTTGCGAGAGTGATCACCTGCCCAGGGTTGGCCAGTGTGAACACATGGATGGGCCATATTCAAGGAGATTCACAAACTATTTTGACATAAAAGTAACACAGTTCGCGAACATTCCGAGTTCTCGGCTTCTAAAGATAGTGTGGTAGGCGTAGGGCGTTCCGATCTGTACACATTGAATATTTAAGACGAGACATCGGGACGTTAGCGAACAGTCTTACTTTACCAGTGCATTTTTTAACAAAAGCGAAAGTCTTCAAACATATATTCGAAGACTGGAGCGTTGTAAAATGTACTATCGTATGTAAGAGTAATGTTCTAGCGTAAATTATGCAATATATGTATTGCTAATGGTAATACTGGTACTTTCCCTGACAGAAAATTAACATATTTCGCGAACATTCCGAGTTCTCGGCTTCTAGTGACAGGGTGGTATGCGAAGGGCGATCCGCTTCACTGTACACACTGGCTTTAGAAGACGATAAATCGGGACATTGGCGAAATGTGTTACTTTACCAGTGCATTTGTAACAGAAGTGAAAGTACAATTTTATGTAAGAGTAATGTTTTAGCGTAAAGTAAGTAACACAGTTCGCGAACATTCTGAGTTCTCGGCTTCTATGGACAGCGCGGTACGCGAACTCGGGATGTTCACGAAATGTGAAACTTTACCAGTGTATTTTTAACAACAGCGAACATTTCGAATATATATTCGAAGACGGTAGCGTTGTGAGATGTACAATTTTTGGCAGATTATTGGGTGGCCCTGAAAAGGGTCGTTTGTGTGTTTTATAACATGTTATCTATATAATGTGTCTTGATGAATTCTAATTCCTCCTCATTCGCATTGAACCGTGATAAAACTATTCCCATAATGAGTGGTGGAATCATAGCTTTCTGTATGTTACCACCTTCCACTGGAAGATTATCTGAGATACCCCTTCTGTGATCAGAACCAGATCTTCCTCCGTAGAAGAGCTGCCGCTGCATGCAGCAACATGTATGTTGTACCGATCTAGACTACGTCGCATGTACCGTATGGCATGAATGCGTTAGGGTTTGAAGCCCACAGCGTAGAGACAGTAGTGAAAAGTTGAAAAAACTTCGCATCTATGTCATACACTGCCCATAACACCAAATCCCTCTGATCCAATACCCGGATAACTCTCGCATTAGAACCAAGAACAGGATCGATGTTTTCCATCGTGGACAAATGGTGAATTGAAAGGGGATTTGTTTATATGTGAAATGCGCGGACCTCTGAGAAACTACTTCTCGAACATTGATACCAAAATGTGAAAACATGATATGATTTACTCATGCTTTTTGCTTGTGTCAAAAATCCATAAAAGAGTGATCCACCATTGTATTCAACAGTGATTAAAAAATAAAATAAAATAACACAAAAAAGATGACTCTGAGATTAGGTTGTACATTTCACAACGGAATCGACTTCGAGTACACTCAAAACATTCTCATTTTATTTTCTGTACCACAAAAAAAAAACGCCCAGTTTTACAGCTTATCCCTGGTGCATGATACATTTGTTGTCGCTTAGGCCCGTTCCAAACGACGGATTTTTGTCGACTCGAATCTAATTGTATTAAATCCGTCGGTGATGCGTCTGCGGTCGATTTTGTTACAGACGGACGCATCTTTGTCGCGTCGAATCTAATACATCGGTCGATTTATTTAAAGGTGGATTCCCGGTTACCGTCAAAAATGGGTCACGCGTAGATATAGAGGCCTATATATACCGGTATATGTTATACATATTTGTCCCCACATCCGGTTGTAACTAGCAATCTGATTGGCTACAACGCCACGTTTAAATCACCATGTCCCCGTCACCCTTGACAGCTGGGTATAAGAAAACGTGCGCCAAACATCGGGGGTATATGAGCACGAGAAACATCGGGGGTATATGCATGACCCTTTAACTGGCAGTTTCCACCAATCGTGACGTTGCTCTCGCACGCCGAATTTGACGTCACCTGACGCCGGGTCCTTAGGTCAGCTACTGAATTATTCTTATTGGTGTGAATTAATCGGACAACCTATGAAAAAAACACTTAAATTAAGGAGACATGGTTCTTGTTGTGGGGATAAAATCGTTATCTCCGGCAACGTCGTGGGGTACATGGAGATTTAATACCTGGATGTCTCTTTGTTAACCCCTCGGCTCCGCATCGGGGTTCAAAATCGACATCCAGGTATTAAATCTCCATGTACCCCCGATGTTGCCGAAGATAACTAATAATATACTAAAATACAGTATAAATTATATAAATATATATGCGCGACTGCAGCGCGAATATATGTGCTCAGGTATATGAGGATGTATATAGTACATGCATGTATATAATATACTATAATAGGAGCTATAAATAAATGTTATATCGTGCAACCAATTGCCATCTATATATGTGTATACCATGCATGTAAATACCGGTATACAAGAATTATTATAAATCAGAGACTACCACCCCCTACCACTTATAATAAGGATTACCGGAATATATTAATTATTATAAATCATAGGCCACCACCCTATATCCTTTATAATAAGGAATACCGGTATATATGAATTATTATAATTCATAGGCTACTATCCATACCCCTCATAATAAGTAATACCGGTTTATATGAATTATTATAAATCTGACGCTACCACTCTGCCCCTTATTATAAGGAATACAGGAATATATTAATTATTATAAATCATAGGCTACCACCCTACATTCTTTATAATAAGGAATATCGTTATCTATGAATATTATAAACCATAGGCTACTATCCCTACCCCTCATAATAAGTAATACCGGTATATATAACATATTATAAATCATAGGCTACCACTCTGCCCCTTATAATAAGTAATACCGGAATATATGAATTATTATAAATAAGAGGTTACCACCCATATACCCATCATAACAAGTAATGTCGGTATATATGAATTATTATTAATCAGTGGTACCACCCCTACCCCTTATAATAAGTAATACCGGTATATATTAATTATTATACATCAGAGACTACCACCCCTATCCCTTACAATAAGGAATATCGGTCTATATGAATTACTATAAATCAGTTGCTACAACCCATATCCCTTATATCGGTATATATGAATTATTATAATTCATTGATAATATATCCATTATAAGATGTGAGTCAGTGACATGCCATGTTCGTTGAGAAGTCAAACTGCCATAATAATTAAAATTTTCACAATGTTACCTAAGCAATTCTTATAGATATATCTTTCTTTATAACAAAGAGAGCGTGCGACAAATGACGTCATGTGGGTATTTCCGCAGATAAGGGAAACTCCCTCATTATTATACCATTATTATACCATTATCATATCATTATCATAGCATTTGCATTCGTTATTCGGAAACTTTCGGCTCTTCTCGTCACATGTATTAGATTCGAGTCGACAAAAATCCGTCGTTTGAAACCAAGACGGATTTCAGACGCATCACCGACGAAGATTCGTCTGAATTGGACGGAGATTCGTCTGTGGTGCGTCTGACACGGATCTAATTGTTTCAAACGTCGCATTGTGTACCAGACCCACAATTGTATTAAATGCGTCAAAAATGCGACGTTTGAAACAATTAGATCCGTGTCAGACGCACCACAGACGAATCTCCGTCCAATTCAGACGAATCTTCGTCGGTGATGCGTCTGAAATCCGTCTTGGTTTCAAACGACGGATTTTTGACGACTCGAATCTAATACATGTGACGAGAAGAGCCGATAGTTGCCGAAGAACGAATGCAAATGATATGATAATGATATGATAATGGTATAATAATGAGGGGGCTCCCCTTATCTGAGGAAATACCCACATGCCGTCATTTGTCGCACGCTCTCTTTGTCATAAAGAAAGATATATCTATAAGCATTGCTTAGGTAACATTGTGCAAATTGTAATTATTTTGGTAGTTTGATTCCTCAACGAATAAAGAATAAAGAATTGAACGAACATGGCATGTCACTGACTCACATATTATAATGGATATATTATCAATGTTTTAGAATAATCCATATATACCGGTATAAGGGGTAGGGGTTGTAGCAACTGATTTATAATAATTCATATATACCGATATTCCTTATTGTAAGGAATAGGCGTGGTAGTCTCTGATGTATAATAATTAATATTTACCTGTATTACTTATTATAAGGGGCATTTATAATCATTCATATATACCGATACTACTTATTATGAGGGGTAAAGGGGTGGTAACCTCATATTTATAATAATTCATATATTCAGGTATTACTTGTTATAAGGGGCAGAGTGGTAGCCTATGATTTATAATAATTTATATATACCGGTATTCATTATTATAAGGGGTAGGGGTGGTAGCCTCAGATTTATAATAATTAATATAAACCGGTATTACTTATTATGAGGGGTAGGGATGGTAGCCTATGATTTATAATAATTCATAGATACCGGTATTCCTTATTATAAAGGATATATAGGTGGTAGCCTATGATTTATAATATATAATTAATATATTCCGGTATTCCTCATTACAAGGGGTAGGGGTGGTACCACTGATCTTATTTATAATATTTCATATATACCGGCATTACTTATTATGAGGGGTATAGGGGTGGTAACCTCTTATTTATAATAATTCTTATATTCCGGTATTCCTTATTATAAGGGTAGGGGTGGTAGTCTCTTATTTATAATAATTCTTGTATACCTGTATTTACATGCATGGTATACACATATATGGCAATTGGTTGCACGATATAACATTTATTTGTAGCGCCTATTATATTATATTATATAACTATATTTACTATATATATACATCCTCATATACATATATGCACATATATTCGCGCTGCAATCGCGCATATATTTATACATAATTTATACTGTATTTTAGTATATATATGTATAATATACCGGTATATATAGGCCTCTATATCTACGCGTGACCATTTTGTGAAGGTAACATGGAGTGCACCTTTAAATAAATCGACCGATGTATTAGATTCGACGCGACAAAGATGCGTCCGTCTGAAACAAAATTGACCGCAGACGCATCACCGACGGATTTAATACAATTAGATTCGAGTCGACAAAAATCCGTCGTTTGGAACGGGCCTTAGCGGATCATCGTTAAAGTTGTTGGTAGGTAATATTTTTTATTAGCTGGCATTTGGCATCACGGATCAAAATAAACTGTCTTGGTGGTCTTTTTCATTGCTGGGTAAAGCCATCTCCGTTGTAATATACTATAGGTAGTTTTGTATTAATTCAAAGCATTCTTTAGAGCACGGACTTCGCTGAAAACACATTTCTCTAGCTTCGAGAACGGCCCTTGTCAGGGCCACCCAAAAATCTGGCAAAGATGACTCTTACATAAGATTGTACATTTCACAACGCTACCGTCTTCGAATATATATTCGAAGACTTTCGCTTTTGTTAAAAATGCACTGGTAAAGTAAGACATTTCATGAACATTTTCTAAAATCCAGTGTGTACAGCGAAGGGGAACGCCATTCGCCTACCACACTGTCCTTAGAAGCTGAGAACTCGGAATGTTCGCGAACTGTGTTACTTTTCTGTCAAGGGTAGTTTTTATTTGTTATTTATTATCAATACAAACATTGCACACTTTACGCTAACACATTACTCTTACATAAGATTGTATATTTCACAACGCTACCGTCTTCGAATATATTTTGTTAAAAAATGCACTGGTAAAGTAACACATTTCGTTAACGTCCCGATTTCTCGTCTTCCTAATCCAGTGTCTACAGCTAAGGGGAACGCCCTTCGCCCACAACACTGTCCGTGGAAGCCGTGGTCACTCTGGCCCAACCCTGTCTCGTAGTCACCCTGGCCCACCACGCGACTCATGCATGGTCAATCTGGCTCACCTTCTTCCTCCTCAGCGGTTGCTCTGGCCCACCCCGTGGCTCATTCATGGTCACTCTGGCTTACCTCTGGGCTCGTGGTCAGTTTGGCCCCCCTGGGCTCGTGGTCTATGTGGCCCACCCCGGGGCTCGTGGTCACTCTCGCCCACCCCCTCCTCAGCGGGCACGTTGGCCCACCCCGTGGTCACTCCCTGGGGTCTATCCCTGTGGTCGTGGTAATTCTGGCCCACCAATGGGCTCGTGGTCACTGGCTTACCCTGGGCCAGTGGTCATTGTGACCCACCCCCGTGGCTCGTGGCCGTAGTGATCGCGAGCTAGAGGTGGGTCAGAGTGACCGCCAACGAGGGGCACCACCCTCTCATCGACTGCCATTCTGGGTCATGGGCCAGAATAACCACGAGCCAGGGAGATGGCATAACGTTCAAATAAAATAAGCAAGAAAGCCCCACGTTATTTCCGTATATTGGGTACCGGGTTTACCATATATATCGTACTCGAAACTATTGGGTTCAAAGCGAGTTGAATATAAACGCTCTTTATATTTAGTTCATGTGTTATGGGTTTCTGGTATCTTAATAAGATATTCCTTATGTCGAAACTTCCACACACGTTTTTATTGTCTGTGGGATTTCAGAGGTTTCGTTGGTAAAGCGACTCTGATGTGTGGGACAATACACGCATGTCACATATACTATTATACTGTCAATTTTAGTAATTTTTATTAATAGGCCAGATTCGGTCCAGTTTGTTAATGTATGAATCGTGTATTTGAATTACCGTACGTACTTGATAACACAGAAGGGATCAATTGTTTGGAAATTATATACTGCGTCTGGTTCCGAAATTTTAATTAGAATAAAATGGTGGCTAAATGTCGTCAGATGAGCTTCTGATCCTTTAACAGATATAGAGCAATCTATTATGCAGTTTCAGTCATTGAGCGGCTATCACAAACCTCTGGTGAGAAATATCGCATGACATCATCAGGAAATTCTGGTCAACTGTAGCCTAAAAGATCAACTTGACATTTCTACTTCATGTGATCACCATAAGAAACGAAAAACACTCACCCACATTCAGACCAATAAATATATATAAATATTTATCACCTAAAAATGATCCATAACCTCGACAAAACATACTTAAATCAACAAATTGGACTCGAAACTAACATCGGCTAATATAATTAAGGCATATGATGACGTTTCACGTAATTATGCATTGTTTGCCCGCGTAAAGAAATAGTCCCAGATAAATAAAGACTCTCTGGCGTATTCAATGGCGTATATTTAATTACATCGCTTTTCAAACCCTTCGTGCATTATGGGTTGTTGGAAAAACACTGGAAGTCATGGTATTTTGTGACATAGCTTACGGAATGTAAACAGACAACAAACCGGAAGTCAAAGGTCACCTGGCACTATTTCCTGGTATTAAACGAACTGTGTCTCAGAAGGTGCCCATAGAGTAATAGAAAACAGCTGAACTCATAAAATCATTTCCGCCGTAATGGTTCCCAGTATGCAACATAATTCAAATTGCATATATGTGACCCGCCATATAACTCACAGGGAGCCTCACACAGATGGAAGCATGCACTACATAGTGTCGTCTGCTCCAGGCTGTGCGGGGCTCTCTATGGGTTAATAGACCCGCCATATCAAACCCAGTCGTAAGTCGGGATTTGTTTTACCATAGGTCGCCTCGCATATATAAGAGAATGCATTGGCCTAACAATTGTTTATAATTTTTTTTAAATAAATGTTTCTTACAATTTTTAGGACATAAAATTAAAAAAAACATCCATTACCCTGCAGGGAGCCCCACATATATATAGAAGCATACAGAAGAGTGTCGTCTGCTCATGTTTGGCTGGGGCTCTGTATGGGTGAAATTATAAAATTGTTAAAGAATACAAGAACAAATTAAAATTAAAATTGTAAAAAAATATTAGGCCAATACATTCTCTTATATAAGCGAGGCGACATATGGTCGACTCGCATATATAAGAGAATGCATTGGCCTAACAATTGTTTATAATTTTTTTTAAATAAATGTTTCTTACAATTTTTAGGACATAAAATACAAAAAAACATCCATTACCCTGCAGGGAGCCCCACACATATATAGAAGCATACAGAAGAGTGTCGTCTGCTCATATTTGGCTGGGGCTCTGTATGGGTGAAATTATAAAATTGTTAAAGAATACAAGAACAAATTAAAATTAAAATTGTAAAAAAAATATTAGGCCAATACATTCTCTTATATATGCGAGGCGACCTATGGTCGACTCGCATATATAAGAGAATGCATTGGCATAGGGTAAAAAAAATCCCGACTTACGACTGGGTTTGATATGGCGGGTCTATTAACCCACAGAGAGCCCCTTAAGTGGGCCTTTAAAATAACACAATATACTATATTTAGAAATCATTATAATTATATCATTCCTATTATACATCCACATGTCATGCCACTTGGATTGTATTTCATTATTCTTGTTTGTTTCAATATATAATAATTATGTATAAACCATCCGTCAGGATTCCTGCTCAATTTGTTTCAGCTCGCACAGCATCGAACATCGCCCTCCGGAAGACAGCCTGGCAGATCAGCACCCTGATAGGAGGCGTCGCACCACGTGCTGTTGATGGGAATCGTAACTCTAACTGGGCAGGGCGGTCATGTACTCACACGAGTGTCGCGAGTACAGGTCAGATCAATCCTTGGTGGATCGTTGACTTGGGCGAAATTTACGTAATCAAACATTGGATAATCGTCAACAGGGCGACGTTTGGTAAGTCTCATCCGCTAAAATGTCCAATTAAGGATGTGTGTGCTAAAATGTCATATTGAGGCAGGTTGTGTGCGAAAAACTGTCATATTAAGGCGAGCTGGTGCGCTAAAATGCTCTACTATTGCCAGTGTTGCGCTAAACTGTCCCATTACGTTGGGATGTTTGCACTAAACTTTCTATTGAGGGTGATGTATACGTGGTCCCCATTTAGAATAAGAAAACAATAGGGGTTTCGTGTTTACACTGTATGTCGAATGAAAAACAAGAATGTGGTCATACCGATTAATTTTTGATAATTTTTGACAGCATTTCTTAATCAAGAAAAAATTATTTCTTTGTCAAGAAAAATTTTCTTGCGATAGAAAACTTGTATTTTCTTACGATAGTGAAAACAATAAGAAAACCATTTTCTTATTTTAGAAAACCTTTCTTTGTATTCTCAGAGCAAGCATTTACTGTTGGCCCGCATAAATTGAAAGCACAGCGAGGACGAAGAGGTCACCATGAAAAGGCACAATCCAGGACCACTTGCAATAGAAACGCCAAAGTTACATATATAATGGTTTCTAACAATGTAAACACGTGTTTTTGTTCCTCTTCGTTCAAGGGGTATCTGGAGGGCCAGTTGTCAACATGCGAATAACCTAAGGTGTCATAACTGCTATGCTTGCTTAATAAAACGACAATAGTGCTCAATTCTGAAAACAAGCACGTTTTACATTCGCTACTCAATTGTTCTGGAGTTTACTTGCACTCATTAATTCGCATTGCATGATTTTATTTAACAAATGTGAACTATGTTTTCCAATAATGTATTAATTAATAGAGTTATCTATCCTAATAGGATTTTCTTATTTTGAGAAGAAAGAACTTAAAATAAGATCTGTTTTCTTGATGATATGTGTAAGTTTTTATTAGTTAAGAAAGCAGGTATCTAAGTTAAGACAAGCTAACTGACTCTGACAAATATGCATTATTTACTGGGGAATCATTTGGGATGTTGTTAGTTATTCTTGTTTGATATATGAACAGATGGTTGTGTCAGATTGGGTGATCACATTTGTTTCTTTCTTTATATTTGATTACGCTGATGGCATGTATTTGTTATGGGTATTGTATTGAATGAATTATATCAGTATGCATCCTGCTGTGTTTAGAATGGGTGTTGCCGGCGTGAAAATAGTTTTATTCTTCAACAAATAAACATAAACAAACATTCAGTGATCCAAGTCTGGTAACTTAATATGTTATTCTCTAAATCATGTTTTATAATATCATAATACAAATCTGAATGTATTGAATGACATGATCACCTTTTCCAACAAAATAAAAATGGTCTTGGATTCTAAAACCTTTTTTTCCAAACGCAGAACAACAAATCACTTGATCACATTTTCTTACACAAAACAAATTGTGTACGCTAAATATGTTTTCTTGACATTTTACGTCCGTACTCATAGTCCATGAACTGGTAGGACCCCTCGTGCACCCCCACTACTTAACTACTTTGGTATTTTCATGTACCCTAATATATACTGGTCAGAAATAAACGATGTCAACAGCAAATAGTTTGGATCCTATTGTAGCTACTGGGTCAAAGTTTATCAATGAAAACGTTATATTTATATTGATACCAGTTGATAGAGTACTGACTTATATTAGCCAAGATGTCTAGTTACAATGCGATTACGTAATATTACATATATGTTTAGTTGTTTGCAATATATAATGCATTACATCATAAATATTGACATGTGTATGTGTACGTGTTGCACGACCCCTGTCCTGAAATTACAATATATCAAATAGCTACTTATGCCGCCATTGATGCAGACTCGTCTTATCATACAATTAAAGATGTTCCTATATGGAAACACATAACAATAAGATGCTTACGTCACCATGCGTCACGGGTATACGTGCATTTATAATTCCACTGCATGCCATCCATAAACTATGTGTTAGCATAATTCATCACCGATCGCAAAAAGTCATTTCATTTACAAGGGGACATTAACAGTGTGACAATTAACATCCAACGTAAGCTTTGATAAGCATAAATGTAGGATTTGTCAGATTCGTACCTCAGTTGACGCAATATTCGAATAAACTCGACACAAAATACAGTAACAATGTCAACGATCTGACAAGCCCGGGTTTTACCATGACGAAGTAACCCTTTACCCAACAGAACGGCCCTGTGCCAATGCATTTTCTCTTATATATGCGAATCGACCATAGGTCGCCTCGCATATATAAGAGAATGCATTGGCTTAACACATATTAAAAATAATAAAAGTGTCAAAGAATGTAGAAAAATATTATAAAAATTGTTAAAAAATGTAAGAAAACATTATAAAATTGTTCAAGAATGTAAGAAAAAATGGTAAAAAGTGTTAGGCCAATGCATTCTCTTATATATGCGAGGCGACCTATGGTCGACTCGCATATATAAGAGAATGCATTGGCACAGGGCATAACTGTAACCATCACAATGTGGTCAATGAACCGGTTCCAATGATATCCATATTTGTATGGTGTTATTGAGACAGACGGAAGATATTTTAGGCTGTTGAAGCTTTATTTGGGCGTTTTTGGCCGGTTTGTTTGGGTAAAGGGTTTAAACGGTAATTTTCATTTGTATACGACGGATCTGACACTGATCGGTAGCTTAGTTCTGTATGTAAGCCCATGTATGCTGCATCAATAATGTTAGGCACTGTGCCTTCGCTGTAATGAACAGATCATGGATTCAAATAATGCAGTACTGTGTATATACTGATCCCCACATGTGATGCCATAGAGACCAAGTCACATAAGAGCAACTTTAGAAAAAAAACTTTTCCCGTTGTATGTAATATATTGGAACAAACTAGATTTCGCAGTCTAATCTAAGTTGGCTACCGGCTTAAATAAACATATCACTAAGCTACCGATTCACCCCCCCCCCCAATTATTGTAATTATGGAAAACGATAGCTGAAAATGATCCAATGCAGAATCAGGTGTGGATATAGTGACTTGTACTGAGATTTAGAAATCACACATCCGCGAACGCAATTGGCGCATGTCGCTACGTTACGAAGATGCGCACATTTGTATACAATCTTATACAATGAGCATATCTCCGAACTATTTAATAGACTTTCCGAATTTATAAATATAGCACTGAATCACTTAGTACTTGCAAAGATGTCAGACAATTTTTTTGGACAGGTATAAACACTGGCATAATTATAATATTAGTGCCAGAGGCTACTCCCCACAAATATTTACACACTAGCCACCCACCACAAATATCTAAACACCCGACACCCCACATCATCTACCAATATATACACACCAGCCCCCCCCCCACACACGTCATCTACACACCACACCAACCACTCCCCGCCCACCACAGTACATTCTGTTTTTCATGTACCTAATTGCTAATAGTTCTGCTATCATACAATGATAATGTATTTGTTGCACACGTTACAGGAGCGTGACTCCGTGTAAGTTGTAAACACAATTTGCCTCAATTCCATGTGTATGCATTATTCATATACATTAAACTATGCTTGTAGTATCTGCAAACATAACTTTAATTTCATGATTCAAGTTTCTGAATTAGGTTAAGTGAAGTGATTTGCTTTTGTATTGTGTTCCAGGATATCGCCTTAACAATTTCACTATAGACGTGTCAATCACATATGGACCTGAAGGAGGATTGTTCAATGACCGGTGTTACCACTACCCCGGGACTGCGCCCAGTGGAGCCACACTAGACGAGCCTTGTAGTGGAGGCGTTATCGGAAGATATGTGAAAGTTCTAAAGATTGGACCAATACAAACAGGCGATCTGACCTTGTGTGAAGTGGAATTGTACGGCAAGCCATGCCCCGATTATGATCCAGGTGAATTTAGACAGTCATAAAAGGACGTCCAGACAAATGTGGGGTCTCAACGCGCTAATTTGGCCAAAATGTTCAGCGGTTGGAAATTAGATCACATTTCAGACCGAAAATAGTTTGCATCCATTGCAACATTATTTAATATGAGATGTGTTGCTTAACACCATGTTGCAAATATTATTTAATATGAAATGTGTTGCTTAACACCATTAGTCGATTATATGAAAAGCTTGAGACAACCGATGGAAAATTGGGGATGGGGTTGAACAAGTAATTGCCCAGACCTGGAAAGTTAGGTCTTATTATGCAACAAATCCCCATACGCGGTCTCTTCCAGTCAGTTCCAAGTATACGCTCGTCTCCCGTCCGCTCGCGAAATGCGAGATCTCCCTATTCCATCCTCGTACGCGCTCGTTTCACGTTCGTTCCCAATATACGGAAGTTTACCGCCCGTTCCGGGAATCCGGTAGCTTCCCGCCCGTTCCGGAATCCGGTAGAAGTTTGCCGCCCCCGGAATATTTTAGCTTCCCGCCCGTTCCGGAATCCGGTAGTTTTCCGCCCGTTCACCGAATGCGATAGTTTCCCGCCAGTTTTTGAAATGCGATCGTTTCATGTACGTTCCCAGTAAACGTTCGTTCACGCCCGTTATGGAATGAGGTAATTTCTCACCCGATTCAGAATTCGGCAGTTTCCCGTCGTTTCTCTGCATGCGTTGGTTTCCCGCTCGTTCACTGGAAGCGATAGTTTCCGCATGTTCTCGAAATGCAGTAATTTATAATCCGTTCCCGGAATGTGGTGGTTTCCCGCCGGTTCCAGAAATGTAGTAGGTTATCGCCCTTCCAGGCATTCGCTCGTTTCCCGTTCTTTCCCGGTATGCTGCCGTTTCACGTCCATTCCAGCCATGCGGACATTTCGCGTCTTTTCTCGTAATGTTGTGGTTTTTCCAGCCCGTTCCAGCGCTATGCATGCGGTCTTTTTGCGTATTTTCCCGGAATGTGGTGGTTTTCCGCCCTTCTCGGAATGCGGTAGCTTCTCGCCCGTTCCCGGAATGCGGTAGTCTCACACCGTTCCCGGTATGCTGTCGTTTCCCGTCCGTTCCAGGCGTAATGTCTCGGAATTTTCCCGACCATTCCTATAATTATATAATGCGGTAGATTCCCGCCCGTTCCCGGTGTGCGGTAATTTCCCGCCCCTATCCGGAATGCGGTATTTTCCCGCCCGTTTACGGAATGCCTTAGGTTATCACCCGTTCCCGGTATGCTGCCGTATCCATTCCTTTCCGTGCTTGCGGTCTTTTCCGAAAGCGAGGATTTCCCACCATGCAGTCGCCGGAATGCAGTATGTTCCCATTCATTCCCGGCATGATGTCGTTTCCCGCCCGTACCCGGTATGCTTTCGTTTCCCTCCGTCCCAAATGCATGTAGTCGTGTAGCTTCTTTTCACGGAATGCCAGTTCCTGTAATGCGGTCATTTCCCGCACGTACCCAGTATACGCCCGTTCCCAGCCAGTTTCCGGTATACAGTCCCTTCCCGTTCGTTCGCGGTATGCGTTCGTTCCCGTCCGTTCACGATGTCAGAGTGTTAATTTTTGAATTATTTTATTGTTTATCTACATTGGTTTGACTGTATCAGAGGTGTGCTTGGCTTCTATAGTATTCGCGTTAGGTTCGTCTCTTTGTTAGATTAGGCTTTCTCGCAATTCTAACCTTATTTTTGTATTAATCAGCTGGCTTTTCATATGCAACTTGTTAATTCTTGCCCAAGCGGGTGCTCATTAATTACCATTCATCGCACGTATTCTAAGCTTTACTTTTAATAATTACTTATTTGCCAAACTGTTAATGCCAGTGTGGTGAACCGATATTTGATAATGCAAGTCTGTTAATCGAATCCCGCGTTGTTAATTAACACATGTGCATGCTTTGTATATAACAATGTGTACAACTGTGTTATGTTACTTTAATGTTCCGGAACTCCGCCGTTCAGTCACTTCCACATATTACAACCGGAGTTCCGATTGTTGTGTGGACCGCTTCCAACTACACTATTAAAACCACACAGTTTGTGTAGCCACTTGATCGAGCACAACATTGTGTGGTGAATTGTGTGGCAAATGATCACACATCTGTTGTGTGGCGGTGGCGAACAAACTGTGTGGATCGACCAAACAACTTGTTCTTTGTAGGCACACATTAAATGTGTGCTAAGTTGCGCACAAGATTATGTGGATGCAGATGAACAGTTTATGTGTGGTAACTGACCTACATAGTTGTGTAGTTGACACACACAAAGATGTTTGGGTCCAGCACATTTATTTGTTCGTTGAATGGACACAATTATGTTTGCACTAAGGAAACAATATGTTCACCGCTACCACACAAGATTGTATTGTTATTGTACACAATGTTGTTAGGCGAGACCACACATATGTGTTAATCAAATGCGTACACATTTGTGTGGTTGATCCAAACAATAGTGTTCACCGTCATTACACTATTTGTATTGTTTATGTACACAATGTTGTTGGGCAAGACTACACATATGTGTTAATCACATGCGTACACATTTGGGTGGTTGATCCAAACAATAGTGTTCACCGCCATTACACTATTTGTATTGTTCTTGTACACGATGCTGTTGGGCAAGACAACACATATGTGTTAATTACATGTGTACAAATTTGTGTGGTCGATCCAAACAATAGGCTGATAATCCTGCAAAAAAAAAATCATATTCAATGAAGAGTGTTTACACCGATATTTATTGGCCATACATATAGTTCGGCTATCGTTGGACGTTTTTTTTCCTGCCATACATATGAAATGTTATAGTCTACTGATGCTTGACGTGCGGCGCTGGACGTTTTCGAATATTAACTTATCAAACAGCAAACATGCATATCGCGGGGGTCCGCGGCCTTCTTTTGTGTACACAGCAGAAATCGTGATTGTCGAATCATATAGTATAGCTATAGTCTTTAATTTCAATAATACAACGACACAAAACAAAACAGCCGTTTAACACATTCACATAATATTTTGGTTATCCGACGATATTTCAAAGAAATTTTAAACTATAAGCGTGCACGTTTCAGTTCCATCAATGGGTTTCACATCAATAACTAGAATTTTCCTCCAACTTGAATGTATTGGAACAATTCGAAAGTCAGTCTCTGCTATATATACATATATATGTATATTGCTATACTGGTTGGCTGTCTTACATCAGACTCACCCTCACGGGTGTAGAAGAACAAGCTCTAAAACTAACTGAAGCTTTAGTTTAAACAGTATTTATTTTTCCCTGTATGGACATTCAGATAAATAATTACAATAGATACAAATTTAGAAGAAAAATGGGATTAGGCAACAAGCCATAGGCTTATTTGAAGCCCTCTCCCTTGACAATGGCACAGCCCTACTTGACTGCAAGTCAAGTAGGGGTAAATAATAGAGGCATAAAAAAGATCCATAGAAAGAAGAAATATGAGGTGGAGGCGAGACAAAGGGACAGAAGATAATGTCAGAATTTTAGAGAGAAGGTCAGAGAGTACAGAGTGTGAGGTGTAATTATATATCTGAACATGCATATAATTAATTTCAAATAAACCAAAAAGATATATAATAACACATTTCAAGGAAATAAAAAGTATTTATACATAATTTGTTATTGGAAAAATAACCATGTGAACATCTGCAGTGGTCCATCGACCCGACGACCCACGTTGGGGAGATCAATAGCATCTCGGTTTATGATGTACCATGCGAGTTCAATATTGCAATTTTGGAACAGCTTAAGAGAAGAATCGTTGAAAGCGATTACTGGTTATTATAAATTTCTGAGCTGCCATGAAGATTTTCTTATTAGTTTCATAGGATAATTCATCAGATCCACATAGTAATAATTCACTAGTTACTGAAGCTTTCTGAGATCCCTTGAACTATACAAGAAAATAAAGGGCTCCAAAGAGGATAGTTTTTTTGAATGTATATATATCGGTGCAATTTCTGGGGAGAAATCTCGAGTTCACGAAGAATAGAAGTCATCGCCTCTTGCACAGATACATAATTACAGCACATGACATCATCATATGTATACCAAAATCATTGATTGTGGAATTTGTGTCTAACTCATACATTCCACCGTGGTTCTTGGTTGGTTGACTAGTTTATCTGCGTCGTTGCCAAGGCATTCATGTCCATATCTTGTTATTTATATCGACGTCGCACCGCGTGACCGCCATCATTTCACCATTGAACCTGTAAGCAGAGAAGTTATTTTGTTTATAACATGCCATTGTGGGAATATTTTTACAGTGTATGTACATCTATAACAGTATTATAATTCATACATTAAAGAGCGCACTTTCAGAAAGGAATATAGTTTTTGAAACATGCTAAATATATACATGTACTACTCATTATAGCTTCATATAATGAATGTTCGGACATTTTATAAATATATTTTACTTTATCTATAAGCACAATCTTGACACGGGAAATTTGCAATTTTACATGAGGAATTTTAGCTATTTAACACAATACATTCATATATAAGGATTATAATATGAGAAACATGGCGAGTTTGAAAATAAGCCCCCCCCCTCCCCTTTTTTATAGTATAAACGATAACTCTTCACCATGTACGTCACTTAATCCAAATGCTAATAATACTTTAATGACACATCTCACTATTCTGCAGTATTTATAATTTTAGATTATTTATAAGTTCATTATTTGCTATTATGACATTTATTGAATGACATAATATTCTTCACAATTTAAAGTTTTGGACACAAACGGTGGCTACATATGTCTTAGCTTTACGACATCACCCCCACCCCGGCCCCTCCCTCGGTAACCGAATTTGCGCAAGTTATACATAGCAGAGGAGCCAAAATATGCATGTTATTTGTTCACATCGTCTTGGAAAACCACCAATATAATGGACAAATAAATACCCCACCCACCCAACAATTTGTTTCACTTGGTACATTGATCGTCCATTGTGGTATTTCAAGGTTTGTTGCAACAGTGATGCTCATGATCATCATATTCAAATTAAATTAATTTGAAACACCAATTTCACACATTTTGTGTGATTCCGGGTGCCACATATAGAACTTCGTAGTATATGACTAGGGCATTCCAGTGGCATCCACAAGTCGCATTCAGGGACGCGGCTCCACTTGAACCATATTTGTATAATTATATTTGCACACCCCCCTCTCGTTCTGAATTTTCCTATTGGTACCTCAAGCTTTCCAACTATTAGAATTTCCAACCAAATGGAAGTCTTCCACCCGATGGCCATTTGAGGCCATTTTTGTCTAAAAAAAACCAATAAATTTCCCACTAATTACTGGTTGAAAAATCAAACAAAGAGAACAATTTCAACCTATTATAATGCATGTGGTGTAAAACTTGCAACTTTGCGTCAGGCATGAAATTTCCAACTGTTGGAATTTTTAGTAAATTTTACCGAAGTTTGGGATAGGGTTATAGACACACCCTTCCCAATATCCACCCTGTCGCCACGTCTCTGGTCTCAATATATATTTCCACTCATCTGCATTCCATATAAACACAAAAACGTCGTTACTTTATCAACATGAGAACCTTACCGTGCAAAATAATATAATTGTGGTTCTGGTTTAAAGAGCGCTGTATAATATATATAGTGTGTATGTGATGAACACACATTTGTTCAGTAAATGTCATCACCACACAGTTGAATTTGTCAATTTACATAAAGACAATTTTCGAGCAGAAATAGGTTTTATGCTTCGGAAAGATGCGTATCATATAGACTACAGAAACAACAGATAAACCCAGATAAACGCACAACTCTAAAATGTAAATATATGACTATGCGATAGGGAATTGTTGAATCAGAAAATCCAAATCAAATTTATTATTTCGTTGAATCATGTTATAAAAAATAGATACGGACATTCTCACAAAGGTGAATATATTGCCAATTTAAATATAATCTTACCTTAACTATAGAAATAATCGAAGAGACCGCCCAATATATCGAATTTCTATATCCACCACAATCAACAAGACTCCATGTGTACACTTTCCGGCAGCCTGTGAGCCTGTACGAAACAACGACGCGCGCGTGACCACCACGTGAAATTTAAAAAACCGACGTCATGCACAAATATGTGTGGTGATGTACACATATATGTGTGGATATTGGGTGATACACACATATGTGTGTATTATGTACACATTTATGTCATTGTGTGGAAGCTGCCACACAGTCCTTTTTACAGTGTATATCGCAATCTCCGTATGTTTCTATTGTAAAAATAAATGCTAATTCCCCAGAAAGACTGAACCTTGATTCAACCCGAAACCAGCTCTACTAAAACGGCGTGCGTTCTTTCCAGCCCGTTAAAGGTATGAGTTCGTTCCCGTCCGTTCACGGTATCCGTTCGTTCCCATCCGTTCACGGTATGCGTTCATTCCCGTCCGTTCACGAAATCCGGTCGTTCCCGTCCGTTTATGGTATGCGTTCGTTCCCGTCCGTTCACGGTATGCGTTCGTTCCCGTCCGTTCACGGCATGCGTTCTTGCCCATTCGTTCACGGTAAACTTTCGTTCCCGACCATTCACGGTACATGCATGTGTTCGTTCCCGTCCGTTCATGGTGTGCGTTCGTTCTCGTATGTTCACGGTATGCGTTCGTTCACGTCCGTTCACGGTATACGTTCGTTCCCGTTCGTTTCCGATATATGCTCCATTGTCAGTTTCCGGCATGTCGTCGTTTCCCGTCTGATCCCGGTATGCAATTTATCCAATATTTACATGTTACCACAGTCCAGACAAAAAAATATCGTCATTTTCTTTCCAGGTATCCTATTATTTCTTTATTTCATCAGTTAGACCAGATATTCAGCCAAATTGTTTTCTTAAAAAAATTTAAATCCCCAAATGAATATATTGATACGCGACTTAATTCCTATATGTATTACGTGGTCGTTGGTTAAGTGAGAGAATTTTCACCAAAAAAAATTCATATATACATGACATACGCACAACGGAATCTACCTAACTAGTGGTATATTGAGTGAGGGAGATAACTCTGTCGTGTGGCGTGAATATACCGTGCTAGTAGTCGGTCAAAGGAGTGCAGTATTTGTGTAGTTTAGAGACAAACTTAATGCCACTTGTAGCATAATAATGTTATGCACGAAACCGTATATGTAGTGCTCTCACCCAAAAGCCCTTTAAGACTTTACCCAACAAACCGGCCAAAACCGGCCAAATAAAGCTTCAACAGCCTAAAATATCTTCGGTCTGTCAGTTATGCCCGGTGCCAATGCATTCTCTTATATATGCGAGTCGACCATAGGTCGCCTCGCATATATAAGAGAATGCATTGGCCTAAAAAAATAAAAAATTTAACACTTTTTACCATTTTTTCTTACATTCTTTAACAATTTTATAATTTTTAATGTGTTAATCCAATGCATTCTCTTATATATGCGAGGCGACCTATGGTCGACTCGCATATATAAGAGAATGCATTGGCACAGGGTCCTTCTGTTGGGTAAAGGGTTAAGACTTGTTAGATTATATGAACACGCATTAAGATTTGTTGGATTATATGAACACACATTAAGGTTTGTTGGCTTAAATGAACACACATTAAGGTTTGTTGAATTAAATGAACACACATTAAGATTTGTTGGATTATATGAACACACATTAAGATTTGTTGGATTAAATGAACACACATTAAGGTTTGTTGGATTACATGAACACACATTAAGGTTTGTTGGATTAAATGAACACACATTAAGATTTGTTGGGTTATATGAACACACATTAAGATTTGTTTGATTAAATGAACACACATTAAGGTTTGTTGGATTAAATGAACACACATTAAGGTTTGTTGGATTATATGAACACACATTAAGATTTGTTAGATTATATGAACACACATTAAGATTTGTTGGATTAAATGAACACGCATTAAGGTTTGTTGGATTACATGAACACACATTAAGGTTTGTTGGATTATATGAACACACATTAAGATTTGTTAGATTATATGAACACACATTAAGATTTGTTGGATTAAATGAACACGCATTAAGGTTTGTTGGATTAAATGAACACACATTAAGGTTTGTTGGATTAAATGAACACAAATTAATATTTGTTGGATTATATGAACACACATTAAGATTTGTTGGATTAAATGAACACACATTAAGGTGTGTTGGATCACATGAACACACATTAAGGTTTGTTGGATTATATGAACACACATTAAGATTTGTTAGATTATATGAACACACATTAAGATTTGTTGGATTAAATGAACACACATTAAGGTTTGTTGGATTAAATGAACACACATTAAGGTTTGTTGGATTAAATGAACACACATTAAGGTTTGTTGGATTAAATGAACACACATTCACTTTTGGCATAATATTGTAAGTGTTAAATAATTGTAGGACGATATCAAAAGAGCAGAAATAGGAAGTCTTCAGGGTAACCAATCGAAACAGGTGTGACAAGGAGTGTGTTGCACTGTGCATCGATGTGCACCCAAGATAGTCAAGCTTGCAAGTCATTCAACTACAATCACGTGACATCGGAGTGTGAACGTCTGTCAACCGTCGACGACACAGTGGTGGCGGAGGGGTGGTCTTACCACCAACCATGCTGGTAAACCAAAGTGATGTCTGACACAGAGGTGGCTGAGGGGTGGGCTTATCACACACCATGCTGGTAAACCAAAGTGATGTCTGACACATAGGTGGCAGAGGGGTGGTCATATCACACACCATGCTGGCAAACCAAAGTGATGTATGATAGTGAACCGGCCGTCGATTCAGTGGTAGCTAGGGAAAAATCTGATCACACACCATGCTGGTGTAACGGACATGCTAGTAGCTGTATTTGAATCAAACTTATGTATGGCAATAAAATGAACAAGAGCAACTGAATCGCGGAATAGAGTTTCTTCTGACCAATGGTTTTGTCCTGATTTGGTTTGGTGAAACTTGTTTACGGGCATGGTGGAAACCGGTTGTTGTGTCATTCTTGGTGGAGTCGATTGCCGAGATACCCGACCGGGAGTTGACTACCTATATAATTATCTATCTGTTCTCAATTATTACACGAGACGCATGCTCTTTGCGCTGCAACATAGACCTAATAATATTCACTTTGTATTTTACCGGTTTCGAAATTGGTCGATACATACTTGCACTACTGTCCATACGGGCGAGCATTTTATGTTACAGAAAGAAGCATTGAAGTTACAACAAATTCAACTTTGAACACGTTATATGAGTGCCAAACAAAAACACAGCCATTTAATTTGGATAAGAAAAGAGCGCTCAGTGCTTGTCTATTCCTGATATGTTTTTGCCACGTCTATGCGAAAACTTTAAAAACAGCTGGAAAGTGACTGCGACCATTGAAAGCATATGAAACCGGTATTTCAATATTTGGTGTATTTGTCAATCGTTCCTTCTTCTAAATTGCGTAGCCAAAATTTGGAAGTTCGAATGACCCAGGTCCGTTAACGTATTGGAGTTGACTACATTTAAAGTTATCTATCGTTTCTCAATTTCGGTTCATTGTATATACATGTGTGGTCAGTCCGGGAGTTTATCCTTGCTCAATTACGATGCGTTACATGCCTGCTGGTGAGTCCGATATTTGAATTACTACGCAGTTCATGTCTGGTTACAAGCAACTAATTCCTTGTACGTGACAATGTTGACTGTCAGACACGGTGCCAATACCAATGCCACTTTTTAATGTAATATACTAATTGGTAATCAATATATTTAAACCAACAAAACACCCGCTTCCTATCTTACATTTTCACAGTAACCCCACTTTGTTACTTCTTCATGGCAATGTTTGCACACAATTAATGATCCCCATATTTACGTAGGGTATGATTTGCGGTTGCTAATCCAAAATTACGAAGCACGTAACTGCGATCACTTGCATGCATGTTATCTAAGAAGTGTAATTCTAGTTACTTGAATGTATGTTTTCTAAGAAGCGTAACTAATTACTTGCATGCATGTGATCTAAGAAGTCTAACTCTAATTACTTGCATGAATGTTATCTAAGGTTATCACCAGGGACGAGGCCAGAGGGCCTCTTGTGGGGGACGAAATTGAATTTGAATGGATTGAAATGTCCATATGCACCCCTTTGGATGGAACTTTTCAACTAGTACCTCGAACATTCCAACTGTTGGAAATTTATATTCCGCTAAAGTTCGAAAATGATGGCCATTTTGACAACTAGAAAAAAATATGATACTGTTGGTCTAAAACAGCATATTTCCCGTTAACTAATGTTGTGCCGGGTATGAACTTTCCAACTGTTGAAAATGTTTGACTAAAATTTGGTCATACGTTTTGTATAAATAATGGGGTGTAAAATACTATGTTTTAGTCAGAATGATGGAAGAGGTGTCACCAGAATAGTGACAACCGACACGCGCGTATTTTTGGCTAACCCGACCCGACCCGGGCGTACAGAGAACCACCCGACGCGATCGACCGGGTTGTTACGATTTTTCCGTGTCGGTTGTCCCATGCTTATGTTCAATATTGTTCATCGTATGATAAGTTTTGTTTCCAAATTGTGGCATTCATATTTCAAAATGTAAAACGTTGCTCGAACTCGAACCCTTTGATATTCTCGAAATTTGGCTGGATCGCGCCAGACAATTTTTCAATATTTATTTCGCCATATATGGTGGTCTAAATCACAGTTCTATACGAATCACTGATTATAACGCTAATTAAATGTAATAATTGCAAATTACTTTGTAAATATATACATTATTTTATAATAAATAACACACAAGTCATGAAAACTGAAGGTTCCACAACCTGTCATGTGACATATGCGCAAAGGTTGTTTTTGGGTAACCTCACAAAACAACGAGAAAATAAAAAGCAGGATGCATTCTTCCTGTAAAGAAGAGCAAGCATAATTATATGATGATACGTTCTTATTCTGTATTTGGGCCGGTTACTCCCCGAGCGGCCTATTTTTTCGCCCAACTTTTCGCCTTGGAGGGTAACATTTGAAATTTTGACTCCCCCAGCGGCCGATTTGCGTCCACCAACTTTTCGCCTCAAAGGCCAAATTGTCAAAAAATTTACTCCCCCGGCGGTTTCCCGATAGGTGTTTTCATCCTCTTTGCCGTGCGACCCTACGTCGCAAAACGAACACAGAGGGTGCTTTTCACTTTTAGCCTAAACCGACCAAAGTGCGGATTTCAGGCTTTTTCGTCCGCCGGTTATTTTTTCGATTTCCGCCTCTAATTTCGACCTATCTGCCGATCGATTCATTTCTTTCTCCCCCTCTACGGGCGGAAAATGTCAAAGTGGGTCGGGCTGTCCGGGTGGGATTATCCCTGGGTCGGATTGTCGCAGGTAGGATTGTCCCGTCGTGACGTCCCTGGGTTTCTATAAATTTTGACAAAACATTAGAATGTTATTTTATTGGAAATCTCTTTTATAACATTTAAAGTAAAGCTACAACTATTTTATGTAAATATATGAGCAACACACTTGGTCATTTTTTGTAAATAAAATTGGAACGTGTCTTTAACAGCAGTTTAATATAAACTGTGTTCTTTTTGTTGGAAGTGCTGCCTGGGAATGGTATAGCATGTTTAATTAGTGCTTGCGAACTGTAGTTTCCTGGTAGCATTCCCACATGTTTGAAAAAGTGGCAGCCTTTCAATTGATTGTGATCCTTGAATATGATGAAAATGGAGTTTCTCTGCAACTGGCGGACTGAGTGACACGTGGAATTGTTGCTCACAAAGCGTTTGTATGATGTAAATATATAACTAGACGATTTTACCAATATACTGGGATTAAACTATAACATTCAATTATTGTTAAGACTGTGAACCTATTTTTGACACGTGTGCTTATTTGTAGCGCATGCAGGTTTTGGTAGTTTTCACTACATTTTAATGGAAATGTTACCTATATCATCGTACGTATGGAACAAAGTATAAACAGAGTACGTAACGAGTTATAATAAATGGGTCCAAAACCCCAACAATGCAAGGTGTATCACCACAATTCACGATGAGTTGTTCGCGGTGATTTACAGGGGAATATAAATCTTGGTGGCTGACCAACGCTCATCACGAATTACGGCGAACCACTCAGAATCACCGTGAACCACTCAGAATCACCACAAACCACTGAGATTCGCTGCGAACCACTGAGAAATCTCAAACCACTGAGATTCGCTGCGAACCACTCAGATTCACCGTGAACCACTGAGATTCGCTGCGAACCACTGAGAAATCTCAAACCACTGAGATTCGCTGCGAGCCATGCACTGAGAAATCTCAAACTACTGAGATTCGCTGCGAACCATGCACTGAGAAATCGCAAACCACTGAGACTCGCTGCGAACCACTGAGAATCGCTGCGAACCACTCAGAATCACCGTAAACCACCCAGAATAACCGCAAACCACTGAGATTCGCTGCGAACCACTGAGAAATCTCAAACCCCTGAGATTCGCTGCGAACCATGCACTGAGAAATCTCAAACCACTGAGATTCGCTGCGAACCACTGAGAAATCTCAAACCACTGAGATTCGCTGCGAACCATGCACTGAGAAATCGCAAACCACTGAGATTCGCTGCGAACCACTGAGAATCGCTGCGAACCACTCAGAATAACCGCAAACCACTGAGATTCGCTGCGAACCACTGAGAAATCGCAAACCACTGATGATCGCCGCGAATCATTGGGAATCACCGTAAACCACTGATAATCGCAGCGAACCACTGATAATCGCATATTTAAGTATACATGTGGTCAATGTTAGTGTCATCGATCTGTCCATTACTAATCATACTGTATTAACAAAACATTCACCTTAACCGCATATTTAAGTATATTTAAATATATAAATGTGTGTATTTAGTAGTACGAGTATGTTGCCTCAATTCACAGCTGAACTTAACCCACTAATGAACGAGGAACGTTTCATTGCACCATATCAAACGCAATGGACCATCGGCAATGAGTAAGTTACAATCAGCCTTATAATGTCCTTGTGTGGCAGGGTTAGGGTTAACTGAGTCTTTACGGAACTGAGCCAAACGTGTGATGATATGGTGTTTAGAACTCCACGTCAAAACGAAATGTTGCCAAACCATACTTATTCCTGAAATAACTTGGCACTTCCACAACTAACCCTCAGCGGGCCCATAAACCAGTGAGTTAAAATCCCGTCACTTCTGGTCACGTATTGCTATCGAATTTATATCCACTTTTGTCGTCCAAAGCAATATTAAATGTCGATGTATGGATAATTCACGAGTCGATCTCTGACTTGAGCAATTGACATGCAACTCTCTGTCTGACTATGATTTAGCATTGAACAATTAGCTTTGGGAGATTCCGAAATTATATCATGGTCATATTGCAATATTTCAAAACGAAAGCGATGCAATATTAAAATCAAGGTTTCAAGTTCAACCCCGCCCACAACCAGTTTCGTCAACATTGACAACAAAAACTCGAAAAACGATATTTCAAAACAACCACTCGAATGCCATTGCAAATTCGTTAATTTCTCTGTGAATTAAAGGAAAGACTCTACCTCCAGCTGGACTAATCGATGCACTGAACCAGAACAAAAATAAATTGCTTGCAAATGGCCGTTCTCCGGCTTCAGTGTTCTGGGAGGTAACCAGATTTAGAGTTGAAATGGTCATCATCCTCTGAAGTCCCCTGATGTAAGGGGTGCATTAGTTATGTAAGTACTTATTTACAATTTCCCCCATATAATATTCAAAACATTTAAGGTTGATATTCTATAGTGAGGATGTCGACGGATATATTTAGTTCTGTGTATGCTTATAACAACATAGACATAGTGTTTCACCTGGACAATAATTCGTGCGAGCTTTTTTGTGATTGTCATGTGATAGGCATGTTGATCTGGATGATATAACATTTGCGGGACGTCCGGTGTATGTGTGGCAATGAGGGTTTTTGTTTTGCTTTAATGCAATTGGGTATAGGGTTGTTATTAAGTTGAATTACGAGTCATCTTGAATCTTGCATAATACAAATAAACAAAACATGTATACCGATCTGAAACATATAAGAAATTAAATCGAGAATCGCAGGGTCAGCGTTCCCGCTCAATGTTGATTGGATGTGTTGATTGGATGTGTTGATTGGATGTGTTGACAATAGTTCAAAGGAGAATGCTTGCTTGGTCTGTTAGGATTTTTCTAATGCTCATAAGATTGTCCATTAATAAATGGACGATCCGTACCTAAATTTTCATTAATCAATGGTCAATCCAACCACGTGTGGCACGCGAGCTTGGGATTGTCCACTAAACATCACGACATTTATATATAATCCTGCATGTTAGCTTCATATTTAATCTGAAGGGTAATAACTCTATAAAGAATGTACCTTTACTAAATAACGGCTCATTAAAAACACTTCTTCAAATATTTCCGTTAATTCGTAAAAACACTTCTTGAAATATCTCCGTTATTTAGTTGATACCAATTAAATTAAATGAGTTATTACCCTTCAGATTTAATATGAAGCTAACATGCAGGATTATCTATATATGTCGTGATTTAGTGGACAATCCCAAGCTCGCGTGCCACGCGTGGTCGGATTGACCATTAATTTAATGAAAATTTAGGTACGGATTGTCCATTTATAAATGGCCAATCTTAAAGAATTGCCTGGATTTTTCATGAAAATTTAATCATGTTGAAGTTATGATCCGGATGAAAGTCGGATGAAAGTCGGATATTCGGTCTGGCCTGATAATTCTAATAGTTCTCCGAAATGTTTCGGCGGAATAACTACTTGAAACAAGAATACTCTCTTTGACTAAATATGTTCTACAAACTGGGTCTTCCACATCACTGTAACCTTGGCAACACCGGTCATTCCGGTAGCAGACATTCACAATTATAATTATATAAGCCAGGATTTTACAATGGAATGCAGTGTAATAACACATGACCAATTTATAGAGAGAGCGCGAGAGAGAGAGAGAGAGAGAGAAAGACATAGAGAACAGACGCCAGATATATGTAATTACGCTAGAAGCAATTCATTCTCAATTCGAGGCTTTGCAGAGACGTAGTGGATTCATCATAATTCGTACAATGGGACTTCATCACATCGTGTATATCCAGTTAGCCACTTCATATCAATATTAATGTAAGGTGTGAAATAATTAAAACTTCATAGCTCATTAACATATCAATGTGAATTCAAACTCCATAGCTCATCAACATAACAATGTGAATTAAATCTCCATTAATACCGGTCAATACATAATTAGCAGATTTGCATGAGAATATTTTGTCTATACCTATACGGTAGTATTATTTCTCATATTGAATTGACCTGTGGATGTCACATCTCACGGTGAAAACTGACATTAAGCTTGAATTTAATTGTATTTAAACGATCCACGATGCATGTTTCGCGCATAATTACGGTGATACTATTATATTAATATACTAGCAAACGTCATTGTAATCAGTGATGTGACAGAGGTGAATATCGAGCATGTATCGGTAGATATCGGGTTGAGTCAAAATTGAAGCATTTGTTCACTGCCTTTGTTGTCACATAAATTGTTTCACATTTGTTTCACATAGTCTGTCTTTACTAGCATGGTACTGGATGCAGACAATGAAGTAGTAAGTTGTCCACCCATCAGCTACCACATTGAAGTATTTGTCCACCCATCGGCTACCACATTGAAGTAGTAAGTTGTCCACCCATCGGCTACCACAATGAAGTAGTAAGTTGTCCACCCATTAGCTACCACAATGAAGTAGTAAGTTGTCCACCCATCGGCTACCACATTGACATAGTTGTCCACCCATCAGCTACCTCTTCGGCATTCACGGTTTTGATACGTTGACATTCTGATGTGGCGTGATTGTAGTTGAGTGATCTGCACACTGGGGCCTCCTTCATGCACAAAGTTACACAGTGCAACTCACTCCGTGCAATTCCAATCACGTTTGGCTGTCCCGAAGACTTCATGTTGTTTCTTAAAATCTGATGCCGTGCTAAAAGTAAAACGTATATAATTAATGATCACATAGTTCAGATATGACAGTCAGACTGGCAGCATGCATTTAGACTATTCAAATTTGATGCCGGTCTATAATTAACTAGGACATGATTAAATGATTACAAAGTTCAGATACGATAGTCAGACTGGAATAATACATGTAGACTATGAGCGTTATATGATGACGGTCTATAATCAACATGGCGTGATTATATGAATACATAGTTTAGATATGAGATCCAGATAGGCAACATATACTGATTGTGTTATCCGATGCCGCATTATATACTCAACATGGACATTATTATATTATTACCTAGTTTAGATACGACAGTCATATCGGCAGCATATACTTTAATAGATTAATTATTATATTATGTTCAATGTGTTGTATTTGTTTTTGTCTAAATGTGTTTTTAGGTAACGCATGCGCTTTGGTGTCACCCACAATCATTGAAACATAATTATGGCAGCTTCCATTATATACGAACATAACTTCACAAGAATGAATTTAATCTAAGTATGTAATGTTGTAGAGAGTAGCATATACATGTAGTCGAAGATATTTAACCTAAACAGGATATACTTTATTGTTTTGTATAAGTATTTAAAGTGATGTGAAACACTCCGGTTGGGTGATCAAATATAAATGGAGAATAATCTAGCTCAAAGTAGTTATTTTTACGAATATTAACCCATATTTACAGCACACACACCGTATTTCTTATATATTAATTAAATGCAATGTTCGATGGCGAAATCATTTGCGTTAGTTTATCGCCGATTGTTGCGGCCGCATTGAGATGGAAATTTACAATTATGCGTAGTTCAGACGATGATATCTATGGAGTGGTATGGTAGATTTCTTGGAGATTTTCGGCGATGGTAGTAGAATAGTACATTCCTACAGTTGGCATATCAACTGAGTACTAACTTATCAGTTTCACGCATCCGAACAAGTCCATACAATGTCTTTAACTCAGCCACCCATTTGCGAGTGAACCAACCAACCACTTACGGAAAATAACTGATAATTAAGAATGGTCCGCCAACCCATATTAACCCTTTACCCAACAAAACGGCCAAAACCGGCCAAATAAAGCTTCAACAGCCTAAAATATCTTCGGTCTGTCTCAATAGAACCATACAAATATTGATATCATTGGAACCGGCTCCTTGACCACATTGTGATAGTTACAGTTATGCCCTGTGCCAATGCATTCTCTTATATATGCGAGTCGACCATAGGTCGCCTCGCATATATAAGAGAATGCATTTTTACCATTTTTTCTTACATTCTTTAACAATTTTACAATTTTTAATGTGTTAAGCCAATGCATTCTCTTATATATGCGAGGCGACCTATGGTCGACTCGCATATATAAGAGAATGCATTGGCACAGGGCCCTTCTGTTGGGTAAAGGGTTAACACCATCATGGCTGGAGCTTCATGAAATTTTTTGAAAGACCTGTGCCAATTCATTCCCTTACATGGTGAGATTCTCGCATAGTGAGCCTCGCAAATAAAAGATAATACGTTGGACTAACACTATTTAACACAATTGCAATCCAGTGACATACCTTATATACACATATGCGAGCCCAGGTTCCCTTTGGGAGACTTTAATATATAAAAGAACGCACTGACACATGATCTTTAATGATTTAAACATATTTTATTATCCCTCAATAAACAAAATACAAATAAAGATAGTAGAATTGATGATGTCGATGAGAAGCGATAAAGGGATCAGAGCACACGTTATAGAACTCATGGAAGCTCCTATCCCTTATGTGAAGGGAGAATATTGATTCATTTCGTTTGGGGCTCAAGATGAGTTGTGTAGACATATTGGTAAAAAAAGCTGGAGAAATTTCATTATTTTTGTTTCTTTTCTTCTATGTATGTAGTATCAGTAACAACATTCAAAAGATAGGGGATGTAGTTCTTAAAATGGCGATCTGAGTCGGTTAAGTTTAGTTTGGTTTAGTGTGGTTCACTGCCTAGTCCTCACTAGAAATCTTGATCTTTAATGCTGCACCAGCGCAGCTCACGTAATGGACAACATGGTTAAATATGATGAGGATCCCGATGTTAACTTCTACTTAACAGCATACCCTCTATACAACCAATGTCGGTAATTTAAGCAGCATGGTCCTCTATACAATCAATGTCGGTAGTATTCGCACAAACTTTACCGACCATCAAATAAAATTTGCACCCGCGGGTTATAATTTTCAAAATGGTACCCCATGTTATCCACACGTAGAACACACAAGAACACCCCCTCCCACATCGCAGCATCCGTGGGCCGTGGGATGAAACACTCCGTGTCACCACACCCTGTGTGCGATCACTATTTTTCCTGACTCTATAACCTCACATGAAATATCATTCGTCCACACAGGGTGAAAGGAGAGTTAGGATTAGGATTAGTGTTACGGTTAGACTAAGGTTATGGTTAGGGTTAGGGTTAGGGTTAGGGTTGGGGTTAGTGTTAGGGTTAGGGTTAGTGTTAGGGTTAAGGTCAGGGCTAGGGTTAGGGTTAGGGTCAGGGCTCGGGCTAGGATAAGGATTAGGGCTATGCTATGGTCAGGGTTAGGGTTATGATTAGGTTATGCCTATTGTTAGTTTATGGTTGGAGTTTGTGTTAGGATTAGGGTTAGTGTTAGGGTCAGTTTGGGTTAGGTTAGTGTTACGCCCTGTGTGAGACAATGTGATTCCTGACTGTAAACTCACATGGCATGATGCTGGTCCAATGTTGGCCGTACACTTCCACTTCACACAGGGTTAAAGGAGAGTTATCTGTTTGTCCAATCTTTTGCAACTTCACATATTGGCCGACAAGGTTTCTTGAACATGGCAGCTCTTGCGTGGCTCCATCTGGAAAACTTCCTGGGTAGTCATGGCAACGATCATTCAAAACACCCTCACCATTTTTGTACGTGAAATACACGTCTATTGTGAAATTGTTGAGGCGATTGCCTGGAACAAAATACCAGAATTAAATTAACCCCTCTCTATACTAATGGATTTTGCCTTTCAGTAATAAAAATACATGCACATTGGAATAATCTATCATCCATTTGTAGTGATACCAAGGTGATAACAGCAGACGACAGATAAATACAATTGTAGAAGGAGCCCTATTTATTTAGACAATAAGTTCAACGACGCATGGTCGTGAATTGAACTTATTATCTAAACATTTCATATACGATAACTACTCATCAATGATGCTTTAGTATATAAAGGGTTAAACTTATTATCTGAACATTTCCTATGGGATAACTACTCATCAATGATGCTTTAGTATAGAAAGGATTAAACTTATGATCTAAACATTTCATATAGGATAACTAATCAGCAATGATGCTTTAGTATAGAAAGGGTTAAACTTATTATATAAACATTTCATATAGGATAACTACTCATCAATGATGCTTTAGTATAGAAAGGGTTAAACTTATGATCTAAACATTTCATATAGGATAACTAATCAGCAATGATGCTTTAGTATAGAAAGGGTTAAACTTATTATATAAACATTTCATATAGGATAACTACTCATCAATGATGCTTTAGTATAGAAAGGGTTAAACTTATGATCTAAACATTTCATATAGGATAACTACTCATCAATGATGATTTAGTATAGAAAGGCTTAAATTTATGATCTAAACATTCCATATAGGATAACTACCCATCAGTGATGATTTAGAATAGAAAGGGTTAAACTTATGATCTGAACATTTCATATAGGATAACTACTCATCAATAAATGGTGATTTAGTATAGAAAGGGTTAAACTTATTATATGAACATTTCCAATGTTAAAACTACTCATCAATGATGCTTTAGTATAGAAAGGGTTAAACTTATGATATAAACATTTAATATAGGAATTTTAAATGCTCATCCGATCAAAATTATGTCATAACCAAGGTAATTATAACGCTTTCTTATCATTGAGTTATAAATGGAAATTTGCTTCGTAATTCACGCCGTGAACATGGGAAAATCCGCGCATGGTCACTAACAGAAATAAACTTCGTTTATAGGCTTAGAACTCAATTTCGAAAGCTATATCCCTTAATCACTTGAAATCCTGTAAACAATTTCCTGAGTTCACGGTGTGAAACTATTAAAACTAATTTTCTTACAAAAGAAAAAAATTACTATGAAAACATATATGCATCTTACAATGTATAAAACTGTTTACAGGCGCAACGTCGTGTGCAGACCGAACTCAAACCACTGGTATATGCTAACCGATCTGAACAAGGGCATAAATGTTATTACAAATATCATGAAACCACATGATGGCCACAAATAACGTAACACTGAGTGAGGTTAGGGAAGCGCTTAATTTCGATCTTGCCGCCAAATGGGCTAGCCTAGAGGAAGACGAAGAACCAACTTTGTTCATTTTTGATAAAAACAATTGCCGTTACTTCTCAACTTTACAAGCAAAGGATATTCTCAACAAGAAGAATAAACTGTCAATGTTTGGTCTTAACTGCAGAAGCCTCAATGCAAATTTTGAAAATTTACAAAATCTTTTATGTGACATGAAAATCAATGACAACAATCTTGATATAATAGCGCTAACCGAAACATTCAAAATACACCAAGCATCGGACTTTAAACTCTCCGGTTATCATCCCATAGAATTTAAATCAAGGCCTGATCACGATGATGGTAGGGGTGGTGTTGGTATTTACATAAGAGACACTATTACGTATAAAAACAGACCCGATCTATCAATATTTATCCCCCATGTTATTGAAACTGTGTTCATTGAGCTTGAATTCGGAAAACATGAAATATATATCATAGGATGTATTTATAGACCTAACACGGCACCAAAAGCTGACTTTGACAAGTTTGCCTCTAAATTTGACGAACTCTTAGATATAATAAAAAATCATAAGACTTATATAATCGGTGATTTCAATATCGATCTACTAAATTTCGATGCGCACAATAAAACAAACGACTTTTTAAACAATGTATTCACACGAGGATTCGTGCCCATGATAACAAAACCGACAAGAATGACCGATCACTCAGCGACCCTTATCGATCATATATACACAAATAATCTTCGAAACGAACACTGCTCTGGTATAGTTACATGTGATTTGTCAGATCACTTTGGGGTATTTCTCACTGACACCGAAGGTCATAACGGACATAACCGATTCAAAAACCCACATGAAATAATGCGCACTCCCAGACGAAACTTTTCCCAAGAAAATATTAATAAATTCAACGATACTCTTAAATCGTGTAATTTCCATTCGGTTTGTAATTGTAATAATATAGATCAAGCATACGAAAACTTTTTGGATATCTATTTGACAGCATACAATGTAGCTTTTCCGCCCATTAACCGAAACATACCCAAAAAAATCATCAAACGCGAACCATGGATGACCACCGGATTAATAAGATCTTCACTTAAGAAACAAGAACTATATACCCATAAACTAAGCTCGCCCTCCTCCATCCATACGAATTCCTACCTCAAATATCGACAACTATATAACAAACTTATCCGGAAAAGTAGAAGCATGTATTACTGTGAGATATTAGAAAAAAATAAGTATAGTTTAAAAGAAACATGGAAGACCCTCAAATGTGCAATAAAACGAGACAAAAATACGGGTGGCTACCCGAATGTTCTACATGATAACAACATACAATTTACAAATCCTGACACTATCGCTGAAAAATTTAATGACTATTTTTCCAATATAGGTCAAAAAACCACAGAACTTATTGAAAATCACACAGATGTAAACTTCCTCGATTATTTAACGAATAGACAAAGCAACGAGCTAAATATTACGCCCACCACAATCCAAGAGGTTATTTTAACTTGCTACTCAATGAATGGAAAAACCAGCAGTGACTTTAATGGAATATCTACAAAACTGATGAAGGAAACCATATTTTCTGTAGCACCAGCATTAAAGCATATATTCAACTTGTCGTTCAAACAAGGTCATGTTCCTAACAAAATGAAAATAGCTAAAGTTGTACCAATACCGAAAAATATTGACAAGGGGGACATAAACAATTATCGTCCAATAAGCATTCTTCCCGAATTTTCTAAACTACTCGAAAAACTCATGCAAAAACGTTTAGTTGATTTTCTTAATGAATCGGACATCTTATTTAAACATCAGTACGGATTTCGCCCAAACCATTCAACTTTTCATCCCATCATTCATCTACTGGATCATGTTGTAAAAAATAACGACAAGCCCACGAAAGATTCCACCGTAGTCCTTTTTCTTGATCTGTCCAAAGCTTTTGACACAATAAACCACGAAATCTTACTTACAAAACTTGAACATTATGGAATTAGAGGCATGGCAAACAACTGGTTTCGAAGCTATCTCAATGAGAGACGACAATACGTAGAATTCAATGGAAGCAAGTCAAATCTCCTAAAAACATCATCTGGTGTTCCTCAGGGCTCCTTACTCGGGCCCATAATATTTCTCCTCTACGTGAACGATATGTCAAATGCAACTACTATGGATCTCTTATCATATGCCGACGATACAACCCTTGTGGCCAGTGGACAAAATGAAGCGTTAATCCAAAGTTATGTCAATAACGAATTAAGAAATCTATCTGACTGGTGTTGCTGCAACAAACTAGCCATCAATGCTAACAAAAGCAATTATATGCTCTTGCATCCACAAAACAATGACAAAAAATGGAATACAATTAAAATATATCTCAATGGAGCCGAACTTCTACGGATAGGGAACATGCGGAGCGAATCGTCTGCCAAATCTTTAGGTATCCATATAGATGAAACCTGACCTTTAATAAACACATTTCTATTGTATGCTCAAAAATGGCACATGCAATTTATTGCATTAATAAAGTTAAACATTTTCTCCCGAGCAAGGCTCTCAAAACATTATACTTCGCCATAATTCAAAGCCACTTAGTTTATGGCATCCAAATATGGGGACATGTGCCAGCAGTGAAGAAACTATATTTATTACAAAAACGAGCCATGAGAATTATATGTAACAAAAAATATAGAAGTCACACCGATCCTCTTTTCAAACAAGAAAACATTTTAAAAATAAATGATTTACATAAATTACATGCATCCATTTTCATGCATGATTGGTACTACGATCGCGTACCAGTGTCTTTTTCTGGTATGTATGACAAGAGAGCAGAACCAAATAGACGACAACTTAATCCTATAGTACAAAACAAATTCAGGACCATCTCTTTTTCTAAAGTTCTCCCATACCATTCATTCCCCTTTATGTGGAATTCCCTTGAAAGTAAATATACCTCTAAACAATCAAGACATGTGTTCCGAAAACGTTTGAAAACGGATATCATTAATACCTATCCAGCTAGCGTGCGATGCAAAAACCGAAGATGCCCTGATTGCACAAACGATACATAATTTTCTGATAACAAAAAAACAAAAAAACAAAAAAACAAAAAAACATTCCCAAAACCTCACTCACATTATTCCTACTCGGTTCCACTCACACATGAATATTCATAGTATTCATTCAGTATATCGACCAAGTAGGTGCCCATACATATGAACCACTTTTCGTACCATCGCCCTAACAACGCCTATATATACAAAAAAACAGTCTGCACACGATAAACGTAACCTAAAAACAATCAAATTAATTCGGCCATCTTCATCATATAATCTGTCACCACACCCAGGGGTGATAGGAAGACAGTCAGTCATGACTATATCACCCCTAGCAATATACATGTATAGTCTATCAATATTATATTTATTTGTAATTGTACTTTCCATGTGTGTATATTGTAAATAAAATTATCCTATCCTATCCTATCCTATAGGATAACTTCTCATCAATAATGCTTTAGTATAGAATGGGTTAAACTTATTATCAAAACATTTCATATAGGATAACTTCTCATCAATGATGCTTTAGTATAGAATGGGTTAAACTTATTATCAAAACATTTCATATAGGATAACTTCTCATCAATGATGCTTTAGTATAGAAAGGGTATACATATGATCTAAACATTGCATATAGGATAACTTCTCATCAATGCTGATTTAATATAGAAAGGGTTAAACTTATTATATGAACATTCCTTATGGGATAACTACTCATCAATGATGCTTTATTACAGAAAGGGTTAAAGTGATGTGAAACGTAAATTGAACCTCACAATTGAGTTCCCTGCGTTATTCTGTGGAAAGACTGAATAAAATAACCCCCATACACGAAATGCCCTAACCAGTTATCAGTTTGTACTAATTATACGGCCACGTAACTAACTATTTACTTTCCCTCAATCGGGACGAATAATTCCACTGTAAACGCGAAATAAATACACAAACGAGTTGTCGTGTGCAGTCGCGGAAACACCCGAACACTTCCGACTTGGTCGGGATTGAGTCGGCTTTCGTTCTCAGAAAATAGCTTCCGTGGAGGGAGGCCGTTTGCTGGAATAGCGTAACATCAGCTTAATAAAACGAAAAACAAGCGGTATAGTCAATTCGAATGGGAGGGATATAAAAGGAATTATTGCCTGAAATCACCAACGGAAGAACATTGACCGAGTTATGAAAGAATTATAATCAAAGTGGTCATGATCGAGCAATGAACAACGGTAACAGTTGAAAATGTTACTATTTATAGAAATTTGTAATCGTTGCAGATCGTTGACCGATTTTATGATCGAACTACAGCAGGTACAGTCTCGTGCAGAAAGAGTTGTCTTACATGTGTATTTCAAACTGTTTAATTACCTGTGCAATGCTACATGTGTGCCATATTGCTATTCACTATTCTAGTACAGACCGTATTTGTTTGGGACAGCGATAGTGGTATAGATATCCATGTGGAATTATGTTTTCTTCAATTTTTGAGTTTATATAGGCCAAATAAATATACCATAAGATGGACTCAATCATTGACAGTTAAAATTGGATGGAAGTAAAGAAGTGTTGTGTATTTGCACTAAGTAAGCGCAATTGCTTTATGCTTAAGCGCAAATATTTGTATGCAAATAAATAATAAATGTAAAAAAGACTCCCATGTGATTTGCTCTAAACTCAAATTAACTCAGGCCATAAAACATTACTCAAACATAGGTGAGGACTCCACCCAGATCCCATACTAAGATGGATGTTCAGACTGAGGAAACCAGTTGGAGATAGGTACATGTATTTGCTTAAGCATAATTCATTTCAATTACGCTTAAGTGTAAATGAAATCCACTTAAGCGTAAATGAGTTGCGCTTAACCGTAATTCATATACACCCCCATTGAACTCCACATACTCAAGCTGAAATGGATGCAACCACATTACTAATGCCAGTAAGTTAACATACATCAGATTATACAAATATACATATAAGGTAAGACAGCCGATGAAATTATTGCTCTTAATATAATTCCAATGTATTATGATAACGCATAAGTCAATTATGCTTAAGCGTAAATGATTACATTAAGCGTAACTGATTTACGCTTAAATGCAATTAGTTAATATAAAATGTGAAAATGAATCATTTGCGCTTAAGCGCAAGTATATGTCTATCAATATATTTGCGCTTAAGCGCAAATACCTAACACTCCCTTTATACTTCCCTCTGATTGTGAATGATAGAGTCCATCTCATAGTATATTATCATGGACCCATAGTAGTAGCCCCATATAATACTGAAACATTGAAGAAAAAATATTTCCATATGCATATATCAGCATCTCTGTCCCTGGTGTCCCAATAATTGGTGCCTCACTACCAGAGCTCTAGTATATTTTATTAAAGGAACATCTCCTACACAGATATATACCATTTCCATGGCCATAAATATGGAATTCGGGGTTACTGGGGACTCGCTTCCCTCATATGGTGTACTTATTGACTTGAAATTGGGGAAAACCCCAATTTTCATATTATCAGCATCCCTGTCCCCAAGAATTTGTGTCTCCATCCCAGAGATCTAGTATATTTTATAAAAGAGATATATCCTGCACATATCTCTACCATTTCCATGGTCATAAAAGAGATATTGGGGTTACTGGGGGGGGGGGTGCTTCCCTCATATGGTGGGTCTGTGCCATTTAAAATTAATTCAGGGGGGGTGATATCAATGCATATTAATTTTTATTTGCGCAAATGATTTACACTGAAGCGCAAATGATAGATGTTATTTTGCGAAATATTTGCGCTTGATCGTAAATGAATAATAAATGTGAAATGGGTATCCCATACATGAAATGCCGTATCTATAATCTATATGCTATAACGCGTATATCCTACAGGTCTGGGTGAACCACCGATCAATCAATAACAGCCCGATCGGGCTAAAGTAGACCGATCAGGCTAAAATAGACCGGTCGTTCTTTCACAGCCAGCTTGAATCTTGGATAAAGGGAGTAGGCCTACTCTAAATTGTTCTTTCAAGTGAAATAGGCCTCCCATACATGAAACGCCTTATCTATATACTATAGCGCGCATACCCTACAGGTCTGGGCGAACCACCGATCAATCAATAATAGCCCGATCGGGCTAAAATAGACCGATCGGGCTAAAATAGACCGATCGGTCTTTCACAGCCAGCCTGAATCTTGGATAAAGGGAGTAGGCCTACTATAAATTGTTCTTTCAAGTTACAACCATTTTTTTGTAAAAAAATTATTCTTATTCATTTTGAAACTAATGAAAGACAATTTTTAAACTAATGAAAGACAATGTATAATTTTTTGCTGGTATATTCATCATAAATTTGAACAAATCTTCAAGCAAACAAAATTTCAATATTCAAGAAATCTCTTACAACAGTGTCAGGAAGACCAATCGATCTAGCTCAGCACGATTGGTCTATTGTGATGTCAAATATTATTGAAATATTGCTTATAATTTACATTTACAGAAGTCAATAATTCGCATGCAGATAACTTCACCTTGTATTCCGACAAATATGTTGACGTTAGATTAGAAGGCAGAATTCCCAGATTTGTTTATTATTGGTGAACCTGGATAATTTCGTAGGTGTGCCAATCGTCTTTTGCATCTGTGAATACGTACTCATTCTCTCCTAAATTTGCAAAAATTCCATATATATATAAATATATATACAGAGTGTGAAAACTTTGTTAGTTGCCAAATAATTGTCGACATTTTACTTAGAAAACTTGAATGCAAAAACTATGATAGGCCCCCTATTATTATTATTATTTGTTTTCTCTTTTTTGTTGAATCTACTTTCGTTATCGACATGCCGGCCTTTGTTTTGGCTGTTCTCCCAGTCGTGCGTGCCAGCCGATCGTCGTTATTCGGGTGGTTCCGATTTCCTCCGAATATAATTCCATGAGACTCCGCGCGCTGATTCGCTCCGTAAATGTGTTAGTATCTGAGAAGATTTCTTACTCTGATCGCAGTTTTCAACAATTTAATACAGGGCGAGTACCGCACTAATAATATGCCACATTGGGGTTTTCTTTCTAGTTTTTTATGACCTTTCTTGTGGTATATCGGGCACAGTTCTGTCTGACATCAAATATATGCCCACCGGGAGTGAAGCTAATGACTTTAAACTTATGATCTAAACATTCCATATAGGATAACTACCAATCAACGATGATTTAGAATAGAAAGGGTTAAACTTATGATCTGAACGTTTAATATAGGATAACTACTCATCAATGATGATTTAGTATAGAAAGGGTTAAACTTATTATCTGAACATTTCATATAGGATAACTACTCATCAATGATGCTTCAGTATAGAAAGGGGTAAGCTTGTGATCTGATCATTTCATATACGATAACTACTCATCAATGGTGCTTAAGTATAGAAAGTGTTACACTTATTATCTGAACATTTCATATAGGATAACTACTCACCAATGATGCTTTAGTATAGAAAGGGGTAAACTTGTGATCTGATCATTTCATATACGATAACTACTCATCAATGATGCTTTAGTATTGAAAGGGTTAACTTATGATCGATTCATTTCCTATGGGATGACTACTCATCAATGATGCTTTAGTATAGAAATGGTTAAACTTATTATTTGAACATTTCCTATGGGATAACTACTCTTCAATGATGCTTTAGTATAGAAAGGGTTAAACTTATTATCTAATCATTTCATATAGGATAACTACTCATCAATGATGATTTAGTATATAATGGGTTAAACTTATTATCTGAACAGTTCAAATATGATAACTACTCATGAATGATGCTTTAGTATAGAAAGGGGTAATCTTATGATCTGAACATTTCATATAGGATAACTACTCATCAATGATGCTTTAGTATAGAAAGTGTTAAACTTATTATCTGAATATTTCATATATGATAACTACTTATCAATGATGCTTTATTACAGAAAGGGTTAAACTTATGATCTAAACATTTCATATAGGATAACTACTCATCAATGATGATTTGGTATAGAAAGGGTTAAACTTATTATCTGAACTTTTCATATAGGATAACTACTCATCAATGATGCATCAATGATGCTTTAGTATAGAAAGGGTTAAACTTATGATCTAAACATTTCATATAGGATAACTACTCATCAATGATGATTTAGTATAGAAATGCTTAAATTTATGATCTAAACATTCCATATAGGATAACTACCCATCAGTGATGATTTAGAATAGAAAGGGTTAAACTTATGATCTGAACATTTCATATAGGATAACTACTCATCAATAAATGGTGATTTAGTATAGAAAGGGTTAAACTTATTATATGAACATTTCCAATGTGATAACTACTCACCAATGATGCTTTAGTATAGAAAGGGTTAAACTTATGATATAAACATTTCATATAGGATAACTTCTCATCAATGATGCTTTAGTATAGAATGGGTTAAACTTATTATCAAAACATTTCATATAGGATAACTTCTCATCAATGATGCTTTAGTATAGAATGGGTTAAACTTATTATCAAAACATTTCATATAGGATAACTTCTCATCAATGATGCTTTAGTATAGAAAGGGTATACATATGATCTAAAAATTTCATATAGGATAACTTCTCATCAATGCTGATTTAATATGGAAAGGGTTAAACATATTATATGAACATTCCTTGTGGGATAACTACTCATCAATGATGCTTTATTACAGAAAGGGTTAAACTTATGATCTAAACATTCCATATAGGATAACTACCAATCAACGATGATTTAGAATAGAAAGGGTTAAACTTATGATCTGAACATTTAATATAGGATAACTACTCATCAATGATGATTTAGTATAGAAAGGGTTAAACTTATTATCTGAACATTTCATATAGGATAACTACTCATCAATGATGCTTTAGTATAGACAGGGGTAAGCTTGTGATCTGATCATTTCATATACGATAACTACTCATCAATGGTGCTTAAGTATAGAAAGTGTTACACTTATTATCTGAACATTTCATATAGGATAACTACTCACCAATGATGCTTTAGTATAGAAAGGGGTAAACTTGTGATCTGATCATTTCATATAGGATAACTACTCATCAATGATGCTTTAGTATAGAAAGGGTTATCTTATGATCGATTCATTTCCTATGGGATGACTACTCATCAATGATGCTTTAGTATATAAATGGTTAAACTTATTATTTGAACATTTCCTATGGGATAACTACTCTTCAATGATGCTTTAGTATAGAAAGGGTTAAACTTATTATCTAATCATTTCATATAGGATAACTACTCATCAATGATGATTTAGTATATAATGGGTTAAACTTATTATCTGAACAGTTCATACATGATAACTACTCATGAATGATGCTTTAGTATAGAATGGGGTAATCTTATGATCTGAACATTTCATATAGGATAACTACTCATCAATGAGGCTTTAGTATAGAAAGTGTTAAACTTATTATATGAATATTTCATATATGATAACTACTTATCAATGATGCTTTATTATAGAAAGGGTTAAACTTATTATGTGAACTTTTCATATAGGATAACTACCCATCAATGATGCTTTAGTACAGAAAGGGGTAAACTTATGATCTGAACATTTCATATAGGATAACTACTCATCAATGAGTGTTTAGTATAGAAAGTGTTAAACTTGTTATCTGAACATTTCATATAGGATAACTACTCATCAATGATGATTTAGTATAGAAAGTGATAAACTTATGATCTAAACATTTCAAATAGGATAACTACTCATCAATGGTGCTTTAGTATAGAAAGGGTTAAACTTATGATGTAAACATTACATATTGGATAACTACTCATCAATGATGATTTAGTATAGCATGGGTTAAACTTATTATGTGAACATTCCTTATGGGATAACTAGTCATCAATGATGATTTAGAATAGAAAGTGTTAAACTTATGATCTATACATTTCATATAGGATAAGTGCTCATCAATGATGATTTTGAATAGAAAGGGTTAAACTTATGATCTGAACATTTAATATAGGATAACTACTCTTCAGTGATGATTTAGTATAGAATGGGTTAAACTTATTATCTGAACATTCCTTATGGGATAACTACTCTTCAATGATGATTTAGAATAGAAAGTGTTAAACTTATGATCTATACATTTCGTATAGGATAACTACTCATCAATGATGCTTTAGTATAGAAAGGGGTAAGCTTGTGATCTGATCATTTCATATACGATAACTACTCATCAATGGTGCTTAAGTATAGAAAGTGTTACACTTATTATCTGAACATTTCATATAGGATAACTACTCACCAATGATGCTTTAGTATAGAAAGGGGTAAACTTGTGATGTGATCATTTCATGTACGATAACTACTCATCAATGATGCTTTGGTATAGAAAGGGTTAACTTATGATCGATTCATTTCCTATGGGATGACTACTCATCAATGATGCTTTAGTATAGAAATGGTTAAACTTATTATTTGAACATTTCCTATGGGATAACTACTCTTCAATGATGCTTTAGTATAGAAAGGGTTAAACTTATTATCTAATTATTTCATATATGATAACTACTCATCAATGATGATTTAGTATATAATGGGATAAACTTATTATCTGAACAGTTCATACATGATAACTACTCATGAATGATGCTTTAGTATAGAAAGGGGTAATCTTATGATCTGAACATTTCATATAGGATAACTACTCATCAATGATGCTTTAGTATAGAAAGTGTTAAACTTATTATCTGAATATTTCATATATGATAACTACTTATCAATGATGCTTTATTACAGAAAGGGTTAAACTTATGATCTAAACATTTCATATAGGATAACTACTCATCAATGATGATTTAGTATAGAAAGGGTTAAACTTATTATCTGAACTTTTCATATAGGATAACTACTCATCAATGATGCTTTAGTATAGAAAGGGTTAAACTTATGATCTAAACATTTCATATAGGATAACTACTCATCAATGATGATTTAGTATAGAAAGGCTTAAATTTATGATCTAAACATTCCATATAGGATAACTACCCATCAGTGATGATTTAGAATAGAAAGGGTTAAACTTATGATCTGAACATTTCATATAGGATAACTACTCATCAATAAATGGTGATTTAGTATAGAAAGGGTTAAACTTATTATATGAACATTTCCAATGTGATAACTACTCACCAATGATGCTTTAGTATAGAAAGGGTTAAACTTATGATATAAACATTTCATATAGGATAACTTCTCATCAATGATGCTTTAGTATAGAATGGGTTAAACTTATTATCAAAACATTTCATATAGGATAACTTCTCATCAATGATGCGGTAGTATAGAATGGGTTAAACTTATTATCAAAACATTTCATATAGGATAACTTCTCATCAATGATGCTTTAGTATAGAAAGGGTATACATATGATCTAAACATTTCATATAGGATAACTTCTCATCAATGCTGATTTAATATGGAAAGGGTTAAACTTAATATATGAACATTCCTTATGGGATAACTACTCATCAATGATGCTTTATTACAGAAAGGGTTAAACTTTTTATCTAAACATTCCATATAGGATAACTACCAATCAACGATGATTTAGAATAGAAAGGGTTAAACTTATGATCTGAACATTTCATATAGGATAACTACTCATCAATGATGCTTTAGTATAGAAAGGGGTAAGCTTGTGATCTGATCATTTCATATACGATAACTACTCATCAATGGTGCTTAAGTATAGAAAGTGTTACACTTATTATCTGAACATTTCATATAGGATAACTACTCACCAATGATGCTTTAGTATAGGAAGGGGTAAACTTGTGATCTGATCATTTCATATACGATAACTACTCATCAATGATGCTTTAGTATAGAAAGGGTTAACTTATGATCGATTCATTTCCTATGGGATGACTACTCATCAATGATGCTTTAGTATATAAATGGTTAAACTTATTATTTGAACATTTCCTATGGGATAACTACTCTTCAATGATGCTTTAGTATAGAAAGGGTTAAACTTATTATCTAATCATTTCATATAGGATAACTACTCATCAATGATGATTTAGTATATAATGGGTTAAACTTATTATCTGAACAGTTCATACATGATAACTACTCATGAATGATGCTTTAGTATAGAAAGGGGTAATCTTATGATCTGAACATTTCATATAGGATAACTACTCATCAATGATGCTTTAGTATAGAAAGTGTTAAACTTATTATCTGAATATTTCATATATGATAACTACTTATCAATGATGCTTTATTACAGAAAGGGTTAAACTTATAATCTAAACATTTCATATAGGATAACTACTCATCAATGATGATTTAGTATAGAAAGGGTTAAACTTATTATCTGAACTTTTCATATAGGATAACTACTCATCAATGATGCTTTAGTACAGAAAGGGGTAAACTTATGATCTGAACATTTCATATAGGATAACTACTCATCAATGAGTGTTTAGTATAGAAAGTGTTAAACTTGTTATCTGAACATTTCATATAGGATAACTACTCATCAATGATGATTTAGTATAGAAAGTGTTAAACTTATGTTCTAAACATTTCATATAGGATAACTACTCATCAATGGTGCTTTAGTATAGAAAGGGTTAAACTTATGATGTAAACATTTCATATTGGATAACTACTCATCAATGATGATTTAGTATAGCATGGGTTAAACTTATTATATGAACATTCCTTATGGGATAACTAGTCATCAATGATGATTTAGAATAGAAAGTGTTAAACTTATGATCTATACATTTCATATAGGATAAGTGCTCATCAATGATGATTTTGAATAGAAAGGGTTAAACTTATGATCTGAACATTTAATATAGGATAACTACTCATCAATGATGATTTAGTATAGAATGGGTTAATCTTATTATCTGAACATTCCTTATGGGATAACTACTCATCAATTATGATTTAGAATAGAAAGCGTTAAACTTATGATCTATACATTTCATATATGATAACCACTCATCAATGATGATTTATTATAGAATCGGTTAATCTTATTATCTGAACATTCCTTATGGGATAACTACTCACCAATGATGATTTAGTATAGAATGGGTTAATCTTATTATCTGAACATTCCTTATGGGATAACTACTCATCAATGATGATTTAGAATAGAATGGGTTAAACTTATTATCTGAACATTTCTTATGGGATAACTACTCATCAATGATGATTTAGTATAGAATGGGTTAAACTTATTATCTGAACATTTCTTATGGGACAACTACTCATCAATGAAGATTTAGTATAGAATGGGTTAAACTTATTATCTGAACATTCCTTATGGGATAACTAGTCATCGATGATGATTTAGAATAGAAAGTGTTAAACTTATGATCTATACATTTCAATTTTAAAGGGATAACCACTAAACTCACGAAGAAAACAATTGAAACCATAGCTCCGGCATTGAAACATATATTTAACCTCTCATTTGAACAAGGAATTGTCCCAGAAAAGATGAAAATAGCAAAGGTTGTTCCAATACCAAAAAATAACAATGCACACGAAATTTCCAACTACAGACCAATCAGCATGCTACCTACTTTTTCCAAGATATTAGAACGAAAAATGCAAAACCGCCTAATAAATTTTTTAACTGAGCACGATATTTTGTACAAGCACCAATATGGCTTCCGTCCAAACCACTCTACTTTTCATCCAATCGTACATCTACTCGACCAAATAGCCAATAGCAATGATAAAACAGCAATAGCACTATTTCCAGACCTCTCTAAGGCATTTGACACTATAAATCATGATATATTAATCTCAAAATTATATCATTACAGGATAAGGGGTACTGCCCTATCTTGGTTCCAAAGCTATCTAGACAACATACGACAATATGTTGAACTACAGGGAAATAAATCCAAACTAATGGACATAACGTGCAGAGTCCCTCAAGGCTCCATACTCGGCCCCATAATTGTTTTAATCTACGCTAACGATATGACAAACGCGACAAGCATGAATATATTGTCTTACGCAGATGATACCACCTTAATGACTAGCGGGGATAACGGTACTCAAATTGAAAGATATGTGATACGTAATATATACACCTGGTGTTGCTGCAATAAGCTTTCTATAAACTTATTAAAGAGCAATTATATGCTCATGCACCCGGAAAATAACGACACCAAATGGAGCACTATGAAAATTCTCTTAAATAACACAGAATTGAAACGTATATGAAATCGTGAGCACGAAACCTCAACGAAATGTGTAGGCATTCACATAGATGAAAATAAATCATTTAAGAAACACATATCATCAGTCTGCTCCAAATTAGCGCACGCCATATATCATATAAACAAAGTCAAAAACTTTTTCCCAGGCAGCGCCCTTAAAACGTTATATTATGCCCTAATCCAAAGTCACTTGGTATATGGAATCCAGATATGGGGCCATGTTCCCGAGGTAAAACGAGTTTTTTTTACTACAAAAAAGGCAATACGAATTGTGTGTAATAAAAAATACAGGAGCCATACCGAACCTTTGTTTAAAAAAGAAAATATCTTGAAAGTATACGACCTTCACAAAGTCCATACTACCCTATTCATGCATGACTGGTATTACAACCGCCTGCCAGAATCCTTTTCCCAAATGTTCACTAAACGTATTGCCGGACCGGATACTAGACAACAGCGCCCATTATTCCTCAAAACCCCGAGAACCTCCTTTTCTGAACAGCTACCATTTCATGCATTCCCAACCTCATGGAACAACTTAGATAACACTATGACTAAAAATCAAAGTAGGCACGTATTCAAAAAACACATCACAGGGAAAACAATAAGCGCATATTCTAACGATATCAAATGCAAGAATCGAGGATGTCCAGACTGCCCCCAGAACGAACCCCGTTAAGTATACATATAACACGTTCAACGTCAATCTATGCGACTCAGTTGTCCCTGTAACCTCATCCGCCAAACATACTACCCGATCATCTGAATTTGAACCATATACATGGTATTGAACATCCCTCGGGTAGTATCCATTTTCACACACTCTTAAACTAAGCCCCAAACTCATAAATTACATATACACAATATGTGCACGGTTCACCCAAGGCCATCTTACTATAAGTTATTACTTTCTATATTTACCATACTGGTGATGGCAGGAAGACAGTCTTGCCAGATTATGCCATCCCCCACAATATACGACAGAATTATCCATAATGGTTATCATTATTATGTAATATGTATGTGTATTGAAATAAAATATCCTATCCTATCCTATCCTATCCTATCATATAGGATAACTACTCATCAATGATGCTTTAATATAGAATGGGTTAAACTTATGATCTGAACATTTCCTATGGGATAACTACTCATCAATGATGATTTAGTATAGAATGGGTTAAACTTATTATCTGAATATTCCTTATGTGATAACTACTCATCAACGATGCTTGAGCATAGAGAGGGTTAAACTTATTATCTGAAAATGTCCTATGGGATAGCTACTCATCAATGATGCTTTAGTATAGAATGGGTTAAACTTATTATCTGAACATTCCTTATGTGATAACTACTCATCAATGATGATTTAGTATAGAATGGGTTAAACTTATTATCTGAACATTCCTTATGTGATAACTACTCCTCAACGATGCTTGAGCATAGAGAGGGTTAAACTTATTATCTGAACATTCCTTATGTGATAACTACTCATCAATGATGATTTAGTATAGAATGGGTTAAACTTATTATCTGAACATTCCTTATGTGATAACTACTCATCAATGATGCTTTAGTATAGAATGGGTTAAACTTATTATCTGAACATTCCTTATGTGATAACTACTCCTCAACGATGCTTGAGCATAGAGAGGGTTAAACTTATTATCTGAACATTCCTTATGTGATAACTACTCATCAATGATGATTTAGTATAGAATGGTTTAAACTTATTATCTGAACATTCATTATGTGATAACTACTCCTCTACGATGCTTGAGCATAGAGAGGGTTAAACTTATTATCTGAACATTTCATATGGGATAGCTACTCATCAATGATTGTTTAGTATAGAAAGGGTTCAACTTATTATCTGAACATTTCCTATGGGTTAACTACTCATCAATGAGTGTTTAGTATAGAAAGGGTTAAATTTATTATCTGAACATTTCCTAAGGGATAACTACTCATCTATGATGACTTAGTTTAGAAAGGGTTACATTTATTATCTGAAAATTTCCTATGGGATCTGATGGGATAGCTAGTCATCAATGATGATTTATATTAGAAAGGGTTAATGTATTATCTGAACATTTCCTATGGAATAACTGCTCATCAATGATGCTTAGTAAAGAAAGGATTAAACCTATGATCTAATCATTCCATATAGGATGACTACTCGTCAATGATGATTTAGTATAGAGAGGGTTAAACTTATTATCTGAACATTTCCTGTGGGATAACTACTCATCATTGTAATTCAATTGAGTATTTGTCACTAAAAACAGGCATTCTAATGGACTCATACCCGTTATTTCACTTTATGGAGCGGGCCACAGTGTGTGCGCCTGAAAAGTCGTGCATTTGCTTATTTGTGTCATTGTCCGCACATAATCTGCTTAGAATCGCATCATTATGAGTCGATAGTGTGACTAAAACGCTCTCAAAACAAGACGGTTCTAAGTAGATTATCGCCATAACACAAGTTATATTATAAGCAGATAATGTGCGGATTTCGGAAGAACAGGCTGAAGTTCAAGCAACTATTATTGTCAAATCATAATGTACTGAAATTTGGATTTGAGGTCGCAATTTGATCTGTGTGACACTTGTCATAATTTTCACAATTAAAACACGAAAAGATTGTATGTTCACGAAAAGAGTATGTTCACGCGTGTATCATGGCATTATAGACTGACACTCTAAAACTAATTAACCCTTTACCCAACAAACCGGCCAAAACCGGCCAAATAAAGCTTCAACAGCCTAAAATATCTTCGGTCTGTCTCAATAAAACCATACAAATATGGATATCATTGGAACCGGCTCCTTGACCACATTGTGATAGTTACAGTTATGCCCTGTGCCAATGCATTCTCTTATATATGCGAGTCGACCATAGGTCGCCTCGCATATATAAGAGAATGCATTGGCCTAAAAAAATCTTTTTTTAACACTTTTTACCATTTTTTCTTACATTCTTTAACAATTTTATAATTTTTAATGTGTTAAGCCAATGCATTCTCTTATATATGCGAGGGTTAAACTATTTCTACAGACGCCTTCCTTGTCTCCGAGCAACCGTAAGCTCCCCCACTAATTAATATGTGTGAAAACCTCCATTTGATTCAAACTTTACGAACATTTCACAATATATCGCCGAATACGACAATTTCGTTTGAGCTCGATTGGAAACGATAATTGAAAACATATCGGTATTCGATATGATGTGATACATTTTGACGTCTATACACGTTTACAAGTCTACCCGATTTGGACCTTTAGCGGATTCAAACTTACCGAACATTCCTGCCCTGTTGGTGATTACCGTATTAGTGACCTCGTAGAATGCTAATTCAAACTTACTGAACATTCATGCCCTGTTGGTGATTACCGTATTAGTGATGTCGTAGAATGCTAATTCAAACTTACCGAACATTCCTGCCCTGTTGGTGATTACCGTATTAGTGATGTCGTAGAATGCTAATTCAAACTTACCGAACATTCCTGCCCTCTTGGTGATTACCGTATTAGTGATGTCGTAGAATGCTAATTCAAACTTACCGAACATTCCTGCCCTCTTGGTGATTACCGTATTAGTGATGTCGTAGAATGCTAATTCAAACTTACCGAACATTCCTGCCCTCTTGGTGATTACCGTATTAGTGATGTCGTAGAATGCTAATTCAAACTTACCGAACATTCCTGCCCTGTTGGTGATTAACGTATTAGTGATGTCGTAGAATGCTAATTCAAACTTACCGAACATTCCTGCCCTCTTGGTGATTACCGTATTAGTGATGTCGTAGAATGCTAATTCAAACTTACCGAACATTCCTGCCCTGTTGGTGATTACCGTATTAGTGATGTCGTAGAATGCTCCCAAGTCAACGATCCACCACTGATGGTACTGAAACGCCGAAGACGTACATGATGCGGCGGCAAAGTCGGAATTGTGATCACCGTCTACTGCACGGGCAGCGACGCCTCCCTTCATGGTAGTACTCTGCAACGCATCCTTCCCGAGGGCGACGTTCGACCATTCCGAGCGAGCTGGAGCACATAATGCATACATAACAGATCTGTATATCGTAAAATCCACCGAAATGCCCTAAAACGCTTGACAGATTGAACATTAAATATAATTGCAGACATAATAGAGGGTATCACCCCTTACCCCCTGAATCCTGAATACCAGTTAATTTGGGGGGGGGGGGGTGAATCATGAATACCAGTTAATTTTGAGAGGTGAATCCTGAATACATGTTAAGAAATAATATTCGATAAATGACATACAAATTGACGCCGGTCACGTTATGGGCGTTATGAGGCCGTTATGATACGATTAATGATACTTTATGATGGCATAGTGGTCGAATATACCCAAGAAGCTATTCTACCCACTCATTCATACAGATAACTAGCACAAAAATATTATTTTGCGCCATCAAAACCTGCGTCCAAGATGTTTTACTTCAACCTGAATACCAGTTAATTCGGGGTATGAATCCCGCGTACGGCTTCAAAACACCCTGAATCCCGCGTACCGAAAATGGGGGGGTGACACCCTCATAATATATACGAATAACAATAAAATAGAAACACTATATCCACCTTATAAAATAAAGTACACAGTCACAATCAATTTAGTAGTGATAACAGGCTATGCTAAAAATAATAATAACTGTGTATACTGTTATAAGACCACACTGATGCTCCAAAACCATAGTCCTTAAAAACAGTGTTCGCGCTGTCGGTAGCCAAATTAGCCAATGGCTAATCTTTTTCGAATTTGGCTAATAAAAATTTCATTTGGCTAAACTTTTGGCTAAACTTTTTTTGAACCCAAATGGAGACTGAAAGCATGGAGGCAGAAAGCTAATTAATAAAAGCGCTCAATAGATCGACATTCAAGACGAAGTTAGGTGACGAAAGTATTTCATTATTTTCGTACTTATGAAATATCGTACAAAGGGAAACCAGATCGACAACTCTATCAACCAAGCGATCACAAAGTGATATGCAATCATCTTTAGTTTTCACAAGACGGACATTCAAAGACGCGTGGACATTAAACCGACCGTGGTTGAATTGTGACAATGTGAAGAAAGCAATGTTTTGTAAAGTGCATTGACGCCGGTATATAAGCAATTTGTTCGTAACAGGCTGTTTTAATCTGGAGAAAGATTACGTCACTCTGCACAAAGCAGCAAAAGGTCATTATTAATTTTTACATTTAATCCCCTAATCCCCCATTCAGCCCATTGTCTGTCTGGTCACTCACGGCGCGCCTGCACAATGCATGTTTATGATGACATTGTATTTATGACGGTCGAGGTTTATGAGCACCAAGTTTAAGACAATAGCTTAATCAGCCAAATGTGAATCACGACAGATATTTTGTGGCTATTTGTCGTCAATACCGATACAGTCAAATTAATATGCATGCTTTTATGACAGATTGTAATTTGATAATGGCGTAACAATATTAAGTTATTAGTTTCCAGATGTCACTTAGATATTTTCGCAAGGATAAATATTTAATGATTTAAAAAAAAGATATTGATATAAAACAAAAAAATAATGACATTAAGAAGGACAATCCCGGGTTACCCCCCCCCCCACAAAATCACTCTCACATAAAGATTAATAAATTGTTAATAAATGATATATATAAAAATACTTCTAGTTCATTAAAATTAATTAAATTATTGTGTATTTTACCTGTGTCTGTTAGATTTTACGTTTTAGTCATTAATTGTGAACCGACAATGATTTAAAACGATGATTTAATTTGGCCTGAGTTTTTTTTAATTTGGCCAAAAAACATTTGGCTAAAGTTTTTTTCATTTGGCTAATTAAATTTTCATTTGGCTAAACTTTTGGCTAAACTTTTTTTCGGTCCAGCGCGAACACTGCTTAAAAATCAGAGTCCTTAAAAATCAGAGTCCTTAATTATCTATTTGCAGGAATGCGGGTAAAGTGACATTACATATGTGATAATATCAAACAAGCGGCGAATCTACATTACAATACATAAATGAAGGTGAACTGATGTAACTCTATAGTACATGTATTATAATTATAAGCCATTTACAAATTGTGAAGCTGATTGGTAAACAATTTTAAATCTACGATCCTAAATCACTAATAAACGATACAAAAACCAAATCAAATGAAACAACAATAACAAAAATCAAGTCACAAAAACTTAAAACTGTTGGCTGACCTCTGTGGATCTTGTGCACATGTATTTGGTAACCCAGTTGTCAAAAAACATAAATTATTTGCCTATCGGTTTCAAACAAGTAAACCACCAAACTTGTGAACTCAGACGACCAGTGTGAATTGGAGAGAGTGAAGAACGAAAGAACTGATTTTTGTACACTGTATTATATAATTGTTTCTGCAATAAAAACATAAACAAAAAACTGCGAAAAGGTAAAACATGGAGAACGGGAAACAATAAAATACAAATATAAATTGCAAAAAAAAGGTTAAATTTATATCAAAAAGAAAAGAAAAACAATGAAGCTAAGATTTTGAAGCCAGGGGTAATTAAAGTGGTATGTTACATATCTAAGACTATATTGAACCACGTATTATGGTATATTATATCTCACGTGACTTTCTCGCATTCTGATTGGCTGCACACTGGTATACTATTTTACGATAGTACCCCAGTATGATTCCTACATGCCTACTATTCTTTTTCTATATATAGTAACAAATTCATTTTGCGAAATCGGGTTGCCGCCTGATGATACGGCCACACTGAAACTATACCTTGTATGATACTTGTTGCAATATCGGTATATCATTAGATTTATTACTGAATTGTAATGATCTTACAAATGTCCGATAATAGCTAGCCAACGTATTTAATAGTTTGTCCGTTTAGTTGGCAAGCGGCCAGTCCTAATTTTCTAATGACAGTGGACGTTATTTATAATTTCCTTTTCCGCTTTTATCGATGTTAAGCAAGTTATCTTCTACAATTTCGTCAAAATGTCTTTGCTAATGAAGTATTTATAGAAATAAAGATGGCCGTATATTGTAAAAAATTTGACCGATTTCCAAAATTCAAGGTCAATAAAAATGGGACAAAATCAGACATAGAAATTGTGTGAGAATTTGCACCAATGTTTGATATAATATAATAAATAATGAATGACTTGTCGTTGACTATGCCAAAATAGTGGTCCTCGAGAAGGAATAGAACTATTCCTCCTCGAGGACCACTATTTTGGCATAGTCAACTCCAAGCCATTCATTATCTATATAATATATAGTGAGGTCGCTTCCCTTTCTTTATACTGATATATATATAATTATAACTGTGGGAAAGCGACTCTCCATACCTTTAATAAGGGAGTGAGAAATAATTGAATTGAAAATTTAATTGATGAATGTATATCGAATATATTCACCACGGCCGTTGGTCCTACATAACGTATCCATATAACAATGTATGGGCGTACGCTGTATACGTGGTCCAATCAAAATGGCGTTTTCGACTTAGATATATATTAGAAGTTGTTTTAGAACACTTTACTTCGATCCATAATTCCGAATAGTGAAGTCCACCGTGACTTGCATGCTATTACATCGGTTACCTATTACTTATACTTGGTTTAAATTCTGAAAATATTCTTTATAACATCTCCTCTTGTGTTGAAGAACCTGTAGTGCTCCACATGAAGCAGGAATTCTGACTGATTGTTTCAATATGTTTTTGAGAATTCGCGTGTAGCCATCTCTTTGTAGCCGCATTCTTGCAAATTTGCACGGTATGTTTTGCAAGCATGTCGTCGCAGAACACCTATGGTACTATAATATGAAGGGAATTATGAATATGAAACGCATGCTTACCAAAGCTAACGACACGAGAAGTAAAATATATGTAGTACCACGTGTAACGGTGTTACCGAACCAATGCATACATGTGCCTGTATGAATAATTCGTGTGTGACAATTGCATGCTATTTACTGACACATTTCGGTGGAACTTCATATACCGGTAGTTTACCAGTAGTATAAAGTAGAGGGAATATTTGGAATATATATATGAGTACAATTCGTAAGACTAACTATTTGCATAATTAGAAACTATTTCTAGGCAGATGTTATAGTCAGTCTAACTAGTAACTATTTGAAGGCATAGCTAAGCTACAATACGCACTTCTAGGCAGATGTTATAGTCAGGCTAAATAGTAACTATTTTAAGGCATAACTAAGATACAATACGCCATTGAATTTATGTTAGAGAATGATGAGTAACTATTTATAGGCATAATAAGGCTAAATATATATTATGTTAGCTATGATAGGTTAGTAAAATACAGATGATGTTAGATAAATTGAAATGTTAAATTAAATATTCGCTAGCGAATAAACATATGCATGTAAAAACCACAGGTCTAAACACATGGAATTGTTTTGTTATTTTTTGGAACTTTTCTTCTCATTCATGTAGATTTGTAGGAAACACGATTCAATCTAACAAAAATCGATATTACAGAGTCTTGTAGAAATCGAAATGTGGAACCCGACACTTAGTTCCTTTAATGAATATAAATGATACAAGCATAAATAAATCATAGTATACAAAAAAATATCAAAACATAATCAAATCAATCTTTTTTAAGACTTGGACAATCTGGTCTTAAATGATCCCCGTCGAAATATCTTCTGCCAAAAATGTATCAATATTTAAAGACAGACTAACTATGGCTAGGTTGGTCTTAAAATACTACCTCTAGGCTATAGGTTATACTCAAACAAACTATTTCTAGGTTATTCAAAATTTCCTAACATATACTGACTAAATCTACAAATATTAATTAGAATATAAAGAACAGAGTTAGCTCCCCTGTGAATTGTATCACTGTCAAAATTAATCAATATTTAAAGTCAGACTAATTATATCTAGGTTGGTCTTAAAATAGTACTTCTATACTATGGGTTATAATCAGGCAAACTATTTCTAGGTTAATCTAAATTTCCAGAGTTATAAACTAAATCTACAAATATTAAATGGAATATAAAGAACAGAGTTAGCTCCCCTGTGAATTCTAACAGAATAATCTGTTTATTAAGTTCAATATAGATGTTAAACCATTGATATGTGTTAGAGAATGATACAATGAAATATTCATAGCGAATAACACCATGCATGAACACACCACAGGTCTAAACACTGGAACCTTTTTAGGAACGTTCTTCTGTAGATTAGTAGGCAACACATTGCAAAAACGCTATTCCATAGTGGTAGAAATCGGAATGTATAACCATTATCGGTTTTTTTAATGAATATGAATGATGGGAATATATTCAAATCAATCTACTCATGTTGAAGTAGTAAAAATATGTATATCAAGCATGTTAAATTATGATTAATTAGTTCTATATATCACACAAACGTATAGATCTAGCTATAAATTCATAATCTATATCATGTTAGGAAAGAAAACTAGAACAATTAACTATTTTAGGTTTAAATGAAGACAACGTATTTCAGTTCCAACACAAATTCAATATTTCAGAAAAATCAAAAAAAAAAAAAATTCCCTTTTAATAAAATATTAAATGTAAAACCACGATAAAGCAATTAAATGCTTCCAAATCAATCAAAATATGAAAATCCTTAATCAAATATCTCAATTGAAAGCCAAATTTAAAAAAAACAATTTCAATGTTAACGCAAAAAAATTAACAAAAACAATCTTTATCTGTTTCACTCGCAAGCATAAAAAGTCCTTTTTTATTGCCACAATAATCTTAAAAGACAATAAATGTTTTGTCTTTAATAAAAAAATGTCAAAATATTATAAACATAGGAAAAAAAAACTAATGTTTTCGTCAACAAAATTCAAGCACAAACTTTATATGTCAATACAAAATATGAAAATTCAATAAAACTTTAATCCATTTATTTGCTAATTTTGTTTAAACAATGTTGACTGTGAACGCAAACAACTGATATTCCAAATCTTTAAAAAAAAACATATCAAAAGTCGCACAACCGACGTTAAATAAATGTTTTGTTTTAACATAACAAGACTTACTTTCCCATTAAAGAATAGGTAATCAATCGAAGTATAGTTTTGCCTCTCAATTTGACCTATGTGAATCATCTGTTTATATAAAGAAAAACATTAATTTATTCATTCTATCTTTAGTCCCAACAACATGATGTCATTCGACCCAAGTCGAATAATCTACTATCATTCGTCGATAATTCATGTCGAGCTCTGTTTATATGCAGTAACACATTAATTTACTCAAGCTATCTGTACTCCCAAAAATTATTCGAGATATCTTTCTCTATATAACATCACAAAAACATGATGTTAAATGTCGTCGTATGCCTATCACAATATACCCTGCCATTTTATCCGCCTACATGAATACTCTAATTCATGTCGACCTATCTCTGTACAAGGCGACTAATTTATTCAACTAGGCTACCTAGCTTGGATCGCATTTCAAAGAACTCATTCGTTAACGACCCGTCCATACAAAACCAGTAATTTAAAATACACCTGTCAAGTCGCTTATTTGCAGATCAACTTACCTTACGGTAAACATTCCAAACATTCCAATTATAATATATAAGCGAGTTTAATGCCCTATAAAGTCACGGATCTAAATCGCCTGGTGAGTTTAGTTAAATTATGATTTCAGATAACTTTTAATTAAGTCATATCTTATTCAACCTATGTTCTGTGTAATTTAAAACGATAAATTAGAATCAAGTTTGTATATTTAACGGTTCAAAACAAATATGAGATTATACATGATTTTTAAAGCACTTGTCTTAAAATGGCAATAAGAATTATGTATAATTAGGATACAGTATACTTTGTTCACACCAGATGTCTTAAAATGGCACAAAGATTTATTTTATTATTTTATATATCTCACACTATTTATAAACCAGATGTCTTAAAAGGGCACTAAGATTTCATTTTATAATTTGAATACCAAAGTGTTTGAATATCACTGCAAAAATATTGTAATAATTTTAACCCATATTGTTAATAAATAGGTCTTATTCATATCATAATTCTTAAAAGGGCGCTAATAATTTAACTTAAATATGGTTGATAATTCATCGTTAATAGAGCGTTTATTATCTGTTTGTATACAAATCTTTCACTCCCTCGTAATAGATAGGTACCGTTGATATCAAATATATTAGAAGAGACATCAATAATATCCCCCACCTCAAAAGGTACTAATTATATAATCAATAAAGAGCGTATATTTGTTCAGGCATTAATATTTTGGATAACAAACACTGATCGCATAAATGAAAGGTTCAATAATCGTATCCAATGTGTACCATAATTAGTTCTATATATACACATATATATCGAATTCATAATCAAATTATTATGTCTTAATTATCAAAACGGATACTATTACACTATTCCACACAAACTTTTAGAAAGTACATTACGGTATCCAAATTAACATTGTTTCAATTCAGAGTCTATTTAAACATGCAAACTAAAAACAATATTCATAGTTTTACAAGTTTTTTGTATGTAAAATCTTATTTCTCTACACGTTGTGGCTAAGCATATCATAACAGTATATTTACATTTATCTAGCAAATGCGCTTTAATTTCTACAAATTAACATTCCAATTCAACAAGAGTTTTAAAATACTGTAACAGTTTTGTTTACATACCAACTCGTATAGTTTAATAAATTTAACACTTACCTGATTATGGCAAATAAAACACTTTTGGTATTCAAATTATAAAATGGAATCTTAGTGCCCTTTTAAGACATCTGGTGTGAGATATATAAAATAATAAATAAATCTTAGTGCCATTTTAAGACAAGTGCTTTAAAAATCATGTATAATCTCATATTTGTTTTGAACCGTTAAATATACAAACTTGAATCTAATTTATTGTTTTAAATTACACAGAACATATATTGAATAAGATATGAATTAATTAAAAGTTATCTGAAATCATAATTTAACTAAACTCACCAGGCGATTTAGATCCGTGACTTTATAGGGCATTAAACTCGCTTATATATTATAATTGGAATGTTTGGAATGTTCACCGTAAGGTAAGTTGATCTGCAAATAAGCGACTTGACAGGTGTATTTTAAATTACTGGTTTTGTATGGATGGGTCGTTAACGAATGAGTTCTTTGAAATGTGATCCAAGCTAGGTAGCCTAGTTGAATAAATTAGTCGCCTTGTACAGAGATAGGTCGACATGAATTAGAGTATTCATGTAGGCGGATAAAATGGCAGGGTATATTGTGATAGGCATACGACGACATTTAACATCATGTTTTTTTGTGATGTTATATAGAGAAAGATAGCTCGAATAATTTTTTGGGAGTATAGATAGCTTGAGTAAATTACTGTGTTACTGTATATAAACAGAGCTCGACATGAATTCTCGACGAATGATAGTAGATTATTCGACTTGGGTCGAATGACATCATGTTGTTGGGACTAAAGATAGAATGAATAAATTAATGTTTTTCTTTATATAAACAGATGATTCACATAGGTCAAATTGAGAGACAGAACTATACTTCGATTGATTACCTATTCTTTAATGGGAAAGTAAGTCTTGTTATGTTAAAACAAAACATTTATTTAACGTCGGTTGTGCGACTTTTGATATGTTTTTTTTTAAAGATTTGGAATATCAGTTGTTTGCGTTCAGTCAACATTGTTTAAACAAAATTAGCAAATAAATGGATTAAAGTTTTATTGAATTTTCATATTTTTTATTGACATAAAAAGTTTGTGCTTGAATTTTGTTGACGAAAACATTAGTTTTTTTTTCCTATGTTTATAATATTTTGACATTTTTTGATTAAAGACAAAATATTTATTGTCTTTTACGATTATTGTGGCAATAAAAAAGGAATTTTGATGCTTGCGAGTGAAACAGATAAAGATTTTTTTGTTAATTTTTTTGCGTCAACATTGAATTTTTTTTTTTTAATTTGGCTTTCAATTGAGATATTTGATTAAGGATTTTCATATTTTGATTGATTTGGAAGCATTTAATTGCTTTATCGTAGTTTTACATTTAATATTTTATTATAAGGGAGATATATATTTTTTTTGATTTTTCTGAAATATTGAATTTGTGTTGGAACTGAAATACGTTGTCTTCATTTAAACCTAAAATAGTTAATTGTTCCAGTTTTCTTTCCTAAAATAATATAGATTATGAATTTATAGCTAAATCTATACGTTTGTGTGATATATAGAACTAATTAATCACAATTTAACATGCTTGATATACATATTTTTACTACTTCAACGTGAGTTGATTGATTTGAATATATTCCCATCATTCATATTCTTTAATGGAACCGATAATGGTTATACATTTCGATTTCTACCACTATGGAATAGTGTTTTTGAAATGTGTTGCCTACTAATCTACAGAACGTTCCTAAAAGGGTTCCAGTGTTTAGACCTGTGGTGTTTTCATGCATGGTGTTATTCGCTGTGAATATTTCATTGTATCATTCTCTAACACATATCAATGGTTTAACATCTATATTGAACTTAATAAACAGATTATTCTGTTACAATTCACAGGGGAGCTAACTCTGTTCTTTATATTCCAATTAATATTTGTAGATTTAGTTTATAACTCTGGAAATTTAGATTAACCTAGAAATAGTTTGCCTGATTATAACCCATAGCCTAGAAGTACTGTTTTAAGACCAACCTAGAAATAATTAGTCTGACTTTAAATATTGATTAATTTTGACAGTGTTACAATTCACAGGGGAGCTAACTCTGTTCTTTATATTCGAATTAATATTTGTAGATTTAGTCAGTATATGTTAGGAAATTTTGAATAACCTAGAAATAGTTTGTTTGAGTATAACCTATAGCCTAGCAATAGTTAGTCTGACTTTAAATATTGATACATTTTTGCCAGAAGATATTTCGGCGGGATTCATTTAAGACCAGATTGTCCATATCTTAAAAAAGATTGATTTGATTATGTTTTTATATTCTTTTGTATACTATGATTTATTTATGCTTGTATCGTTTATATTCATCAAAGGAACTAAGTGTCGGGTTCCACATTTCGATTTCTACAAGTCTCAGTAATATCGAGTTTTTTTATAGATTGAATCGTGTTTCCTACAAATCTACATGAATGAGAAGAAAAGTTCCAAAAAAAAATCAAAAAAATCCATGTGTTTAGACCTGTGGTTTTTACATGCATAGGTTTATTCGCTAGCGAATAATTCATTTAACATTTCAATTTATCTAACATCATCTGTATTTTACTAACCTATCATAGCTAACATAATATATATTTAGCCTTATTATGCCTATAAATAGTTACTCATCATTCTCTAAAATAAATTCATTGGCGTATTGTATCTTAGTTATGCTTTAAAATAGTTACTATTTATATAAGAGAATGGATTGGCTTAACAATTTTTTATCATGTTTTTTAAATAAATGTTTCTTACAATTTTTAGGACATAAAATAAAAAAACATCCATTACCCTGAAGGGAGCCCCACACATATATATAAGCACATAGAAGAGTGTCGTCTTCTCATGTTTGTCTGGGGCTCTGTATGGGTGAAATTATAAAATTGTTAAAGAATACAAGAACAAATTATTAAAATTATAAAAAAATGTTAGGCCAATGCATTCTCTTATATATGCGAGGCGACCTATGGTCGACTCGCATATATAAGAGAATGCATTTGGCACAGGGTAAAATAAAATCCCGACTTCCGACTGGATTTGATATGGCGGGTCACATATAATTGGTACATAATGTAATTATTTCAGTCATAAGTAAACAGATAATGTACTCTTACCCGTTATTTCGTTTTATGACGCGGGCCACGATGAAAACACCTGAACAGTCGTTAATTGGTTTATTAGTGTCATTGTCCTCACATAACCTGCTTAGAATCGCCTCATTGTGAGTCGTTAATGCGACTAAAATGTTCTCATTTTCATTATATTATCGACTCAGAATGATTCTACGCAGATTATCTACCTAAGACAAGTTATATAATTTCGCGCTCCGCGTGTATATTAATGTAGAGATACTTGTTTCGCCTGGGCGCGGGGGGGGGGGGGGGGTTGGTATTTATAGAAAGGTGAATTTTTGGGACGATTTAAAAGTCGAACTCCGACCCGGAGGCCGAGTCCGGTAATAAGTGTAGTTGGGAATTTAAATTTCATTTATTGTCCTTTATATTATTATGTCAATAATGTTGATTTTTGGTTTGTGACAAGCTATTTCAATTACAAATAAAAGAAATGAAAAAGATAATTTGTAAGTCTTATATTTCAACTTTTATAGACATGTTTAGTTCTGCAGCCCAATGGTGGTTGTGGTTGGAGACGACCGAGTCGGCCGCCGGTTCGTTAATTAGGTGCTGGTTGTTGTTTTAACGAAATTCTGAGTTGGTCATTCGCGAAACCAATATATTTTATATTCTTTAATTACAATCATGGGTATATAATATATGATCTTGAGCGCGTTACCATTTCTGACATTGGTTTTCTTGTATTACAGTAAGAAGATAAAGTGCTATTTTTCAGGAGAACAAACTGAGCATTGCGATAGGGAAATTGGATTTGATTAATCGTTACTCGGGCTTGGCGAAGGGTGTTTAATCTTCGCAAATTCAACTCGCGTATTGAGTCTATGAGCAACGATGCTGATGCGACACAGATCAAATGGCAATGATGCTGATGCGACACAGATCAAATGGCTTTGGTCTGCTGATAGTGGATTCATTTCGTTGACTGGCTTATACTGAAACTGGCGCGAACTCGGACTGAATTACCGCTTACCAGAGTACTAGAAGTGAAACATAATCAGAATGAGAATGGTTTCATATCATGAAATATGTATATGTTTACCCCCCCCCCCAAATAATTGATTCCGATCGCCTCCACATATATCAGTTTGGTACACAATACATACCTTTGGGTTTCATACAGTCAAATATGTGTGTGGATAATGCTGAAATATGTATATATAATAGATTTTTCACAAATATTTATACACTGGCTTTTTCTAAAATCCCTCGGATTAGCCAAACACCACCAAAATGACAACTTTAGAAAAAAATAACGGTACTTGTTCTTAACAGCATCAGTTTGCCCTAACAGCATCATAGCAATTCAGCAGGACCCACCAGCATCATAGCACATTTGCAGGACCACTTGACCAGGGGTTATACAGTATATGTATCACTTACCTACTCTACAGAATATTAGCATCACTGCAATATATATCAGCATCATGTCAACGTGCACTCGGTCTCAAAATATATAACAGTACAGTACTCGTGTTTCAGTAACGAATCTCCGATCGCACACAGTTTGTCAGTTCGAAATAAATTTGGTATCCACCGCCTTATTATATACATCGGGAAACGAAAGCATTGGCGCCATCTATCGTGAACGATATAATGAATTTGTTTTGTTTTATGACACCAGAGAGAGTCATCAGTTGCTAGCGCTTGGTTTATGATTCCCTAAACGGTTACCATATTAATCCTTTTCGGCACTTAACTATCCACCCCGTTAATCGGGAAACGAACCATTGGCGCTCTCTATCGGAAACTAGCGTTTGAATTTGTGCTTTCATCAAACTTATGCATAATCAGCTCCATGACACGAGCCTGACAACTTTTATCGTGTTTCTCTTACATTCCCTACATACTTTTACAATTTTTATCATTTTGATCATTATTTCTTATATTATTTTTAAAAAATTGTCATTTGTTTTATCAATTTTTATATTTTTTTCTTACATTCGGTCCCTTCTGTTACTCCACGTGTCTCTCCTGTTACTGGCTTGTCCCATATGTTATATGTTACCGTTGATTTTTTCTGTCGTATCGAGATTAATTTGAATTGGATTCCCTCATCCCGATAGAATTGTGGAGTATTTACCTTACCCTTCGGAAAGATATATGGCCATGATCAAATAGAAATTCACATCATTCCAGGTCGAGAAAAATCGATCCCTGGATATCGGAAATTTATGCATATCACGTATACATTATCATAACTTGTTATGCTCATCATATTTTGGTGCTTATTTTTGCAAATTATGATGACCACACAATGCACATTTGCGCAGACTGTTAGAAAATGCTATCGGTTTGACAGTTTCGGACCGTCATAATCGACAGTCAGTTCCATACCGTTTCATCAGTTTTACGTTTTTTACCGTTATTTTATGTGCCCATGAAAATTGTCTAAGTTAAATATTTTCGTGATTCAAAGTCATGCTGTCAAAATTCAATAGTATATTTAACGGCGACCATATTATATACGACAATGAATCCATACAGTATGACTGAATCTGACTCTGCGGATATTTAATATGTATTATTAATCCGGCATTCATTCTGTGTTACGCGGGTCCGTATTATCGTGGGTACGTTATTCTCAAATCCGAATTTAAGTTCCCTGCTTTAGCACCTATTTTATTCGCCATTTTGAGTATTTTATCGCAGGCAAATTACAAAATATTGTTTTTTGGGAAAATGTAACTTTTTCAATTGTGGACAGTTGTTAAGACGGTTTTATTTCGGTTCCTTTGATAACCGGACAAGTTTCAATTCACCGAAAACCGGCTTAATCATTGACAATTTCCACTAAATTCGAGAGTAGAGATTCATGTGAATCAATCATGGCATGATCTGAGGTCGGCTGTAACCTGACATCATTCGACGCAGTGCTGATGTTGAAATTGACAGTGCTGTGACTATCCAGACACTGGCACATTTACTGACTCAAGTGTAAACAGGTACAATTAACACGAGGTTCGATGTCAACCAATAGTGACAATAATAACAACAACGAGCAGCTATTACTATTATAATGTTGACAATGACCTGTTGTTCAATCCAGTTGACAGTGTTCTGATTATTTCAAAGCACATTTAAAAGAGATGATATACATGTACTGCACGCACAAGTGTAATTCACAAGAGCTTCAACGTCAACAACAACAACACCGTAAACAATGAACTGATGCCGCGCAGTGACGGGTGATCGTATATATACAATTCCAACTTAAAAGTACAACTTTACAATTTCACGGACAAATTCATCCCGTGTTCATCAATTTTCGTTGAAACATATGGATATGAGACATTGCCATCATTCGCCATGTTATCGTCAAGTTATTACAACAATTTAACGGGAGTGCTCTATTGGTTGAATGTTCTTATCAAACTGTCTTTGGCTAACTCACTGATATTGATACTAAGTGTCGCGATACCAGTATAGAAAGTAGTGTTTGATGCATCATTCTGTAAAATTTCATCGAAAAATATGCGACTACAGGAGAACATTTTCGCCAAGTCATCACGCACAGTATTAATGGGAACTACTGTTGTCTTGAAGGTTTCGCAATATTTTGCGTTCAATATCAATTTGCGCAATTTTTGGTATTGTGCTGTAATCACGCCTTTTTCGAAATTAAGCGCGTTCAATATCGCAATAAAGGTGCGCCTAAAAATAACACTTTTTCTGACTGGTACTGTTAAAGTGATGTGAAACACTCTTGTTGGGTGATCACATGGAAATAGAGAATAATCTTGCTCAAAGTAGTTATTTTTATGAATATTAATCAAAATGTTCAACACACCGTCAGTCTTATTAAATGCAATGAGTATCGATGGCGAAATCATTTGCGTTAGTTTATGGCGATTATTGCGTCCGGATTCAAGATGTAAATATTTACAATTGAGAGTAGTTCAGAATGTGTTTTCTATGGAGTTGTCATGTCGATTTCTTTGAAATTTTGGGCGATGCTTGTAGAATGCTACACCCCCAGTCGGCATAGCGCCTGAGTACTAACTTATCAGTTCCACACACCGGAACAAGTCCATAATATGTCTTTAAAACAAAAACTTTGTTTACAAGTTACTGGACAATTTCACGTCTTACATGTTACCAAAAAGTATGCCATTCAGATGTTTTACTTGTACATGTACATAAATTTGAGTTTTAACTATGAAACATGTAGCTTTGTACTTTTTATGTCTTAAAATGGCATGTTGATTAATGTTTTAGAATGGTCGAAATTAGTATTACTCGTAACTGAATAGTGATGGTTTGGCTTATCAGCTATTACTAATATCGTTTTTTATTTACAGCCATATTTATACAGTATAACACATTACGCGTGCACAGCCTTTTTCCGGATTAAATTCTACGAGGCAGATAACAAGTTTGATCCTCTGTAAACTGCAAAATTTTATAAATATTGTCTATCACTTTACGCATCGAGGATTTACATTTCGTCAAAACTATGATCGTAATAGAAGAATTAAGATGTATTGTTCAGTTACGAACAATACTAGTTTCGACCATTCACAAACATATGAATCGTAATGCCTACCAGGAAATCATATTGCCACCATGGGGACCTGGCTAATTCTATGGTAAATTAGCAAATTAAGAGCAACAAATTGGTGTTGATCCATGAAAAATACCACTGGTCTTACCTTTATTAGTTACGGTCTTGATATTAATTAAAACATTTTCAACCAAAAAAATACAACGGTCTGACAGTTACTGGTTAAGTCTGCCAGTTACTAAAACGGTTTTTTACCGTGGAACATGCCACAGCCAGCCCGTATGTTTAACGGTCAAATGTTGGCATCGACCGTTAAAGCGACGGGCTTTTTTCTAACAGTGCATATATTATTTTCCACCTCTATATGACACAAAATCATATTTATATTGAACATATTAACGGTAACAGTAGGGAGAATAGGTGTGGGCGCATCGTCGTTGGATCTGATCCGGACAGGATCTTGGGGTGATTAAGGTTGCACTTGACTTTCCTCTGTTCTACAGGATATCCCTCAACCACGAAAAGCGGGTAATATATGACCCGCCATATCAAATCCAGTCGTAAGTCGGGATTTGTTTTACACTGTGCCAATGCATTCTCTTATATATGCGAGTCGACCATAGGTCACCTCGCATATATAAGAGAATGCATTGGCCTAACAATTTTTTATCATTTTTTTTAAATAAATGTTTCTTACAATTTTTAGGACATAAAATAAAAAAAAACATCCATTACCCTGCAGGGAGCCCCACACATGTATAGAAGCATATAGAAGAGTGTCGTCTGCTCATGTTTGTCTGGGGCTCTGTATGAGTGAAATTATAAAAATGTTAAAGAATACAAGAACAAATTATTAAAATTGTAAAAAATTGTTAGGCCAATGCATTCTCTTATATATGCGAGGCGATCTATGGTCGACTCGCATATATAAGAGAATGCATTGGCACAGGGTAACAAAATCCCGACTTACGACTGGATTTGATATGACGGGTCACATATATGTTCTCTCGTAGAAATAATTTTGTTATTCTTGAATACCCAAATCGGCCACATTTCGTAGACACGATATCTGGTGATTATCGGGCAGGAAATACCGCACAGAATCGAAAGGTATCAAAATCTCATTTCCCCGCCAAAATGGAGATAGAACAGTTTAGTTCTGACGCGACGCATATTATTTCGAGACGTACCGTACGGAATGTAAACAGACGACAAACCGGAAGTAAAAGGTCATTTGGCACTATTTCCGGTTATTAAACGAACGTTTGATATCACAATATGTTCGACTCGCGTATATAAGATAATGCATTGGCACAGGGTTTTAACATCTCCGTGATTCGGCTTTAGCTAAACCTTTTTAAACCTCTTTTGGAAGTCGATATGTGACAATCTAAATATCATGTTAATGGGCGCATGGGTGGGATTGACTTATATTATGGTAAAGAACAAACATACTGTGTTATAGTGAAATATCGGATGGAACATTGACTAGGTAGCGATAGATTATATGCGATGTGCCGTGTTTTCCCAGTAGTGAATTTATTTCCTTCGTGGTCTTTCATCTACCAATAGTCACGATAGCGCCATGGCACCCATGTATGCACAGTCGCGGATGCTGAAAGCCGAAGTGATATCCCCCAGTCAACAAATCAACGACCGTGAGAAAAATCACGATAAATTCACAAACTCTTCATAGTTTACCCACTGTTCTGTTTTAAGCACCCCATTGAGAAATAGCACCCATATATTTAGAATGAGTCTCTCGAAAGTGAAATCCCATTCAACAACCGCCATGCGCCATCATAACAACATTAGATTCCAGGGTTCATTGCCTGTTCATAGTATATCCACTGTTCTGTTCATAGTATATCCACTGTCCTGTTCATAGTATATCCACTGTCCTGTTCATAGTATATCCACTGTCCTGTTCATAGTATATCCACTGTCCTGTTCATAGTATATCCACTGTCCTGTTCATAGTATATCCACTGTCCAGTTCATAGTATATCCACTGTCCTGTTCATAGTATATCCACTGTCCTGTTCATAGTATATCCACTGTTCTGTTCATAGTATATCCACTGTCCTGTTCATAGTATATCCACTGTCCTGTTCATAGTATATCCACTGTCCTGTTCATAGTATATCCACTGTCCTGTTCATAGTATATACACTGTCCTGTTCATAGTATATCCACTGTCCTGTTCATAGTATATCCACTGTCCTGTTCATAGTATATCCACTGTCCTGTTCATAGTATATCCACTGTCCTGTTCATAGTATATCCACTGTTCTGTTCATAGTATATCCACTGTCCTGTTCATAGTATATCCACTGTCCTGTTCATAGTATATCCACTGTCCTGTTCATAGTATATACACTGTCCTGTTCATAGTATATCCACTGTCCTGTTCATAGTATATCCACTGTCCTGTTCATAGTATATCCACTGTCCTGTTCATAGTATATCCACTGTCCTGTTCATAGTATATCCACTGTCCTGTTCATAGTATATCCACTGTCCTGTTCATAGTATATCCACTGTCCTGTTCATAGTATATCCACTGTCCTGTTCATAGTATATCCGCTGTCCTGTTTCAAACACCTCCTTTGTATCATAGTGGAGCTGATGAATCTGGTAAATAAAATCGTTGTCTCGTGGTTATGCACATTGAACAGCACACATAATTGACAATTAATGGCGTGCGATACAATACGGAATAAATACGAGTGGCTTTAAAGGTACGTTCATAGATTTGTTTTCCCTGTGCCAATGCATTCTCTTATATATGCGAGTCGACCATATGTCGCCTCGCATATATAAGAGAATGCATTGGCCTAACAATTTTTTATCATTTTTTTTAAATAAATGTTTCTTACAATTTTTAAGACTGCAGGGAGCCCCACACATATATATAGAAGCATATACAAGAGTGTCGTCTGCTCATGTTTGTCTGGGGCTCTGTATGGGTGAAATTATAAAATTGTTAAAGAATACAAGACAAAAATATTAAAATTGTAAAATATTGTTAGGCCAATGCATTCTCTTATATATGCGAGGCGACTTATGGTTTACTCGCATATATAAGAGAATACATTGGCACAGGGTAAAAAAAATCCCGACTTACGACTGAATTTGATATAATTACCGTCCAAAGTTATATGCATCATACACAACCATATCGTGCCAGAATATGAACGGAAACATGCAAATAGCACAGGGGGGGGGGCCTGTGTAGCATGCATCTTTATAAAAGCGAACGACATTAGAAGTAAATGTTCTGCTGTTCCACTTGTAACGGTGCTACTGGCATTTGCATTTCAATTGTCTGTTTCTTATTGATTTGTGCGAGTTAATCGCATGCTTTTTACAGGCAAATTCCTGTAGCATCGATACATTTGGATCTACAGAGATTTTACTTCGCAAGAAGTTAGCTGTGGTACAGATGCATTTTATAAGCTTATTTCCATTTCTAGCACCATATCGTTTTATACGACGAAATATCTGCATACCGTGCAAACTTGCCAGTATACGAACGTACCCTTAGTATGGCCTGGCTCAATGAGTAATGACTGTCGTTGATATATGTGTGACTTGGAGAGATGATATATGTGTGACTTGGAGAGATGATGTTGTCGCACGCTTTGGTAAAATGTTCAACTGTTGGAAAAAAAGTTGATCTTAATAAATATTTCGGAATTATGATATTTTGCTTTTCCAACTAGTAGTTAAAGGTACTCAATCCGATTCGACGGCCCCCTTATCATCAGATTCCAACAACAACACCATGTTTTGAAATGCCGCTTCGGTAATCAGAATCCAGTAATTGCCCAAAAATAATCCTAACCACAGTCAACTATAGTATAATATTGCCCAAAACCTGTTATTTATCAACGTTTTGTTCAACGAAACTTTGCCGATTTGTCAAACATATCACACAAAAAAGCCACTGGATTTTAGAGTTATCGATCTTCATTCGCTATCTGGTCAGATAAGTTCTTTTCGTCGACAGTTTAATGGGCCACTAGAAATTTAAATAATAGATTTCAAACAACGATATCTGATCACTCCTAGCTTTTATGGGTGGGATCCTCGACTCGAATCAAATATTTTTTACCCCCGAAGCCAAGGAAATAGTAATTTAGGGGCGTCTGATCGGATTGTGTACCTTTAATTCGCATCGTTGATTTGTGGCAGAAAGTCATAATAACGAATATCGCAGCTACCATCCTGGACATGACAACCAAACTTATGGACCTATAAGGGTACGTTCACACACTGGAAGGTTTGCACGGTATGGTTTTCAAGCATTTTGTCGCAGAAAACGATATGCTGCCATAATATGAACGGAAAAAAGCACATAAAGTGCAACTGTGCCACAGCTAACTACGCGCGAAGAAAAATCTCTGTAGTTCCACTAGTAACGATGCTACCGGAATTTGCCTGTAAATATCATGCAATTATCTCGCAAGAATAAACCACACAGGTATTTGACGGCAAATTCCAATAGCACTGTTATGTGTTAAATTGGAATTAGATAAATGTTACTTCAAGTTCTCACGTCTTTCAGTTTAGTAAAGATGCATGTTATGCGCACTGTTCCGTTCATATTCTGGCACCATGTGGTTTTCTATGACGAAATGCCCGCAAAAAACATACCATGGAAGCTTGCCAGTGTGTGAACGCAGCCTAGCTACATACACTATATGAGAGTGTGAGAGTACAGCGGCTGTCATATCTTTATATTTACGCTCACACATGCATTCGCGTTGTGGATCACGAATGCAAGACGTTGGTTGGTCGAAATTACGTCACATGACGTCGCGCGCTGACCCCAATTTGCATCCATTTTAGTGTATACGCAACTTGCATCAAGACACGAGAACAACGTTTGAAATTGGCGCTTAATGCTTAATGCTTAATGCTCTTCATACACCAAAATATGCTCCTAAAATGCGCTCTAAAATGCGCTCTTGAATAAGCGCTCTTAAATATGCGCTAAAAAGTTGAATCCTAGAAACCATACGGTAGTGTATTATACACATCCTTAATTACACGTTTGTCAAACACAAGCTTGTGGTATTTATCTTGTTACTTTATCTTGCTGGGATTACATAGAGTTGTAAGAATGCTGAAAACGTTAACTTTAACACGATAAGAGACATTGTGACATGAGTCCAGCAAGATAGAGTAACAGTGGTTGACAAATTTTAAATTGGAGGAGATAAGGATTCTTGCAAGATATTAACGATGCATCAAGATAAAGACTACAAGCTTGTGTTTGACAAACGTGTGATTAAGGATGTGTATAATACGCTACCGTATGGTTTCTAGGATTCAATATTGCATCTTTGTTGTTTGTAAAATAATTCAATAAAAATACTACTCTTTAAATGCTTGCGATGCGTAATTTTTAAACATGTCTTGAGGGTACATTTATATAGTCAATCAGATTCATACACTTGAACTCTTTCTCTTGAGAAGAGCGCATTTTAGGAGCGCATTTTAGGTGCTCATTTTAGGAGCTCATTTTAAGAGCGCATTTTATAAGCGCATTTTAGGAGCGCATACTTAAGAGCGCATAGTTAAGAGCGCATGTTATAGGAGCGCATTTTAGGAGCGAATTTTAAGAGCGCATTTTAGAAGCGCATTTTAGGAGCACATTTTGCTGTTACTTCACAACACAAATCGCCTGTTGCGTCGAAACATAAAATTGACAAAATCTCTCCAACGTTCAGACTCTCAGAAAGGAGGTTCCTATTTGAACGTTTGACCAGAGGCGTGACGATAAACGATAAGCTCTAACAGAAACAAGACATTATTCTTGGATTGAAGCTCTAGGTTTGGTGAAAGATAACATTCTGTCTCACCCACCTGACCGGCAGTTTCACGCATTGATGAAGGTTCATGCGCGATTTATCAAATATTATAAATAAATTGCCACTGCAAAATCTGATGTTAAAAACTACTTTACTTTAACTTGACCATTAAATCGCTTTCCCTGGATATCGAAACCAGATACCACGCAGGCAAATATATAGTACTTCAGTGTGGTCAAATGCAAACATTCCAAAATGAATGGGAAGAGATTAAACCTGTAATCACTGCTTGCTAAGAACAGAGAAATGCATATAATCAGAACGATATCAATTATCCATTAAAACGACGAGAGACTCCCGGGACAGTCTTTTCATCTTATGAATATTTAATCTTTTCAATTTTAACTTTATTAAACTAATTGATTAGAAATTTAATTTGAAACCACCAGCTCCGAACAATTAGTATAGAAATATAGAACTATTTTCGTTTAAGTGAGAGAGAGATAGAGAGAGAGAGAGAGAGAGAGAGAGAGTGAGAGAGAGAGAGAGAGTAAGTTGGAGTGCCAGTGACCCCACCTTCCCTATCTCGTAGCATTATGACTGTATACGATGTTTTGTTCTATGTGTTACAATACTACATATATCGATGTGAAGCCTTGGTAATCTGATATAATTATGTGATATTGATTATCTATTGTACTAATATTATGCGTTGTATATTATGCTTGCACACTATTCAGTTCTTGGATTTATATTCCATAAAATCAAATTATTTTTACATGTATAGTTATATTACTTTAAAACGGGGACGGCATGTAGACAACCCTCTTGGTTATGCTGTCCCCGATAGCTCATTGAATGTTATAATATTACACTGTGTAGATAATTGTATATATTATATAAATAAGTTATGAATAAATAATCATAGTCATAGTCATATTCCTGACACCAAGCGGAATAATTTCGTCTTGGTGGTGTTACACTGCCAAAAATAATTTCTTAATAAGATAAAATATCTTGAAACAAGAAAAACTATTTCCTGAAACAGGAAAATAAATCTTATTTTGAGAAATATACCCCCAAAGTCTGCTACATCAAGAAAATTTAAGAAACTCCCACCAGACAAAAGATAGTTTTCTCAAAAAAGATAGATTTTAGTCTTGAAACAAGAAAAAATTTCCTTACTAAGAAAATGGCTTCAAAAATTAAATATATATTTCTTGTTTCAAGATTTTTTTTCTAAGTTAAGAAATACTTAAAGAAAATATTTCTAAACCAAGAATTAATTGTTATGTACAAATTACTGCTGTAATAGAATAACTGTAAAAGTCCAACGATAGCAAAATTGTGATCAAAATTTTATGGTAAACATTGAAAAAGGTCCAACCTGTTGATTAAATATTCTGAAATTCATATTCATACTTAAATATTTGAACTACATGTAATACTACAGCTATAGGATTATATAATTGTTGACAAGTCACTCACTGTAACAGTTTTGTTTACATAACATTGGAAAAGGTCCAACCTGTTGATTAAATATTCTGAAAATGTTATTCATAGTTAAATATTTGAACTAATAATACAGCTAGAATTATATATTTGTTGACAAATCACTGTAACAGTTTTGTTTACATAACAATAGTTTCAACAGCTGTAATTTTGTTATTGGCAATCTGTCAGTAAGTGTTTTTATCTATTTCTCAATGCTGACCTTTATACAATTTTAATAAAATTTTGTTTGCACAATATAGTGGGTCGCCATTGAGGAGGCCTCCCTTGAAATCTCCAGTTGGTGGTTTGCCACACCATCCCGAACTAGACAAACCTCTCTGGTGGCCCCTTGCATTGAACCTATTAATTAAACCGGTACTTCAAGCTGGTATATACCCCTCTTATATAAGGATGGAAGATGCTACCAATTTCAAACCGATGGTATTTCTTCAGAGTTGACTCTCTTGTATTATGAAAGCAAGCCCAATGAGGCCATGCACCTATTGTATGTTTATAACACACAAAAGACTATATCTTAGCAGAATGGATGTCTCTGATGATACAAACAATAAAATATCCAATTTATCCATAGTTGAATTTCATTTGGCTATATAGGAAAGCATACAATGTGGCTTTTATTTAGTTTCCACAAAGTATTTTAAGTAAAATATCCATCAAGTGATGTATTCTGCCTTGTCCTATATATTAAAATGCATGCAATGGCCATGAGAAATGCTTAATTTATTGGTTGAGATGTCAATCAGATAAGAAATACTGACATTTTAGGTTTGATACACCATTTCAGCTGGCTTGGCATCTTTTAAATTTGAAACCTAAGGGAATTTATTCAGCTTTGACTCTCTAAATTATGGAAGAAAGCCCAAATGAAGCCACTATTTGCATGTTAGTAACATGTATAAGGCTATATCTCAACAGAATACATGTCTCTGATAAAATGCACAATAAAATATCAATAGTTCAATTGCATTTGGCTATAGAGGGATGCATACAATATTGGTTTTATGTAGTTTCCACAGACTATTTTAAGTAAAATATCCATCAATTGATGTTTTCTACATAGCCTTGTATATTAAAATGCATGTAATGACCATGGGAAATGTTTAATTCATTAGTTGATATGTCCATCTGATAAGAAATACTGACAATTGAGGTTTAAAATACCATTTCATGGGATTATGGGATCATAAATATCAAACTAAGGGAATTTCTTCAGATTTGACTCTCTAAATAATGGAAGAAAGCCCAAATGAAACCACTATTTGCATGTTAATGACATGTATAAGGCTATATCTCAACAGAATACATGTCACTGATAAAATACACCATAAAATATCCATAGTTTAATTGCATTTGGCTATAGAGGGATGCATACAATATTGCTTTTAAGTAGTTTCCACAGACTATTTTAAGTAAGATATCCATCAAATAATGTTTTCTACCTTGCCCTATATAGCATAATGCACGCAGTGACCATGAAAAATGTTTAATTTATTGGTAGAGATGTCCATCTGATAAGAAATACTGTTATTTGAGGTTTGATACACCATTTCAGCTGGCTTGGCATCTTACAAATTTGAAATAAGGGAATTTATTCAGCTTTGACCCTCTAAATTATGGGAAAAAAGCCTAAATTATGCCATTATTGGCATGTTTATAACATATATAAGGCTATATCTGAACAGAATACATGTCTCTGATGAAATCAACAATAAAATATCCATAGTTTAATTTGTTTTGGCTATACAGGGATGCATACAACATGGCTTTTAGGTTGTTTCCACAGACTATTTTAAGTAAAATATCCATCAAATGATGTTTTCTGCCTTGTCCTGTATATTAAAATGCATGCAATGACCATGAAAAATGTTTAATTTATTGGTAGAGATGTCCATCTGATAAGAAATACTGCCATTTGAGGTTTGATACACCATTTCAGCTGGCTTGGCATCTTACAAATTTGAAATAAGGGAATTTATTCAGCTTTGACCCTCTAAATTATGGGAAAAAAGCCTAAATTATGCCATTATTGGCATGTTTATAACATATATAAGGCTATATCTGAACAGAATACATGTCTCAGGTGAAATAAACAATACAACATCCATAGTTTAATTTGATTTGGCTATACAGGGATGCATACAATATTGCTTTTATGTAGTTTCCACTGATTATTTTAAGTAAAATATCCATCAAATGATGTTTTCTACATTGCCTTGTATATTAAAATGCATGTAATGACCATGGGAAATGTTTAATTTATTAGTTGATATGTCCATCTGATAGGAAATACTGACATTTGAGGTTTTAAATACCATTTCATGGGATTATGGGATCATAAATATCAAACTAAGGGAATTTCTTCAGATTTGACTCTCTAAATGATGGAAGAAAGGCCAAATGAAGCCACTATTTGCATGTTTATAACATGTATAAGGCCATATCTTTGCAGAATGCTTTTCTCTGATAATAAAACAAATAACATATCTATATTTCATAGTTTAGTTGGCAAAACAGGGTGCATAACATGTGGTTTTAAAGTAGTTTCACAGACTATTTTAACTAGAATATCAATTAAATGATGTAATCTAACTTGTCCTGTGTTTTAAAATGCATACACTGACCATGATAAATGTTTAATACAAACAGCGTCCTTAATGCTGCACCAGCCTAACTCCCGTTATGAAAGGGTTAAATTAATAAACAAAGGTTACACAGACATCCCCCCTTCAACAGCGCGGTGAGTGTGTTTTTTATGTAATATATGTCATATCCGGTATAAGAGCCCCCCCCCCATTTCGTACGCTGTATTCTATGCCCTGTTATGAGGTACGCCATATTCCGGCCCCTCTGTTAGGAGGTATTCGGTATTCCAAAAATACCGGTATTCGTATACCAACCTTCCAATAAAACGATCATAAGAATAATACAAATGCGATGTTTGTCACAATAAATGCACGGTTTGACATACAGATCGTCGATCATCAATTTATATCAATTTAGACATGGACATGATGACCGGCGTTCGTACGGCAATAGAGAATTTATCCATATGGCTGTTAACTGGTATTTCGTATTCCACCCTCTGTGTTAAGTGGTATTATTCCGTATTCCAAGGGGTGGGGTGCTCTTATATGGTGTGAAGTTTACAACTAAAGTGGCAGTCATGAAATTTTTAATTATTAGAACTGTTTGGGATATATACACCCCAATAACCCTGTCTTCACGCTCCTGTTGGTGGTGGCCTTATCAATCTATTGCTTCGTTGAACTTTTATTATTGCAAATTTGAGGTAAAAGTTCTTGAAGCGTGTAATTTCGTTCCACTTTACAACAGCGGCACAATGATTCCAAATTTTTTAACCTACCGGCGCAGATCGAGGCTGGACGTCCTTCTTACGTTGTTTTCATAGGATACAAATTGATCGGATTTTAGGTAAGTGAAACTAATTAGTCATCAATTGAAGTGATTTCTCATTATGAACAGACTGTTACTAGTAAAATACTTAATCGAACTACAATTAAAAATGCACGACTTATCCTGTTTTATTCAAATGAAATTTGATAGTAAATCGGCCTAATTTTGTTTCCGTTAAATATTTCAGAAAATGGAATCCGTCATTGATAAATGAACATTTTTTTTTGTCAAAATAGTAACTTCTGACGGACTATGATTATATGGCATTTATGAATCATATATAAAGGTAGCCCTACACAATATTCCCAACTGTGTTCCCAACTGCAAAAACGATTTTTAATGAATTATAAATTGGCCTAAATTTGATGCTTCATAAAAGGAAAAACTGTCCGGGAATGGCTATTTTCGTCTGCAAAATCAAATTCTGCCATAAATGCAGTGTATTATCGGTCGACATTAATATGACAATAGTTGGAATATTAAAAGGTCCCAGTTATTGAAAATATACATGTAGCTTATAAGGAAATTGTCAGTTATGATCAGTTATACCGGTACTTCATACCATTATTCTAACAAATGTGACTTAATGTCAACCTGATAGAATTCCCACAATCTCTTTAATATTGTCATGCCATGGCCAATTTAACACTAAGTGAACGTTCAGATTACCACGATACAATCGTAAGTGGAAATATTTCTGTCGTAGGAAGTAACCGCTCAACTGTGCATGCTCACCTCAAAATCGTAGGTAAAAAATAATATCATGCACTGTTTTATTTAAAAGCGAAATTGTGGCGTATCCTTGGTTATCCCCATTTGCGACGTAATCACTAATCAGTCATGTGTATGTAAAAATTGTGGCCTGAAGGATCGCATGATAGTCAATCACATGCTTTACAAAAAAACTGTGATTTCATCATGTACGACATCGTAATCATGTGAACAAACTATCCACGATCTCGTCGATCCCGGTTCCTCCACTTAAGATTGTATCTTTCACCTGTACGTTCACTGAGTGAACATTCATGATTCATATGACTACGATTCAATTGTAAGTGGACAGATTCCCATCTTGGGTAATAACCGATAGTTGGACTGCGCATGCTCACGACATGATCACGAGTTATATCAATGCAGAATTGCAAAATTGTGACGTATCCTTGGTTACCTCCACTTGGTGAAATTTGCGTGTACGTAAAAATCGTACAAAGTAAATGGAAATATCATAGGATAGTTAATCACGTGGTTAACCACCGATATTAAATATACTCATCTGCGATGACATCGTAACAAACTATCCATGATTTTGTCAGGCCCGATTCCTCCACTTACGATTGAATTATGGTCTTCTGACATCTGAATCGCCGAAAATGCTAATTTGTTGGAAGAATGAACTTTACACTTGTTTTTTGAATATGTTTGCAAATTATGAAAATACATGCATCCATATCACATATATATGTACATGTATTTTTTCTTCAATTACAGAAATACCAGATTCATTAGCCATGTTGGATGCGGCATCATGCCCTCTCATCTTCAACATATGAAGATTTATTTCGCCCATGATTAGTCTTAAGCGTCGGTCCTGTCTAGCTAGACACGTGGCAATGAACAAATGACAGGTGAAATATCACTGGAAGTCTGTTCGCCAAAATACCAGTGGTGAGTTTATATCTATAGCTACCATGCAGATGAATATTTGTACATTGTCACCAATACATGTATATACCGCTATCCTCAAAATTATGGACCTTAAAAATGGGGGGGGGGGCAGGGGGGGCCGGAAAAAAACTGCAGACACAGGGTGGAAAAAACTATTTTCTTCGGTTTGGGTACCCCCCCCCCCACAGCAAAAACTGCAGTTTTTTTCCACTGACCATTGCCCCCCCCCCCCCCCCAGAAAAATCAAATCTACCCCAGCCGGACAACAACTCGGTTTGACCGGAAACCGAAAAAAACACACCGGAGCATACAGTTCACGAGAAGGTGCTTGGTAACTTAGTTTAGATTATTATGACTAAAATGGTCATTGTCTACCAGTAGAACGCAGATTTGTACCTCGTGATGTCATGACATGTACAAACATGTATATTGGTGATCGCAACGCTATGTATGCACTTTAAAAAATGACAACTAGTCATTACCTCGACTTTGAAAAATCTGATGCAAATGAGATGAGTGAGATACCAGCATATAACTGTTTTCTGATACCATTGGAGGAGAAATTGTTTAATACATGGGATAGTTCTGCAGTAAAAATTTGCCATATAAGCGATCGCAGGGTAGAATTCTGCAATCGACTGGTAGACACTGACATAGTTGGCATTATTAAGAGGGTTAATGGGGTCAATATCACATGTAAACCAAGACAGTGGTTATCCAAAATTGTTTTATGTGGATTGTACTACTCATGTATATATGATTTGGATATTAAGGTTAATCCATATTCTATAAAATGAGAGAAAATTGAAGTTGTGAGTCTGAAAATACATATTTGGAATTTTTTTTACATGCAACCCCCCCTAAATGAATAAGGACAAAATTTACGTGTAAATTTTTTACGCCCAGGTACCCCCCCCCCCCCACCCCCGGTACGTTGTGTCCCGCAGTTTTTTTTCCGCGGGGGGGGGGATACCTGGTAATGATCGCAGTATATGATATCCACCACAGTATCAAGTCGATTACTGTTGTGGAGCACCATGCAGTTATGATACACCAACAAATATCACACCAAAAGTTGAAAATTAAAACAGCCACATGGATCTTGTTCAATGAACTTATATATGCATGAATAAGATGAATCACTAAATTATATTTTCATGCTTGTTTGTGTAATGCCAATCAATGCAGCCTGACAACATGGATGGGTGGAGTTTATAAATTGACAGCCGAAACAATGTTCATTATGTGCTACATTTAACCCCCGTATATACAATACAATTTTTCTATCAGCGTTCCCATGTCCTATATTTGGAGTACTATATACATGTACATGTAACGAAGGCCATCCGTTCCACAGATATGAGGAAAAACACTGCATTTTATTTTCATGCATGCGAAACATGACAACATGCATATGGGGTGTAACATGACAACATGCATATGGGGTGTAACATGACAACATGCATATGGGGTGTAACATGACAACATGCATATAGGGTGTAACATGACAACATGCATATGGGGTGTAACTGCGGTATATGCAGCGTTGAAACTGTACTAGTAACCATAATGAGGTGTTGGAGGTTACTGTGCTTTATATCTTTAATACTGCAGTATTAACGGGGGGGGGGGGGTACTATACTAAGAGGTGGCCAATTACTTTGAGTATACATGTAGCCATACCTCACACATGGAACAGGGCTTGACTTATTCTTAGGTACATGGAAAAATAGGTACGCGGAGCAATACATAACACCTAGTCTGCTTAGTATATTTTACATAAATATCAACCGATTTTGTGCAGTGTTGAAGCGGTAACCTTCTAGTACTGCTGTGTTAGAAGTTTCTGGTGTGAGACCACACAAGCCATATTTCTGAATAAATCCTGAAAAATTACCCACAATCCTGAGGTTAAGTGGTCACTTACTTTGGGCATTACTGTAATTCCCTGACATTCCCCCAATATATGACTAAAAGAAAATTCACCCTTTTGAAGTTTTGATATCGTTTAACCATGAAATGGCTCGAAAAAGATGTTTTATGAGATTTACGTTTGTTTTTTATTTAATTTTGTTTGTTCAAGTAGCATATCAAATGAGTGAAATTTTATTTTAGTCATTCATGTGGGTATCGTGAGTGGGGAGATATTTAAGGGGAGGTATCCTGTTACAAGGTATATGCTACTAGTACATGTACATAATTATTAACTGTCATGTGGACTGTTTTTATGGAGATGTAACCGTGAGGTAAGTGGACATAACTTGTGTAAAACCCTTTACATACAAGTTATGACCACTTACCTCACGGTTACATCTCCATTAAAATAGTCTACATGACAGTTAATCCTTATATTTATATATATTTAGCGAAAAAGCCACTTTTGTAAATGTATTTAAATTGAATAGTGTATCGTGACAAAAACAGCCCAAAGTACCCAATAGCACCCTTGGCAAAAGTTAATAGGAACAATTTCTCTTCATATTGCAACCAGGTGATGTATTAAGTCAATCCTGCGCGAGTCCAAATGCGCCCAAAACATTACGCGTTCGTCTTTCCAAACCCAATGACGTATGGGTGGTGTTGTGAGCTTGGTGTTATGAGCCGTTGCGCATTCACCGAGAAATAACTGCAACTAGCCACGTGGGCGCGGACCAATCAGTATGCTGGATTTAGTGATGACAACACTTAGTATGTAAATATATGTATTTGTAGCTGATTCTGACCAACATGCAGCGTTTGAATGGATAACAATACTGTTATAACTGCCCCCCCCCCCCGGTGATTAATTTGGACCGTACATCTTAATAAGATGTACATGATTAGTCATTCCGCTTTTCTGATGTCATTACAAGCATTCAAATCTTATTTTTCAGACAGGAGGAGCTGCCTGATTGGATTGAGACATACAAATTTCATTCAAGGCCTGATATCTGATAACCAATCATAGAATCATGTTTCCTGAGTGTTTCTTGCAGATAATGATTACACTTGATACCAATATTATTAATTCTGTCCAAGACTGGATGAGGAAGGATTTCAAATGTTATTTGGTGTACATGTAACGGATACATGTAATCTAGATGTTATCGGTATTCGTCCATGCATGACATAATGTGAGTTGTTGCTTTGTGACAGTCCTGGCTATATACATGTACCATACCGGTATGTATACCAATGAATGGTATGCACTGAATCCAGTACTGTGCAGTGTGCAGCGAAGGGGAGGCTTTAATATATAACCAAATGATGACCAATGTCTTCATCAAAGGCAAAAATGACACATCCATTCCTTCCTTGATGGAGACCGATCAGCGACGTCTACATTTTATCAGACTTAGTGGTGAAAATCTTGGCAAGTGAAGTTAGTGAATTCAATTCTACAACATACATGTACATGTACCCGTATGCTTCTGTATGTACCTGTATGAGTCTCAGAAAATGTGCACTATGGCATCCAGTGTATGCATAACCTTTGTTATACCGTACTTCATACTACATTGACCAGAATTTGGAGGTGTACCAGTTTCATATCTCTACACAAAGCACAACAGTACCCATGGATCAGTCTCAAGCCTTGTTTCTGAGCTTGTCTGAAGGATATGAACTTTTAAAGATATATTATGCACTTGTTCTGGTGCGTGAAACTGATCAGTTAGTACCAAGGCGCTATGCCAACTGGAAGAAGGTAGCATTCTACTAACATAGCCGAAAATCGAAAGCAAATCAACCGTATCACTCCATAGAACACATTGCCTGAGCTACGCTCATTTGTGAATATTTACTACTCGATTCGGGGCGCATCTATCGGCGATAATATAACGAAAACGAGTTCGCCTTTGATAGTTACTGCATTTAATTATGTATACGAATGATGGTGTGTGTTGTTAATTTGGATATAATATTTGTAAAAAGTACTACTTTGAACAAGATTATTCTCCATTTATATTTTATCACCCTATTGGAGTGTTTCACATCACTTTAAGTGACAAATTATTGCAGCATGTCAATATAATCAGATTCATGTACATGTACACACATACAGGCCTTAAAATCCATCACAGAATACAAATATTCTGATGTTCCTTTATCTTTGTCAACCTGCTGTATCACCAAGTAATATGTACAAGGAGCTTAATGTGGCTTAGACATGTACCATACATGTACATTTAAAGACAGATAATCCGAGTTCACGCTCCTCAATTACCATTTCTTTGGCTTCAGGGGTAAAAATAACTTATTCGAGTTGAGGAACACACCCTTTAAAGTTCTGAGTTAAAAAATATAATTTTTTGAAATCTGTTATTTTTCACCACCATGAATATTTCCCGGCCTAGCAAATATTCAATGAGTCGATTGACATAATCTTGATACCAAGTTGCGATGAACAAAATGTTGATTTATAACACGTTTTGGAAAATGTTACACTAGAGTTGACAGTAGTTACAGTAATGCCCAAAGTAATTGACCACTTAACCACAGCAGAATTAAATGGCTTGTTGCCATTCATCGGAAAGCTCTTGGGGAGAGCTTTCCGATGAATGGCAACAAGTCATATTTCCGACTAAATCCTGAAAAATTTCCCATAATTCAGCTGTGGTTAAGTGGTCGATTACTTTGGCCATTACTGTAGCATTATGTTTTGGTAATTAATTGATTAAGAAATGTTGTTCTTAGAATCTGATGATATGGAGACCATGGAGAGAATGTTTACCTTTAATTGTCAATGTTGACTTTAAAGCATACTAGTAACATATGTTATGTTTATTTTATGTATCCCTGCATAAAATGGGGTGATAAATTTATGTTATACTCACATCTGGTCTTTTGATATTTTGTGAGTAATTTATATGAAAGAATGGCATTGCATGCTAGCAATTCTGATAAACATCACTGTTAAAATGAGGCTTGTTGCCATTCATCGGAAAGCTCTCAGAGAGCTTTCCGATGAATGGCAACAAGCCATATTTCCGACTAAATCCTGAAAAGTTACCCATAATTCTACTGTGTTTAAGGAGTCGATTATACTCGGGGGCATTACTGTATTCGATATCTCAAGCTGTTGCATACCGAAAAGACTTGGGCTAGTACCTGAACAGTAAACCTGCAATCTGCATGATTCATGAAACAGCTATTGAAAACATGCTGTATATACACAGAATTACACAATTTTGTTTATGGGTTTGTTGATATGACACGAGTGCTAGCGCACAATGACGGAATGAACAGCACACCCTAGAGTTCTATCTTTCCTCAATGGCACAAGTGCCGTATCAACAAATCCATTAATACAAGTGTCTTTCTGTGTTTATTACACATCACCCGTCCTAGAATATGTGCATTTAAAAATACAGGGTTACGATGTTTATTAAGGCACATACAGTGCTTGTTTTGTCATGTGTGATGATTTTTTTTCCTATCGTTTGAACTGGATACTCAAATAACAGAAATTGTTATATATTTTTTTAGCAACCGACAGATTTGAGGTAACTCTTTCTATAAATATATTGAAAATCATGTGTCGGGATGTAATTATTAGCAATCAATATATTTTTTGTTGCATATATAGGTTTATACAATTTTAAGAGGCAGAACAAGATACAGGTACTTTGTATAGTTTCATTTCGCGAATGTACACAGTATCTTGTTTGGCCTCTTGCAATTTTAGAAACCCATAACTGTAACGAGAAATTGTGGATTGTATATTTAAAGTTTAAAGGTACGGGAGGCCTTGGCGGTGGGTATGCTGTGAAAATATTTCCACCGGTCAAAAACCGCCACAAACAGAAAGAATATTAAAATGTAGACAGACTTTGTCCGTATACAAATAAGAAATATCGCATAAACAGTATGTTATTGTCATATGTTTGACCATTCTTATGTAAACAAAAGCATAAAAAGGTACTTTCCTGGTGTTTGTTTATATTATGATGGTAAACATAAAGAGCGTTCATTGTTGCTGAATTTTGATATGGAACAGATAAAGAGCATTTATATGATTTGTGTGTGATTAGCCAGTAACACTGTGCTGCCTTCTGTAACACAATCAGGCTCCTGCTTAGGTAAAATATAGTAGGTCTTTATGATAGCATGCTGTTTACGCGATGGTCATGGTATATATGAACAAAACTGTATGCGTTTTAATGTTTTTCTGTTTACGGTGATTGAAACAAATATGAATATTTTCGACAACTAAGGCCTCCCGTGCCTTTAAGCCCCCTTATTGTCTCAATTATACATTTAACAATGATATTTACAAAGAAGTTTTTATATTCAGAATAAATGTCAATTGTATATTTTAAAACACAATTAAAATTATATATTAATTTAAAATTAAATGTTTTTCTTAATTAAGAATTGTTTTCTAATGTATCTTTCCTAATTGGGGAAAATATTCCTAGTTAAGAAAACTTGTTTTCCTTACTTAGATTTATTTTCCTGCTTGAGAAAATCTCATTCTAGAAAAAATTGGCATCCCTTGAGAAAAAATATCTTGACGATATTTCTAACTATAGAAAATATAATTTCTTGTTCTAGATTAATTGTATAGCTTTCTTAAATTTCTAGCTATTCTCCCAAGATAATCGCAGTATCTTAAACTTATCTTATTTCAAGAAAAATAAACTTATGTGAGAAAAACAATCTTTCCTACATTAAGAAAAAAAATCTATACTAAGATTTTTTTACTAGGATTTTCTTACTAAGATTACTGTGTTTTCTTAAAGAAATTTTCTCAGACAAGAAATTTTCCCACCCTTTCATTTCTTGACCTAGAAAATATGTTTTTCTTATTTTTCTAGCTATTCTCCCAAGATAATATCTCATTTCAAGATTTTTTTTTTCCTGAATTGAGAAAATATTTTTGGCAGTGTAGTTGTACATAGCTCATAGTTTTAATCTGATCCACTGTCTGATATATATAAACAGTTGCTTCGCTACGATCTTTTTGACTACCCGAGTAATGTGAGTATGTATCTGGTCATGGTGTGGCTTAGCAGCTAAAACGGCGTCACACACTCAATAAATCAATCATAGTGCAAAATGAGTACCACACTAGGCGGATCAGAGTAATAACTTGAATCTCGATTCGGATTCGATTGCTTGTGACGCGAGAAATATCATACCGCTTGACAAAATCGACTACATCTTACCACTCTCTGTCGACGACACAAAGGGGTAACCCCCCTGAGTTAGATCAATTTGGATCCACGAGCAATAACTCTATATGTCCTAACATAAATGGCAGTTCATTTTCTATCTAAGAGCAATAACTGTATAATATTTACGTAAACTTGTCTTCTGTGGCATTACAGTCGCATCAAAAAGAAATTTCAGATGATTTCCTTCGTGTGGTAACACAAAGTCACATTCGGTTGCGAGGATAGTAAGAACAAGAAAACTAAGATGCATGCATCATGTCAGCCATGAACTATTTAGCATAGAATAATTCAGTTCGGTTGCAGTTTCACAACGTTACAATTGAAATACGATTACACAAGACGAACCTTGAATGTGGAACTATGTAAGAGTGAATATTAATGTTCTAAATCCCATGTTTCACCTTTAGTGGTAATGGGGTCGTCCTTTATTAACACGCAAGTAGTGTAATTAAGTACGGGTAATTAGAAGTAACAAATCGTTTAGTTTCTATCGTATCGGCTGAAAGTGGTGAGCAGATTGCTGGTGATGAATATTCTCGTTAGCTGCCAATATAATGTGCATATTTGTCCCGTTACGTTTATACACTGTAGCATTGGCGGGCCAGAGTGTGTTGACATGTTAATTGTTTGGTTCATTAATAACAGATCAGCAGGGATTTGTCGTGATAACGTATACGTGGAAATATGCTACCTAAACGGTTAAATTAACGGTTGATCTATTAGACCACCGTGTATACTCGGTTTAAATAGGTATATTATATAGGGACGTTTGCTCAATTTTGGTGCGGACCGATGATAAAAAAAAAATCAAAGGTAAATGTCGGCGGGTGGGAGGGCCATTTTTTCAATAATATTTAAAGAAATTGAGCAGTTGCAGCAGCAGCAAAAAAAGGGTGTACAATTGGCAAATGATGAGGGGCGGCGTGACGTGTAACTAGGATTGAAATTAGATATGCAATTTGGAGATTATTGGATGAGGGATGTTATATTAAAGGGACGATGGGGCTTAGTTGTCTACGTTGTTTACGTTCCAATGAATATTAAAATGTACTGAAAACAAACTGCTAATGTGTGCCAGACTTTCATAAACACAAATTATGTATTAATGGTGTAACGACATATTTCGTTCTTCATTGTCTAAAAAAATAGGGGATGGGGATGTTTGTATCTCTAGTTTAACGACATTTTTCGGTCTTTATAGTTTAACGACATTTTCGGTCTTTAATATTTCAAGATATAGGGGCCCTTAGTGGGTATTTGGATCTCTAGTTTAACGACATTTTTCGGTCTTTGATAGCAAAATGGAAGAAGTACATCTTTGGAAAGATGTGGTGGCCCTAAACCGGAAAGTTATATTCTTTAAATCGTTTGACCGGAGGGAATTAGAGTTAAAGTACTTTCCCCTAGCGGTGAAAGACGAATCGCCGAATGCGGCGCTTCTCGTTGGCGAGAGGTGTATTGTCATCTGCGTTGATTCCGTCTTGGGGTGTGGACCGCCTAAATTTTGTTGAGCAGCCATATTGAATGTGCATCTTTGCCCTAGTTACAATATATTGTAGCCAACAATACATTATCGCTTTACAGATTCATGCATTAACTCAATAACAAAATCTAACGGACAATGGCATGTTACGCTGGTGATATGACACGGACGTTGGTCACTGTGTTAAGCTGATTAGTGTGACGACTGCGTGATCGTTGTTTACCGGCTTGATTGAGTGAGACATTGCCAGTTCGCCTTGCGCTCTTGTGCATCAATTTCGGAAGTTATACAATACATCCAGACAGCGGCATACGTTGGTGTCTTCTTAGGGAATCGTCCGGTTGAGAAATTATGGTGGCGAATCGGCGATGAGTTATAAGATTGAAGATAAGTATAAATCTTCTTTGTTAATTGACAATGTGCCCCAAAGGGTTTGGGAACTGATGTATATATCTTAGAATACATATACACATAGGCCCATGGCTCGGTCAATGAAACAAATGTATATAAATTCCGAAATTGGGAGCTAAATTGTGGTTTTACACTTACTATATATATGTGTAACAGCACGCAGTTATATTATTGTAAGCTGCTGCGTTGAGGGTGGTAAGATCGTTTTGTTCACGAAATAATTCGAATTCTTAGTATGGTTCCGAATGTGTGAAATTGTGAAATCACGTGAACATTGTGATACAATGTTGTATCCGGGTTAGACATGACGTCTGATTGGGCTGCATAACGATATTGCAGTTGGTTTGCTCCGCATTCTCACTGATGCAGGGCTGCATACAATATTGGTTGTATCGTGAACATTAAAATATACATACCATATATTATATATAGAGTTGTCAACTTTTCAAAATTGCGGATTCACAAAACAAAAAACAAAAAACCAAAAAAAAATTATTAGGGAATGGTTATTCCAAATTACACAAATTGTTTTGAAAATTTGGTTGAAATATCACTGGGTGACTGTGCGTACTGGTTTTGTCGATGTTCCATTCCAGGCGTATGGTGAAAAGCTTGGTTTTACCGGAGGTGTAGACATCACAGATTGGCTGTCATCAATCGGTGAGGATTCGTCTCCGAACAAGTGTTCATTTGGAAATGCATGACGCTGAATTCATATGTTTACATGTAACAGACTGATGGGACTATGAAATCATTCTATATATCAACGGAACTCGTGTGTTCTGTATATCTTAGAACTGAACTGCAGATGGTTCTTGTTAAAATTGGAATTAGCATATAAGCTAGTAATCACATAGTTTTGCGGAAATATGTTATCATTATGTGGGCTAATTGTTTAAGATTCACTGCAATGATATAGCATTATAAATTTATGACATGCATAATTATGACCAAAAGATATGTTTATTATATGTAAATAATCGACTGAACAGTATATTCGAAACAGATGTGTGAATCTTGAAAATTTTCAATAACAGATTCAATGGCACCATTGTCTAAGATAAGAATGAGGATAAGGTACTCAGTGTGCCGCTATAGTTTTATTAGAAATTGGGGATATCTAATTATTCATCATTCTTTCTTTGTCAATCTGTGGTCCGCGTGACGATGCAACGCGCTATCCTATATGGGTGTTGTTGTTCTTGGGTATATTCGGGATGAAGGATGGAACGCGTTTGAGGGGAAATATTCTTTAAATCGTTTGACCGGAGGGAATTAGAGTTAAAGTACTTTCCCCTAGCGATGAAAGACGAATCGCCGAATGCGGCGCTTCTCGTTGGCGAGAGGTGTATTGTCATCTGCGTTGATTCCGTCTTGGGGTGTGGACCGCCTAAATTTGTATGGTCTACGAGGCGTTAATACGTATATATACGTGTATACATGTATATCCGCATTGCAATGAATCTTATAGCTCTTTCATGAATTAAATCGATACATGTCTTTGTATGGGACATGTTGAAATACATGTCATGTATTAGCTCAATTGTTGACACCGATTTAGAGAGAATGTAGGGAGTGGTTTGTGTGCATGAAATAATGTTGCCAGTGATAAGCCGACACTGAGGTACGGTACCGATCGACAGATCTGGTAGAGATCGGACGGTATAAGTTGTTACTTGGCATTGGTTTGGTGTCACAGGTTTCCATAGGTGTTTTATCCTACGGGTTTTTATCTATGGTTTTTCCTGGCCGGCCACGTACCGTAGTAACATTATGGTTCATGTTTTTTATTGTGAAATCCATGATGATTGTATAATATGATTGTATATATATATTGGAAATATTATGTTTCATAACTCAGTATTATGTAGAGTAATATATTGTAGTGTGTTAAGACTCGAATAGTCTTTCTAAAGTAGATCCGATCTGGTCGTATGCAACATATATTTTCATATAACATCAGTTGTATGTTGAAGTGCAGAGTATCCGCTGCATCTACAGTGTATCTTGTTATCTGCATGGCGTGTAATTGGAATACGAATTACCATAGGAATTACTTGTGCATATATGGAAATTTGAGATTCGTAAATTTTTCCAGATGAAACCGAGTAACCGTGGTTATTCACAATGGTGTAAACGGGTATATATTATGCTCACTGTCAGTACAGTATGATTGTATAATATGATTGTATCTATATATTGGATATATTATGTTTCATAAATCAGTATTACATGTAGAGTAATATATTGTAGTGTGTTAAGACTCGAATAGTCTTTCTAAAGTAGATCCTGTATGCAACATATATTATCATAATAGCATCAGTTGTATGTTGAAGTGCAGAGTATCCACTGAATCTACGGTGTATCTTGTTATCTGCATGGTGTGTAATTGGAATACGAATTAACATTGGATTTACTTGTGGATATATGGAAATTTGAGATTCGTAAATTGTTCCAGATGGAACCGAGTAACCGTGGTTATTCACAATGGTGTAAACGGGTCTATATTATGCTCACTGCCATTACAGTGTCGTGTTCGAACAAATCAAGTTGGGTTTTTTGATCGTATGCGCAGAGGCAGATGGGATATCAGTGTATTCTAGGATTGTATGGATGCTTATTGATACATATCGGCGATAGATCTATGTATTGGCTGTATATTATATTTGTTTCAATTAATGGAGAATTTATATGCATATTACCGGTAATTCAAATATAATTATAAGTAATGCAGACTGACATTATACTGCCCATGCAGTGTTCGCTTGTCCGAACGTTCAGTGATGTTCTGGAGTTTGCGCAGATGCAAACGGATGCTTGGCTCCATAATTAGATGCAGTCATCTCTCAATGCATACTATATGGCTATTTATTCTATTGTATGTAGTTCCAGTGGACTGAAATATGGAATATTTGGATATTTGAGCATTGAGAATTGTGAATAATTAAAAGTTCGAACCGATGCAATGCGATTTTTGGTGGACTATTTTGTAGAATACTACAGTAAACGTTGTTTTGGGTCCATAAACACAATCGTGTAAACTGGACAAAACTATATTCTCACTGTTAGTACAGTGTCGTGTTGGAACCAGTGATGTTTGGTTTTCTGACCGTGTGCTCAGTGGCCGACGGGCGATTGGTGTATTATAAACAAAGTCTTGTTCGATGCCTATCGATACATATGTGTGTATATGTGTTTATATATGTATGTATACGTATATATGTGTATATATATGCTATGTGTTGTATTGTTTCCAATTTTGGCGAATTATATGCATATTAATTCAATTAGAATTATAGGTAATGCAGACCGACGCTATATACTGCCCATGCAGTGTACGGTTTCCGAACGTTCATGCAGTGATGTTCTGGAGTTTGCGCAGACGCAAACGGATAATTTGGTTCCATGCATAATTCGATGCAGTCATCTCTCAATGGTTAATAGATGGCTATTTGTTCCATTTTATGTATTTCTAGTGGACTGACATGTGGAATATTTGGATATTTGAGCATTGAGATTTGTGAATGATTAAATGTTAGAACCGATGAAAAGCGGTTTTTGGTGGACTGTTTTGTGAAATAGTACAGTAAAAGTGGACTTGATGCCATAAATATCCACACATATTTCCGATGGAATAGGAAAATTGCGTATATATTGGTGACTAATTAAACACTGTCATTATAGTGACGCGTTGTAACTGCATTGCGAATGCGATGCGATTTCATGTCAGTTCGCGGTGGGGCACTACAACGTGATGCACGGCCCGGGTAGTGTGCGTGATAGATTATTAGGCCGCACTGTCATTCAAAGTGCGAGGTTTAGAACATTCAGTAATGTTCCTCCATCTGCGCAGATGCAGGTGAGCGTGTACACAATGATATCATTTTCTATCTCGGGTGTGATTTAGAATATTCAGTGATGTTGGGCCATCTGCGCAGATGCAAATGGCCGATGTAATTGTGATGGAAGTCCTTGTTTGTTTATATGGTTGTGATGGAATGTTTTTGTGCATGTATATTGGAATGATTATGTGTAGTTGGTGAGAATAAATATGGTCCGCGTGACGATGCAACGCGCTATCCTATATGGGTGTTGTTGTTCTTGGGTATATTCGGGATGAAGGATGGAACGCGTTTTAGGGGAAGTTTGGTGATCTTGAAATGCAGTTTTTCTGAACAGTCTTCCTTGATTAAAGTGATGTGAAACACTCCGGCAGACACCGGGCAGAGTGATCAAATAGAAATTAAGAATAATCTTTCTCAAAGTAGTTATTTGTTACGAATATTAATCCAAATGGATGATACACAACGTCATTCTTATATATTAGTTAAATGCAATGACTCTCGATGGTGAAATCATTTTTGTTTAATTATAGCCGATAGTTGCGCCCCGAATCGAGATGTAAATATTTACAATTTGGAGTAGTTCAGACAATGTTCTCTATGAAGTGGTGACGTGGTAGATTTTTTTGGAAATTTTCAGTGATGTTTGTAGAATGATAACATTCCCCAGGTTGGCAAAGTGCCTGAGCACTAACTTATCAATTTCTCGCACCCGAAAAAGTTCATAACAAGTCCATAATATGTCTTTAAGCATATATAAAAATCTCCGAAAACAAATATTCTATAGCATTAAACGATTTCTTGAAATGCAGTTTTTCTGAACAGTCTTCCTTGATTAAAGTGACGTGAAACACTCCGGCAGACACCGGGCAGAGTGATCAAATAGAAATTAAGAATAATCTTTCTCAAAGTAGTTATTTGTTACGAATATTAATCCAAATGATTGATACACAACGTCATTCTTATATATTAGTTAAATGCAATTACTCTCGATGGCGAAATCATTTTTGATTAATTATAGCCGATAGTTGCGCCCCGAATCGAGATGTAAATATTTACAATTTGGAGTAGTTCAGACGATGTTCTCTATGAAGTGGTGTGGTAGATGTTTTTGGAAATTGTCAGTGATGTTAGTAGAATGATAACATTCCCCAGGTTGGCAAAGTGCCTGAGCACTAACTTATCAATTTCTCGCACCCGAAAAAGTCCATAACATGTCCATAATATGTCTTTAAGCATATATATATATCTCCGAAAACAAAAATTCTAAAGCATTAAACGATTTCTTGAAATGCAGTTTTTCTGAACAGTCTTCCTTGATTAAAGTGATGTGAAACACTCCGGCAGACACCGGGCAGAGTGATCAAATACCGATAGTTGTGCCCCGAATCGAGATGTAAATATTTACAATTTGGAGTAGTTCAGTAATTTTTTTGGAAATTTTCAGTGATGTTAGTAGAATGATAACATTCCCCAGGTTGGCAATGTGCCTGAGCACTAACTTATCAATTTATCGCACCCAAAAAAGTCCATAACAAGTCCATAATATGTCTTTAAGCATATATATAAATGTCCGAAAACAAAAATTATAAAGCATTACACGATTTGCTATATTTCCAGGGCATATATTTCATCTGATTTTGCGAGAATCCATATATACTTTTTCACGAGAATCCAGGGTAATTTGCGAGAATATTTACGAGAATCTAGATTTGGATTCTCGCCGAAATATAAGCCCTGTTTTCACTCTGAAGTGTGCCTAAATGGCATAAATTGTACCGTGGTTCCCATGTTCGCCAAAGTGGCATAAATTTATTTCAGGATAATACTAATTTTAGGCATTCATTTATATCACTGATATCAGGACAATAAATAGCCATTTCCATTGCATGGAACAGAAAAGAGCGTTATTGTTTATCGGTGTTGTTTTTGGAAGTGGTGGTAGTTCAATTTTATACGTTTCGACCCCCAATAAGTATTTCCGAACAAATGAATTATTAACAAGCGTGACATGACATCATTGACGAAGATAATTAACACCGATCTACGAGAAGTAAGTACCAGTAGTGGCAGTAGCCAAATACCTTAAGGTAATTGACAGTCTTTCGGCTGCTACTATCTGATTAATATTGATAATCTCATGTTGGTATCCTGCTTCTCTATTAGCCACCATGGAAAGAAGCAGAGCAAACATATCAGGTTTTAACGTACACTGAGTTGCAGAACTGCCAGAACTTGGCAGAACTTCCTGAAGGCAAAAAACTAAACAGAGACAATCCAGGCAACAATAATGGCGATATCTGCTTGATTTAGCCACCCATAAACACTTTTATATATCGCATATCCTCGCGGTGAGGATTACATTGCATTCGCAAAATAAATTATATTTTTCCTCCAAAAAAATTGCCATTTTAGTTATGTTTTGTATCGCAAACGATGAATCTTCTAATTTTCATGGTAGCTGCAGGGGGGGGGGCAACGTACCGGGGGTGGTGGGAGGTGGGGGTACATAGGCGTCAAAAATTTACACGTAAATTTTTTCCTTATTCATTTAGGGGGGGGGGAGGGGGGTTGTCGGAAAAAATTTGCATGTAATTTGTTTCCAAATATGTATTTTCAGACTCACAACTTCAATTTTCTCTCATTTTATAGAATATGGATTAACCTTAATATCCAAATCATATATACATGAGTAGTACAATCCACCTAAAACAATTTTGGAAACCACTGTCACAACAACACATAGAATAAAACTGATATAAACACGGTATAAGTGAGAATAAGACGCGTATTTAGACGTGAAATTTGACAACATTTCTTCGCTTCGTTGCCAGAACCGACGCTATAAATATATCTGCTCAAGGCGATCAAGATTACCGAGATGCAGCTATCTGATTTGAAACAAATACCAAGCAATAATCTTAACATAAAGTCAGAAATATAGAAATATTGTTTCATGATCGAACTGCGGACCTGATAATTATCGAAATATGTAGGCGAAATAATTTTTAATTAGTTAATCACATGATATAGACATCAAAACACTCTTAAAGACGCAATACACCGCCATCTAATGTCGTTATTTAACTGGGTCGGTGTTTGTTGTTATCAATCGTTTATTGCTTCGTTTTTAGTAAGACCATTGTATCTGTTTTGCGCATGCGCAAGTCACTTTCCATATTTGGAATTTCCATATATGGGATTTGTGTTAACCTCAATACCGAACAAGCAAAAACAAATAACCACGCAATTATCTTAGCATAAAAATAAGATATATTGTAATTTATGCAACTACGACTCTGGTAACCCTGATAACTAATACAATATACCGGCCAATTCATTTTAAGATCGTTATTTCACTTTGCTTTAGGCATAAATACACTCTTAAACGCACATAAACGACCCATTGGCGTTAAATTAAATATACTCGGTATTTATTATATTACTTTTTTATTGCTCAGTATAGAGTTAGACCCTCGACACGTGTCAATATATTTGGGCTGAATTCATCTGATGCGGTATTATTCCTCGAAATAAACAACAAAGCCCTCGTTACTTCGAACTGTAGTTTGGGCTAACATTTACACAAATCCTCCGTGTGTTCTCAGTCGACACACAGATCATCCCAGAAACCACTGTGAATTAAACAGCCAAGTTTGGCTGAAACAATGCATTCACTGGCGTTTCATGTTTATTTACGAATTAGTTATTTTATGTCAATAAATCGTGCTTTCGGTGCCACATGTATTATTATTATTATTTTAGTATTGTTGATATATCTATACAAAAACCTATCGTTCTGGTTATATATAGAAATGATTACGCGTAGCTGTATGTCACGTACAGAGGAGTGGAAGTCGGTCTGAAGCAGTGCCGTAGTGAAACAACAAACTGGGGCATCATTCTGTGTGAAGGGCCAATCCTAATCAGGATCGATACTTCGTGTGTTGTTGCTCAATGGCAAAATCACCAACAGTTACCGCCCACCGACTCAGGCGCCAGGGAAAATACATATTATTATTCACAAACGCCCATTGCATCACAACTTACCCAGCAATTCGAATGGTTATTTTGGTGCTCTACATACTGTCTGTAACGATTATATGAATTTCGAGTGTGCTGGTGCATTACCTGCCAAATGATATACAGCAGCATAAGTTACCAATGACGAGATCCAAGTCAGAACTGAAACATTCAAACACCAGTTGTGATTGGCCTCTCGATACAGCTGACAGTAACTCCGTGAATATGCTGAAAACTTCATCCAATTCTAATCTCCAAAGTAAATGGTCTGACCAATATTTGAGGCTTAATGTGCCATTTTGTCCAGGCCGATAGTTATTCATGCGAAAACATAAACTAAGCATACATAGAAATATATATTTACATACAATATGGCTTCCGATTTCCCCATAGTGTTACGATAGACACGCCACCTGTGTCAATGTGTTCATAAACATATGAACGTAACGTGACGTCATTTTCAATGTCGTTCATAGGTTTATGAACACATTGATTCCGGAAATCACAAAACATTACCAAAGAAGATCGCGTGAAATTTCAAGCAGAAGCAACGGCGAAAATAATTGGGCGCATTTGCGCAAACGCGCATTTATGTCGATCAGCTGGTTTTGCCGGCATCTCTTTATGTCCCAATGCCGATGCATTCCAATGCTATATCTATATTAGCCTAGTTTCAATACAATTGCGTCCGACACACGAACACATACTAATACAATTCCTCATACAACCAAAATTTACCCATGCACGAAAGACCCACGACAGTTCGATTATAGAAGTTAAAGTACCAAAGAATGTGGAATTTAGCTTCATTGGGAAAGTTATAATGTGCACCCGGTATGTATCGTTTTCTTTCATCTACAAATACTCACAACTAAGAAGCGTGTGGTATTCATCACCGATTACGTTACGGGTACAAGTTCACGTGTACGTTGAATATACGGGATTTTGTTCCAACGACCGCGTTCTATCGGGAGTACATGATTTGCTGTTCTGAATCTCGCGAGAATCTGCACATCGTTAAGGCTACGATTATGTATGTATTTTTCGATTCCAAAGTTTGGTTTGATTGCCTTATATATACGTCAACCCCTTAGTGGAGGCCTCCATTGATGAGGCCCATTCTTGCTTAAATTGATCTTGCATGCGGGATTTTACTGCCTTAATGATTATATCGTCTTCTATGTGGTGTTGGCATAACCATGCATATGACATTCCAAATTTGTCAAGCATGTTTTCAATATACCTTATCCATGGTAGTTTGTAAGTTTCGTCCTCTGAAAGCTGATAACAAAGTTTATAAATTTGAGAGGTTAGTTTATTTCCAGAGACAATTATTAGTTTGGTCCAGAAGTTCAATATTCTAATTTTAATGTTCATGTGGAGAGGAAATCTAAATAAGTAAATGAGTTAACTACGTCCAAAATTTTATTACTGTATCTAAATGCCACGTGCTTTGGTTTACGTCTAGCGAAACAGACCACTTTAGATTTGGCGATGTTGACTTTTTACATCCACGTGGTACAATAGTCCTCAAAATAGTTCAATTGTAGCTGTAGGTCATCTTGGTCGTCTGAAAATAAGACCGTGTCGCCTGCATATAATAACATGACTAATTTCAAATAACTGTCTAGTTTTTCTTCGCATTCCTGCGATACACACGTTAGACCTCTGATATCAGTCGACGCTAAGAAGTCAGTTAAATCGTTTATGTACAGACAAAATAAAAAAAAGTGAGAGAGTAACGCCTTGTTTTAGGCCAATGAATGAAGGACAACTATTGGATAATTGACCATTATGAATAACTTTGGACGTTATGTCGATGATGATAGTATACATTTTACCATCTATTCCATTTAGTAACAATTTGTACCAAAGCGCATCACGACAAACGGTATCGAAAGCTTTTTCAAAGTCTATAAATGCGCAATATAACTTTTTCTTTTTAAATTTTGTCAATTCAATCAAAGTATTCAAAAGAAATACGTTGTCATTTGTGGAATGGTCTTTCCGAAATCCACTTTGATTATCATGGATTAAGTTTTGTTGGTCAGAGAATTGATTTAAACGTTTGTTTATGATGGCAGTGAATAGCTTGCCCAGGCAGCTCAATATAGTAATACCGCGGTAATTATTCGGATCACTAAGCGATCCTTTCTTCTTGTAAATTGGGATAATTGAATCTACTCTCCAAGATTCGGGAATAATACCAGATTCAAAAACAAGATTGAATATGTCAACATAAAGTGGCAACGTCGTGACATTCGCATAGGGGGTGAGAGATATATCTTTATTACCTCCAAGTATAGGAGAGGTCGATATACATGAAATATAATTACAGTTGGATTAAAGTGGGCTCCCCTGGCCAGTGTGGTGGGCCGTTATGTACAAGTATGGAGAGGTGTTGGAAACCACGAGAGTGAAGCATGCTTTTGTCCATAGATTGTCATTGATTGTCGTTGATTGTACAACAATGCGCCGATCCCAGCTTGCGACCAGGTGGTTTCGCGAGACCAATTCTCGACATGTAACACCGTGATTATTAGGGTGGTCTAGACCTGAGACCAGAATTCAGCCGATGATGTCCTTCACTTGTCTGATAGGCACATGGGATGTGGCGAACTCCGATGCCGGCAGCTCGGTCCGGCAGGGAGCCATTCCATTGAAGACTCTATATTCTTTTATCAACAATATGATTTCCTCTGAAATGGACTTCAATAGAATGGAACATGTCTTGATGTGTGCTCCGCCGATAGTAATAACATCGGCGGTAATTTCTACACACAGCCTGCGTGGCGGTACGATTGCCAGAAGTGAGCGGAAATACACACCAGACCATATCCGTGTGACACGGTCAACACAATATACTGATATGTGCGGGTGAAATTTCGGACGTGACATTCTATAAACTCGCTATATTTGTATAAATATTATGTATATTCATAATGCACTCTATATATATGGTCACTATTTAACCTGTGTGCACATACATGCATGCTTTGTGTTACACAACAAACTAATTGTAAGCTCTTCATATTGGAGGTCAATAAATCTATCAGATTGTGCACATATGAATTTGAGTGCTTATAAGGGTGGGATATATGGAGAAAATTGAGTGATATATGGGTCATTTACCCAATATTTGCTACCATTTTGTCACTGTTAACTCAATGACTATTAGTCTTATAAGTCGAACATTTATAATTGATAAAAAGCGGAACATGCTGGATTCTAGAGCTAAGAAGGGGGCATCTGTTAATGAAGAAGTAGCACTCGTATGGTTCGATGAAAAACGTATTCTCTATTGCCCATAAATGTAATGCTTGAAACATAACATACCGTAAATCGTTTGTAGAGGTGTGTGTTATCATAATTTACAATCGCAGGTGTGTAGAACTATCCTATGTTAGCGAAATTTCCACGATTGTTTCGGTCACTGAAGAAAAATGTGAGATGTGTTAGTGACCAGTGTAATCTTCGGTATGAACGAGAACATTCAACAAATAAGTTCCATACATAACCGCTGCCAAGCCTCGATGCGAACGGCGACAAATATAAATGCGATAAATTATTGTCCCGCTCGTCTTTTTCTGTGCGGGTGCCTGATAAATACATAGATATACGAATTGTCGATTCAGAAACATGTATATATATATATGTATATATCGTAATTGTGTGGAAGGTTGTTTGCTACATTCTGAACACAATTTTCTTTGCAGACACGAAACATCTGATATTTGATTTTGGTGTACTTGGAACCAAATTATGTGGTTATATGTTGGTGTATAACAAAAAGGAAAACAACATAGCCGAATATAAAGCTATAATTCGTGAATTCATCGATGGACATTCGAGTGAAAATCAACTTCAAAACGCGAAAAGTGATTATGGTTGGCGGTGGTATGTATATTTATATAAATTATATAGACTTAAAGATTATAAGAAATGTTAGTAATGTTATTGAAATGTTTTCTTAGAAGGGCACGTGGTAATAGTGATTCAGTAACCATGTTCATTTTTCATGTAACAACTGGAATAGTGTTTTTGGTAAGCGAGTGATATGCTCTATATGTGGCCCGCCATATCAAATCCAGTCGTAAGTCGGGATTGCTTTACCCTGCGCCAATGCATTCTCTTATATAAGCGAGTCGACCATAGGTCGCCTCGCATATATAAGAGAATGCATTGGCCTAACAATTTTTTACAATTTTAATAATTTTTTCTTGTATTCTTTAACAATATTATTTGATAATTTCTCCCATACAGAGCCCCAGACAAACATGAGCAGACGACACTCTTCGATATGCTTCTATATATGTGTGGGGCTCCTTGCAGGGTAATAGATGTTTTTTATTTTATGTCCTAAAAATTGTAAGAAAGATTTATTTAAAAAAAATGATAAAAAATTGTTAGGCCAATGCATTCTCTTATATATGCGAGGCGACCTATGGTCGACTCGCATATATAAGAGAATGCATTGGCACAGGGTAAAAAAAATCCGACTCACGACTGGATTTGATATTGCGGGTCACATATAGTAGTAATATAGCGATTTGGTGCAAAGGCGTCATGCCATTATTATAGCCTAATATGGTGTGCTAGCGTTAAGAACGATATCGTATTTTTGGTGCTTGAGAGTTGCACTTGCTTGGCTTTGATCGTTTGGCGTTATACACTCTTAAATACAGCTATTGCTTTATGTACTCCATAGTACCTATAGTACCAAACAGCATGATAATATATGCCTGTATGTACTCCATAGTACCTATAATACCAAACAGCATGATAATATATGCCTTTATGTACTCCATAGTACCTATAATACCAAACAGCATGATAATATATGCCTTTATGTACTCCATAGTACCTATAATACCAAACAGCATGATAATATATGCCTTTATGTACTCCATAGTACCTATAATACCAAACAGCATGATAATATATGCCTTTATGTACTCCATAGTACCTATAATACCAAACAGCATGATAATATATGCCTTTATGTACTCCATAGTACCTATAATACCAAACAGCATGATAATATATGCCTTTATGTACTCCATAGTACCTATAATACCAAACAGCATGATAATATATGCCTTTATGTACTCCATAGTACCTATAATACCAAACAGCATGATAATATATGCCTTTATGTACTCCATAGTACCTATAATACCAAACAGCATGATAATATATTCCTTTAGCATAAGTATAACGCTGTATAACCAGTAGATCATAGGCTCCAAGCTGATTGGGTGAGACGGTCACGTGTGTCGATGTCGAGTGTCGGGTGCAAATGATTAAATTAAAGTGAACACAATGGCCGCTCATCGACTCGCTGTCATAGATCTATCGTTTAAAAGTACCTTATAACAACGGAGAAACACGACACAACACCCACTTTTGAAATGATAAATGGTTTTTATTATGGCCAAAGTTGGCGAAATTGGATCAAAAATGTTACTTCTTGTACTGTAGATGTTCTGGAATAATGTCAATACTATTTGATTTGGGTCTGAATGTGAATCGGAGAAGCTGTTAAACAACAAAAAACTTTCGATGTTGATATTTTCTTGTTGTTAATTGTCACTGTTCACAACACACCAAGCCAATGATGTTGGTGTTACACTTGGTACTGACACGAGAAAAATTCCCAAAGCTTTGATGTCAACTACTAGTGATTAGTACATGGCAATATAACAACAACAGCAACAACAACAACAACAACAACAACGTAGAAACGGAGAAAGTTTAGTCAGAATTGGTGTGTCGATATTCTCTTCTGAATTATTTATCGCGAACTGACGTCACAGATCAGTCACTCGTCTCATGCTACATCATATTTCATCGAATTCATCATTGAATATTCCACAATATACATGTTTTTTAACCCTTTACCCAACAAACCGGCCAAAAACGGCCAAATAAAGCTGCAACAGCCTAAATTATCTTGGGTCTGTCTCAATAAAACCATACAAATATGGATATCATTGGAACCGGCTCATTGACCACATTGTGATGGTTACAGTTATACCCTGTGCCAATGCATTCTCTTATATATGCGAGTCTTTTTTAACACTTTTTACCATTTTTTCTTACAGTCTTTAACAATTTTATAATTTTTAATGTGTTAAGCCATTGCATTCTCTTATATATGCGAGGCGACCTATGGTCGACTCGCATATATAAGAGAATGCATTGGCACAGGGCCCTTCTGTTGGGTTCAGAACCGTGTCGCAAAATATATGTGTGGCCATGTATACGAGTTCAGAACCGTGTCGCAAAATATATGTGTGGCCATGTATACGAGTTCAGAACCGTGTCGCAAAATATATGTGTGGCCATGTATACGAGTTCAGAACCGTGTCGCAAAATATATGTGTGGCCATGTATACGAGTTCAGAACCGTGTCGCAAAATATATGTGTAGCCATGTATACGAGTTCAGAACCGTGTCGCAAAATATATGTGTGGCCATGTATACGAGTTCAGAACCGTGTCGCAAAATATATGTGTGGCCATGTATACGAGTTCAGAACCGTGTCGCAAAATATATGTGTGGCCATGTATACGAGTTCAGAACCGTGTCGCAAAATATATGTGTGGCCATGTATACGAGTTCAGAACCGTGGCCCAAAATATATGTGTGGCCATGTATACGAGTTCAGAACCGTGTCGCAAAATATATGTGTGGCCATGTATACGAGTTCAGAACCGTGTCGCAAAATATATGTGTGGCCATGTATACGAGTTCAGAACCGTGTCGCAAAATATATCTGTGGCCATGTATACGAGTTCAGAACCGTGTCGCAAAATATATGTGTGGCCATGTATACGAGTTCAGAACCGTGTCGCGAAATATATGTGTGGCCATGTATACGAGTTCAGAACCGTGTCGCAAAATATATGTGTGGCCATGTATACGAGTTCAGAACCGTGTCGCAAAATATATGTGTGGCCATGTATACGAGTTCAGAACCGTGTCGCAAAATATATCTGTGGCCATGTATACGAGTTCAGAACCGTGTCGCAAAATATATGTGTGGCCATGTATACGAGTTCAGAACCGTGTCGCAAAATATATGTGTGGCCATGTATACGAGTTCAGAACCGTGTCGCAAAATATATGTGTGGCCATGTATACGAGTTCAGAACCGTGTCGCAAAATATATGTGTGGCCATGTATACGAGTTCAGAACCGTGTCGCAAAATATATGTGTGGCCATGTATACGAGTTCATAACCGTGTCGCAAAATATATGTGTGGCCATGTATACGAGTTCAGAACCGTGTCGCAAAATATATGTGTGGCCATGTATACGAGTTCAGAACCGTGTCGCAAAATATATGTGTGGCCTTGTATACGAGTTCAGAACCGTGTCGCAAAATCATTGTCCAGTTTCGGAGTCTGATGAACATTGTTGTGAATGTCTCTATATACGGAGTCTGCGACTAACTGATAGGCTTACCGATTTATACTATAACTTGTAGTCTTTTGATGTACGCATGGGCTGATTGTAAGGTTGTAGGCCGTTAATGACCGCAATTATACCGTCACTCAACCAGTCGTAGTATCACTGCGCTTGATATTTTTCTTATACGGCATAACATATCGCCCAGTTACGGAGGCTGCTATTCTTTTGATTGAGATGCCGCTGGCGCCGTGATATTTGTTTGTGATATATTTATGGAATGACGGATAATCTCGGAGACACGGATCCAATTATGGGACACACATTATCACTGAATCCGTCACAAGCTTTTATTAGAAGTTGACTTTGTTCACTGTAACGTACTGCAGCTATGCTCTAATTAATCGTCCCCGTAACAAGGGTGTAGGGCGTTAATGAGACCGGTTATACCACACCGCCGTTCAACAACGGCCAATGTCGGTGATAATATACAAGATGGTCGGCATTTAGAAGCATGTCGGTGCGAGGGCGTGAGGCTCATGATAATATTCAAGATGCTCGGCATTTGGAAGCAAGCGGTGAGAGCGCGTGAGGCCCATGATAGTAATCAAGATGCTCAGCATTTGGAAGCATGTCGGTCCGAGGGCCTGAGGCCCACACTGTTATTATTTTCAGTTTGAAAACTGATCATAGAACCGTTTTCAACGTGGTACATTGTTCCGTAATCACTTTGATTGAACTTTGTACCGTAATTTGAACACTGGGTAATGAGTCACTTGGTTACCGGCTCTTTGTTTTGAATATCTCAAGAAGATCACTAGAGAATCGGCATAAAAAATGACACTTAATATGTTGCAATATATAACTGTTTCAGGTAAGTTAACTTCTATATTGTAACCATATTGTTCGATTCTAATTTTGGTTGATTATTATACATGTATTACACCTCGGGCGTCTGAGTTTAATGATATTGTTATTTTAAATATTCAACGTGCACGATGGACGCCATTGAATACTATATATTTTAACTCTTTTCTAATACCGCTGTTTGGTGAGAAATCTGTATGATGACATACATATATATAACGGCTGTCTGATCCGATTCTGATTTATTTATAACGCCACTTTCCGTAACAGCTTTGCGAGCTCTCAGCTCTCAGCGAGCTCTCAGCATTATATACGACTACGCACTGACACAACACGATCAATTAGTAATATACGGCTCCTCTGTTTATCGTGGTTCTGCTAATACATTAATAATGAGTTGGTCATTGTCAAGAAATTCAGTTTAAAATGAGGATGTTCATACCCTTCAGTACTATATAATGAGACATTGTATATATATTAAACTATATATACGATCCAAAGCGCCTGGTAGGTTGAGCGCCATCCGCGGAATTTCGTCACTGTTTATTTTATATTCAAAATATTGGTCTATTGTAATACATCTACATTCCTGTAGTACGTTCATCAATTCACCCACGCGTCTCGGACAAGCCTATCTCCATTATTATAAAAAGGTCGATGAAAATACTCGGTGAGAGATCGTTGAATTCCAGCATTGTGGCTGGTGCGTGAACTGATATTTGTCGTCAAGACAACTGTCTTGAAATCGAAGCTTCTGATCTGTTGACACCGTGACTCTTCATCCAGTCGGAGACGCTTTAGCCGCACACAACAATTTAGCAGTGTTGTCTGATTTAACTTTTATCTGCCGGAAACAGCTCTTGATCACGAATTACTGTTGAGTTACGGGATATTCTTTGAAATCCAACAGTATTTTCTGTTTTTGGACAGAGTGAACTAGGGTCGCCTGGACGAGTTTCTTCGGGTGTCGTCTCTTCCGGAACAGAAAGTGTTTTCGTTCAGTCCGGGAGCGTTTGCTTTGTTCTACGACTGAGTGAACCCCGAGCGGTCGATTGTTTCGCCCAACATTTCGCCTTAGAGGGCAACATTTGAATTTTTTACTTCCCCTGCGGCCGATTTCCGTCCACCAACATTTCGCCTTAGAGGCCAAAGTTTGAAAAAGACTGAACGTCGACATGAGGCTGGCAGATCTGTTGGTGATGCTTATAGTTTTTAGACCAGGTAAGTCACACTTAATGTGCCACGGAACCACAGTTCCGGTCATTAGTTATCCAGATCATCATTTTTTGTTCTTATAATAGTATAACTCTCAATGAAAATTAACTACTTTCACGCCGCCAGATTTAAAAATCAGACAATAACTGATCATATGTTTATCAAATATCGTGATACAGACGTTGAATACATGTACACGCGCCAGTAATATCGTGCTGGTGACAGTGGCTAATCTTTTTACACATATTTATCAGTAATATACAAATTCATACAACTCTCACTTTAAAAGTTGCTTCTCTCTAGCCAGTGGGAGGGGTGGTAATAAAACAACTTGAGACCCGCGGCCTATTGCTTTCGCTTTCAGTTCTCACCACGTTTTCTACTATTTTATAAGTTTTTACTGCATGATTTCAGGTACCTATCCCTTCATTTGTATTCAATTATTGTAGTCAGTAGTGTAGACACCACACCCTCTTTCGAATAGTGATCGGTGACAGCCATCAACTGTCTCATCTATGTTTATTTACATTTATGTTTTCTTGTATTTACGTTCTATATAAAGCTATGTTCAGAGTTCTGACAAGTAAGATCACAATAATGACACAATTGTATACTCACATACCTTATAAAGGTCAATTATGAGATGCATGATTTTCATGACATGAAACTGATAGCTCATACGTGTATGAGAACGTGACCGCCAGTACGACGTTATCTGTGAGAAAGTAACCTCCCTATACGAAGTTATATATGATAAAGTAACATCCGATGCGAAGTGACTATATTCGATACAAAGTTGTATATGATAAAGTAAAATCCTATACGAAGTTATCTTTGAGAAAGTAACCTCTGGTACGAAGTTGTATACTAACAAGTATATGATACGGGGAATATGTGTTGCTGACCGCAAATGACTTAAATATGCACAAATCATTAGTAAGAAAGAACGTGTATTATCAACAGAAAAGATAGATGGTAACTTTATCACACGAGTGCCATGTTTGTCACCAGTCATTTTTGAGTAACACTCCCCTAGCTGTCTTATACTCGCTGGCCATAAAACACCGACCATCATCAATACATGTAGAGTATGTGGAATACAGCGTTATATAGAATATGGATGCTAAAGTACAGATTGTTTTTATTTGTACAATATTTACAAACATTATGCTAACAGTGAAATATTCAGAAATAAACATGATTATATTGTATAGGAGCTGCATGGCCAAATAGGCCGTTTCCTGCCGCCCCTGTATGGAAATGAAACTTAAATAGTAAAATGACAACGAGAAATATGGTTACATCTAAATACATGAAAAAAATATGAAAAACAAATATGTATGAATGGCGTATAACAAACATCTGCAGTGTGTATATAGTATGATGGTGTGTGTACTGGTTGTATGTACGAATGTAGATGTTTTATTCACACAATAATTAGTTTACAACAAATCAACAATAATATATAAAAAATCAAGTGTAATTATTGTGTGGGAGTGGCATAACCAGGATTGGCTGTCTTCCTGTCACCCCCCGTTGTCAATATAATAACTAATATATCAATGGCATAATCTCAAGTTAATGTGCTAATAAGAAAATACTGTAATTTATAATATCAAAATATTGTATTAAGTACAGTGTACCGTATAGTTATGGCTATGTAGGCGTGTGCACGGCAATTTAAAGAACACTTTCTAATAGTAAGTTGGACCCCGCTTAAGTAACAATGATAATGCGTATGTGATATTTAAATCGTGTTAGCAGGGTCCAATAAGGGCGAATTTTCAGGGTAATCAGCACTCACGACTGGGGAGGGGGCTGGCTTGTTACTTGTTGCACCAAGCACTGGGCCAATATTACTGTATCACAAGTGCAGTGAGATGGCTGAAATATTATACCCTTAAACTATATGACCAAATAAGAGCCATTTTAAGATCTCTATTAAGTTTGGTCATATCTGTCAATTCTGTTCATAAAGGACAAGGTTACATATCATCCAGCCAAAATGAAAGCTGAACATATCAGGCTATTTACTAGCAAGTAACAATGCCGGGGCTCATGTCGTGTATTTAGATACACGTAATGTGCTTCCTGAATGTTTGCGAAAAAACCCTGTGCCAGTGCATTCTCTTATATCACCGAGTCGACCATAGGTCGCCTCGCATACATAAAAGAATGGATTGGCTTAGCAAATTTTATATTATAGTGGAGCGGCCAAATGCCAAAATTGGTAGGATATCCCAACCATTGGTAGAACAAGTTGAAACCAACTTTGTCTGGAAGGTAAATCTATATCATTCTAAAAAATGATTCTTGGTCTTGTCTGAATAGGTGTCAGCTATGTATGGTTAGACCAGCAATACACAATTGGTTAAAAGTTAGTAAAATAAAAAGACGATATATATGTTATTATGGGTACATGGTGATACTAGAGCCAAACGTTCTATTTTTTCTGGTTTGAGATCTCATGACGTCGTGGTAGAGAATGTAACGTCAAAATTCAATATCTGAGGGTAATCAGGAGCGACAGCATCACGAATGTCATGCATTGTGCGTACTTTCGAAATTTATCTGCACATTTTCTTGGATAAGAGTCTATTAAAATTGCAAATTAATAGGTTAAACCACTTAAATATGTTCTACCGAGTATCCACGAGTTAAACATTAACAGTATAAATGTCAATTCAACTAAAGAATGAGTATATTTAACCCAGCGCATAGGTCCAGTCTACCAGAAATCCATCTGCCACCATTTTCTACTTAAAGGGATAGAGCCAATTTGCATGTTGGTGATTTAATAAAAGCATCTCTCATGAGACTATTAAAGGCATGATGGCGTTCGTTATAGGTTATAATTTAGAAATAGCATTTACCAAATTATAAAAAATTTCTCAAGAATATTCAAATACTATAGTAGAATGATAGTATGAATGCGATACTATACACAAAACAATATGTAAGCCGAACGTGTATATATATATATATATATATATATATATATATATATATATATATATATATATATATATATATATATATATATATGCAGCTCGTAAATAGTGAGCGATAAGCAAAACACTCAACACCGCAGCGATTTTTGTAGGAGAGTGATTCACGGTGATCCATTCAACACCGAAATCTTGAGAGGCGAGGATTAACAAATGCTATATACCGGCATGTTGTAAACAACTTGGTTACATTTATAACTGAAGTTCAGAATAGTTGGGTCTCCTCAGTGTTGAGCGTTTTTCTATTTGCATACTCTTTCCATACGGTTTGTTAACAAAACATGCCGTTTGTTTACATAACACGCAGTACTAGTACTAACCTGACAATAATATGCTTTACGCGATATGTTTTAATGGTATAAGAATTTGTTTTTCCATAATATTAATATTATTTCTTTTGATGACTGTTTTAGCGGATGTTACTATTTTAACAGCAATAAAACCAGTGCCAACACTTACTAGTACCACATATTTAATGCCAGACGGTGGTAACATGGAAATATTAATGATATTAACAACATTTGCTAAAATATTTATAGAGTTAGAATTATAAGTGGGTCCCAGTTAGAGAAGCTAGGAATAATCGTGTATCGATCTCCAAATGCGCATTTGATTATTCTTTGACATATGTGATGTCATATTGAGACGTTAAGGACATATTATGGACTTGTTCAGGTGCGTTAAACTGTTAAGTTAGTACTCAGGCACTATGCCAATTGGAGGAATGTAGCATTCTACTACATCGCCGAAAATCTCAAACAAATATACCGTACCACTCCAAAGAAAACATCATCTGAACTACGCTTAATTGTAAATACTTAGTTCTCGATTCGGGACATAACTATCGACGATAAAGTAACGATAAAGTAATGATCTACACTGCATGAAAACTGGAATTTATACATTGAATAAATTCCTGATAAATGAGCATAAATCAGAAATTTATGTCAATTTATTCACTGAATAAATTTGCATAAATCCCGAAATTTATGCACATATTTTCACCAATTTATTCATGAATAAACTTCCAAATTTTTCACTGAATAAACCCACCTTTATTCAGTAGGATAAACTCACATTTATTCATACGTTTATGCACTTTGAGTGTCTACCTTTTTATGCATAAATGCAAATTTATTCACTGAATAAACATGCATAAATATATGTAGATAAGTTTATTCTGATTATAAACTACAGTTTATGTACCTTTATAAATGTGGAAATTATATATGTATATATATATATATATATATATATATATATATAATATATAATACTTCTGTAGCCGATACAAGTCTGTATCCTAGCTATATGATAATGGATTGTGAAATAACACCTTTAAGACCTTTGAAATTTATATACGAACAAGCTTTCGGCTTTCGCCTTTCTCAAGTTCAATTGTGAGTGAACTTGAGAAAGGCGAAAGCCGAAAGCTTGTTCGTATATAAATTTCAAAGGTCTTCAAGATGCTATTTCACAAGCCATCATCATACAGCTATATATATATAGAGCAGCCTGTTCGTGTTACATAAGTTTGGCTTCTGTTTATATAACACAACGCAATCATATTAATTAATCACACAAACATTATATAAACGCTCTTCATTATTTCCATATAAGAAAAACAGTAACAAAGAACGCTCTTTATGCTTACCATATCCGGATCTATACAAAAGCCAGGAAACGTAACGGTTTTTTCCTTTTGTTTGCACAACAAAGTGAAAACAATTGACAATAACATACTGTTATGCCATATTTCTGTATGATATAACAACACATTCTGCCTATATTTTACTATTTCTGTTTATGGCGGTTTTTGAAGGAGAAGAATATTTTAACAGCATACCCACCGCCGACACCGTCCGTATCTTTAATATGAGTAATAAAAGATTTTTTTTATTAATACCAATGCTCTCATCATACCCAGAAGCTGCGCGTCGCCCTAATGTGGGTTATTTACAAACAAATGTCTCCCTAATGTGGCTTCCCCGAACATATATATAATTATTTCCAAATTAGGAAAGTAGGTTGAATTAAAGTAAACAGACAAAGTATGAATTAGACCTATCCATTGCTTTTGCTCATGCAGGGTGGCGAGGTATGATTGAACCTCTGAAAGAAGACAAACTGACACGGAATTTGGATCATAAAGCTTTTTTCGAGATGTTAATAGTGACTATAACAAATATAAATATTTAAAGATATACAATCCGATTAAACATCTCTAAATTACTATTTCTTTGGGGTTAATCGATATTTGAATCGAGTCAAGGAACCCATCCATCAAAGCTGATAGTTATTTTTCACCACCTCGAATATTTGGCGGCCTAGCAAAAATTATGTTCACTTTTTCCAGTAGACATACGCGGATGCCATTCAGGCATGCCTTTAATAGTTCTGGCTGAAGTCAGTGGACTTCTTTCTAGGCCACCAAATATTCGAGGTGGTGATAAATAACACATTTTGAAAATTTGCTGGACTCAAATCAAATATTTGTTATCCACATTTCCAGAGAAATAGTAATTTTGGGGTGTTTAAACGGATTGTGTAACTTTAAATTATTGTGGCAATTCCTGTCTCTCTGCATTTGCCAGTCTGTCTTTCTCTGCCTGTTGTCGTCTTTTCGTCACCGTATTACTGTTTTTCAGCTTTTCTCTGATATATCGTCTTATATCGGTCATTTTCTCTAATGGGAATTGCAAATTTATTTACATCTACACAAGAATAACATTTCAATATAAACATTTAATTGAGTTGGATTATAGATAATTCTTACTGTCCGTTTAAATCTGGCAATAAACGAGAGTAAATTCACATTTATTTGATCAATTTATCCCCATAAGCTTTTTACTTAAAATTTTTATTTTAGTGATGATATAAAAGAGTTTGAATATATTGCAGATTAAAGTGAAAAATCTGGCATTCCATATTTTTTATCATATTTTCATTGTTAAAGGCACGTGAGGCCTTATTTGTCGAAAATATTCATATTTGTTCTAATCACCGTAATAGAAAAACATTAAAACGCATACAGTTTCGTTCATATATACCATGACCATCACGTAAACAGCATGTTATTATAAAGACCTACTATATTTTACCTAAGCAAGAGCCTGATTTTGTTACAGAACACAGCACAATGCTACTTGCTAATCACACACAAATGGCATAAACGCTCTTTATTAGTTCCATATCAGGAATTCACCAACAAATAACGCTCTTTATGTTTACCATCATAATATAAACACCAGAACAGTTACTTGTTTTTGCTTTTGTTTAGATAAATGAAGGTTGGAATAATCATTCCTTTGTTTAAAGGCGATCCAAAACCGAGGGATAATCCCGACAGTTATCGTGCAATCACCCTGCTGTCCACAATATATAAACTTTTCGAAACCATTATCATGTCACGACTCTCACGTATTCCGACAAACTTCTCACCTCACCGCTTGCAGTTTGGTTTCCAGAAACGTATTGGGTGTAACATGACGTCTTTTGTTGTACAGGAATCGATTAGCTACGCATGTGACCATGGGTCGAAGGCCTTTGTTTGCTTTCTGGACTCTCAAAAACCCTTCGATCGTGTGTGGCATGAAGGTCTGCTGTTCAAACTCAGCAGAGCCGGCTACAAAGGAAACATTCTAAGAATAATCGCCAACATGCACAACAACTGTACCAGTCGTGTATGTTATAATGGCTGCTTATCAGAACCATTTGACATTTTACAAGGCTCCAGACAAGGATCAGTTACGTCACCTTTCTTTTATCTAGTGTTCCTTGACTAACTCCTGCACACTCTTGAACAGTCCGACCAAGGTCTTCAGATGGGTCTTATAAACTGCACTTCTCCCACTACTGCTGACGATATCTGTTTAATGTCAATACACAAGGCCGGTCTCGAAATGCTAATCGACATTTGTGATACATACAGCAAAAGATGGCGTTTTACGTTCTCTCAAACAAAAAGCGTTGTGGTCGTATTCAACGAGACACGCTGTCAACATGAATCCAACAAACACAGGACATGTTCCCTCGGATCGAGAGATCTTATGGAGACTACCGAATGGCATCATCCAGCACAAATTCACACATAGTACATGTCGAGCAGAAGATATAGCAAATACCATGCGCAAAACATACTTCTCAATAGCTGGTAGGAAAAGTCTCAAGATATGCAGCCCACTCACGATGTCAAATCTTCTTCAGAGCATCGTTCTACCAAAAGCTTTATATGTTGCAGAACTTCTCAACACACCGAGCAAAGAAGCAATGTATACTATCGAAAAATCTTTCCGAACCTGCTCGAAACACATGCAAAATCTTCCTCGCAGAGCAAGCACAAACATATCCAACGGACTTCTTGGACTTCTACCTGTAAAACACCAGCTACATGTTCGGAAACTTTTATTTCTGGGAGACCTCATTCATTTACCCACGACACACGACACCCCTCTCAGAATATTCCTATACAAATATATATCAACTACAACTGTTCAATATCCCAGCAACAGGCTTTGCTGCTCACATCACTGACATCATTCAATTGTACAATCTCGAGTCGTACTTGAGCAATTTTCTCAAGGAAGGATGTTTTCCGACTAAACCCTGTTGGAAAAGTATCGTCAAAACAGCTGTGCGTGATCATAATAATAATATAGATGCGAATGCGATGGTTGTACCTAAACGAGATCTGATGTACTTTGGTCGCCGTTCTTTCGAGGTCTACGGGCCGACCATTTGGAACAACCTTCCCAAAGAGGTGAAACAGTCTGACTGTTTGGAAACATTCAAATCGGCCCTAAAAACTCACCTATTCATCTCCCATTTCGGACAAATAACATCAGAAAACGTTGAGGAGACTTAATTATTGAAATACATGCATATTATTTATTGCGTATATGTTATAGTGTGAATGTGTGTGACTGCGTTTGTGTGAATTGTTCAGCGCCATGAGCCATACGGGATATGGCGCTATACAAATACTCTATATTATTATTATTATTATATTCTTTGTAACAAAACAACGTTAAAAAACGACTCTGTTTGCTCAGCTGGTAGAGCAATCTATAACGATGAGATGGAGCACATCACAAATTCGTGTACCTCCCCGGCAATGGTTCAACTACGTTACATCTTCTGGTGTGGTATCTTGGACCATTACGGAATCGATGGCTTCGTATTCATGGATTCCCTGGAACCAAATCGTCTTCACGAATTCTTTCTAGGGGGCACTGCCTTTGACCCACCACCGGTCGTTGAACTCTGTTGGGACAAACTTTTGATATTCGCGGCACAGTTTCTCATCCGGGCATGTCGGTTCATCAAACAAATTGTATAAAATGACGGAGTTCTCGTTCTCCGATGAAAGATTATTTGTTTTGTGACAGTAACCACTAGCGTGTGAGAATTAAATAAGACAAATACATTTATCTCTCTTTCACGAAGCCACTTGCGTGTGAGATAGACATCATACTATTTGTATCTTTATAACTATCTTCTCTTTCTCTCTTTCTCAATACCACTCCCTCTCTCTGCACTCAGTGTCACTCCAGCACTATCCATCTCTCTCTATATTCTGTTTGCGCAATGTATATATCATAATTTATTGTATATAATGTGTTATCGGATCTAGATACTTATGAAACTGTGTAACACTGTGTATGCTCTTCAGTAATTGAGGTAATAAACACATATATGTCTACATTGTGATGTTCTTTCTGTTTGTGGCGGTTTTTGACGGGTGGAAATATTTTCACAGGATACCCACCGCCAAGGCCAACCGTACCTTTAATACAAAATGTTATATTTAAGCCAACCCCACCAGATATGCACACTCACAATCAACTGTATTGAGTTGTGATTGAACCAATGCTTGCTTGGTTGATTCATTATGGTTCAACATTATTAAGCTCAAGTCTAATAGAATGGCATTCACACAAATTGCTGTGATTTCATAGTAACGTGTTTACTGTTGTGAATGTGACATTTCTGTTTGAAATGTTGCTTTTAATTGCTTTAAATTCAGGATTCATTGTGGTTTAAAGGCTCAGTAAGCGTTAGCGGTGGGTATTACTGTTAAATTTTTCACATCCGTAAATACCAACATAAACAGAAAGAATGTTATATTATATACAAATTTTTTTCTTACAACAATCCTAAATGTCGCATAAATAGTATGTTATTGTCAAGTTAGTACGCTTTGTTATGCAAACAAAAGCCAAAAACGTTACAGTAATTGGCTTTTATTTACATAACAAAGTGTATGAACTTGACAAAAAGCCAATAACATACTATTTACACGATATCTATGATTAGCATACGAACAAAATATGTCTATATTTCAATATTCTTGCTGTTTATGGCAGTTTTAATATGTGTGACAATTTTAACAGCATACTCACTATGAAGGACAGCCGTGCCTTTAGTGACATGTTTGTGATTACCGCAGTATTACCATGCTGACACCACAGTATAGGTGGTCAATTACTTTAAGGATGGCTGTATAGTAACTATAGTAACCCGGCAGTTCAGTTCCATTTCTAAATGTTTTATTAACGCCCATCGGGTGTAATCTGGTGGGCAAATTTTAGATCGACGTGTGTCTGTGGAGCTTTTATAAATAGATAATTGTTTTTTCCTTTTTCCGGTTGTGACAATTCGCTGTATGTCCCTGATTACGGAGGTATATTTGCGGAGATCCCCGAATTCGCGAAGATCGCCTACATGGTCGAAATATGTTGATTTTAATGAAGGAACGGGTACGTATATGTCAATTGATACGTGTTTTAAACAAATAACGACACGTTGGCCCTTGGGGTATATCGTGTTATATCACCAGCTTCACCCACAGTGATATATATTATACAGACCACGTGTTACTGTTACATTGGCAATAGGATACTAACCCCGGTTGGCGTAGGCCCTCAAATATGTGGTTCAGTTTATATTATAGCTGCAGGCACGCCTATATTCTTGTTTTGACACCCCAACTCCCATTCATTTGGGGTATATGTTGAATAGAGACCTTTCGCATGGTTATTATGTCATAAGGCCAACGTATGAAATTTATACATCAAAATCGCTGCCCAGTCGCATATATATACACGCTAGTGACTGCACCCTGAATTATTATTATATACAGGCATGCATATGGTCGTAAAAATACTCAAAATCACTGGTCGCTTGTTTGATCAAGGTAGCTGGTGGAATATTTGATATCAAAAGTGCTGTTGCATGTAATATAAGTGTTTTCTAAAAGCACATGCTTGTGATGATCAAGTAATGTACACACAGGCATCTTTATGTGATGTTGGTAGTATAACGATTTGATAAGTTGTCCTTACTGTACATGTATAATGCCGGGTGATGCAAAGGTCTCTATTCAGTCATGGGCTTTTTATGGGTGAACGCTGATTGTCTATGGGAAGCCAAATTGACATTTAATAAATAATTGAGATTAAGCGCAAAAGGAATCTCTAATTGGGCTTAAGCGCAATAAGGATATTTGAGTATTTCTTATTGTACTTAAGTGCAATAAGAGTATTTCTTATTGTGCTTAAGCACAATAAGAATATTCCTTATTGCGCATAAGCACAATAAGAGATTTCTTATTGCGCTTCAGCTCAATAAGATATCCCTTATTGTAGTCAAGCGCAATTAGATTTTCCCTTATTCCTTATTGTGCTTAAGCGCAATTACATCCTTATTGCACTTAAGCGTAATTAATATCTCCCTCATCAGATCACCCTTCTGCAAATAGTAGAATCTGAACAGGCCTACATGTGGACAGTCAATAAACTCCACACGTCGCACTATGGGCTACACCATTGAATTACAGGGAGTTTATGTAATGTGGCCTATTGCCCTTAAGCGCAATAATGAAGATTCTAAATTGCGCTTAAGAGCGATTAGCTATTATTGCGCTTAATACATAAGATTATTCCTTATTGCACTTCATCGTAATGAGAATATTCCTTATTTCACTTAAGCATATATATTCCTTATTGCGCTTAAGTGAAATAAGATATTCCTAATTTCGCTTAAGCACAATGATTTATTAAATGTCAATTTGGCTTCCCATAATTGTCATGTCATTAGACTCAAGGAAGAATTAAAGGGACACAAAATGTTTACCATATTGCTACATTTCGCTGACAACATAAAACATATATATCTACTATATATTTTGGGACTTCTGTTTGTTTGTTAGCTATGGTCGGGAAAACTGCCGGGCGGATTTAGCCCAAACTTGCTATCTAAGGGTAAAAAGCCACGGGAATGGTCATCCGACCGCTTCTGATAACGTCATAGCACTCATTCTCCAATCCCCCGCCACCGCGATGGGAGTTCATGGGTTAATCGCGTGATAGTTAAAGAGCGTTCGTATCCACAGTGTCGTCGATACAGAGCGTGTATGTGTCCAGACATGAGCGTGTTATGCGTGTGTACAGACATGAGCGTGTTAAGTCTGTGTTCGTACGTAGGGGTTCCTGGGAATGGGGGGAGGGGGGATATTCATCGAGTCAGTTTTTCCACCCGAGGTGACCTTCACATTGAAACGGGTACCCACAAATGATCTAATATATAGTTTGTAACTTCTGTCTGTTTGTTTGTCTGTTCGCTATGGCCGGGAAAACTGCTGGACGGATTTCGACGAAATTTGATACCTACGGGTAATTTTGTCCGTGGAGTGTTTTGGACTGGTCAAATAGTGACTGAGACCCGACCTTGACCTTCAAAATGGTCAATTCAAGGTCAAAGCCCGGACGAAGTCGGGTCACCTGCTAGTCTATTATATATTTTGGAAGATCTGTGTGTCTGTCTGTCTGTGTGTTCGCGATGGACTCGAAAACGGCCGAGCAGATTTCGATGAAACTTGGTATGTGGGGTACTTTCGGCCGTGGAGTGGCATGAGCCTATTAATTTGCCCGTGCGACGTGACCTTGACCTTCAAATCGGGTCAATTTCGATGAAAATTAGTGTCTAGGGACACTTTCGTATGGGGAGTGTCGTAAGCCTATTCATTTGCCCGTGCGACGTGACCTTGAAATCGGGTCAATTCAAGGTCAAATCGCGATTTTTTATGGTATTTCGACGAAATTTGATACGTAGGGTTTCTTTTGTCCACTGAGTTTTTTTGGACGGGTCGAGTCGTGACCCGGACCTGACCTTGACCTTCAAAATGATAAATTCGAGGTCAAATCGGGTAAAACCGGATGAATTTCGACGGGTACTTTTGTCCGGGCAGTGTTTTGGACGGGTCAAATCGTGACCCCACCTGACCTTGACCTTCAAAATGGACGATTCAAGGTCAAATCGCGCAATTCGCAGAAAAGCAGAGGGGAAACGGCCCGGACGAAGTCGGGTCCACCTGTTGTATTATATAAAAGCGAATACTACCCATGTTTCTACAATATTTGGAACCAAATACCGGCGATGGCTATATTTCGAATTTTATGAGGGGAGGGTAAAGTTGTTTCCTGTTATTCCGATATTTTTAGGGACTCTAAATTAATACCTCCAGGTAGCCAATACTCCACTCTTTCCAAAAATATACGATAAGATTTTTTTGTATAGAGTTTACGTGCGACAGATTCCCTGAATCGTCATGATTTTTTGACGCAGAACGTTACATTCTCTACCATGACTTCGCGAAATCTCAAACAAACCAGAAACAATAAAAACGTTCGGATCTAATATCATCATGTGCCACATGATAACAAAATATCGTCCTACTTATTGTGATTTGTTTATTTTTTTAACCAATTATCTATTGCTAGTCAACTGCCTCAGATAGGCTATTTTTTCTTACCATGCAGAGCTGCCACCATTTACGGCAAGGCCAAGAATCATTTTCATAAACAATATAGATTTACCTTGCAGAAAAAGTTGGTTTCAACTTGTTCTACCGAGGGTAAGGCCCTTTTTTTATTTGGCCGCTCCACTATTATAGATACTAAAAATGTACTAAAAAGTACAAAATAAAACGGCGATAAAACATTATTAAAGAATGTAAGACATACTGATAAAAATGATAAACATTTATAACGAATGTAAGACAAATTTATAAAATTGATAATGAATGTAAGAACAAAATGATAAAAATGATAAAATTGTTTAAGTATGTAAAAAAAGATGATAAAACATGATAAAATTGTTAAAAACAAATGATAAACAAAATGATAATCTTCTTAAAGAATATAAGAACAAAAAGAAGATACATTTGATAAACGAATAGCTACATTAAACAGTTTCAGGGTTGTCGCTATATTTCTCACAGCATTGCTAATTGTATGTCAATAACGCTAGTTTTTCGAAAGCAATTATTTCGTATGTATAATTGATGGTAAGTGTGTAATTTATTTGGAATTTTGGCGTTCGTGATATTGAAATTTTACTCGTGTCTGTCATCGACCAACATTCGTTGTTAATTTTGTTTTAGTGTATGACAATACATCGTTCGGTGCATTTGTCTTGCTGTAATTACTTTCGATCGTTTTACTAAACAATGTTTCGATTAAACGGGATACCATCATCATACATTTTCTCGCCATACATTGAACAATGACATGTACGTCATTGTCCTCATTCAAGCTTTTTCGATATTCATAGTATTGACGTGAAAGGAAACTGAAAACTAAGGCCCGTTCCAAACGACGGATTTTTGTCGACTCGAATCTAATTGTATTAAATCCGTCGGTGATGCGACTGCGGTCAATTTTGTTTCAGACGGACGCATCTTCGTCGCGTCGAATCTAATACATCGGTCCATTTATTTAAAGGTGGATTCCCGGTTACCGTCACAAAATGGTCACGCGTAGATATAGAGGCCTATATATACCGGTATGTTATATATATATATATATATATATATATATATATTATTATCCATCCCTTAACTAACACCATTTCCGATTGGGCAAAAGTAGCCACGTGATAGTCCTGGAAAAAGTCATATTGGACTCCCGAAAGTCATATTGGACTCCCGACTGTACAATATGACTTTTCATATTGGACTCAGTGACGTCACGAATTAACTCTATTGCGAAATGAGTCGGTGAAATTGTGATGCGCGCGCAACATTGATGGATTTTAGCAGACGTTTCACTTCCGCTTTGAGTTTTTTCTCACTTCCGTGTTTACTTTCCCAAATCATGCTTTCTGATGATCAATATACGGTACAGGCTTTTATAGAGAATTAAGTGCCGACAAATACCAAAAATAACCACAAAAGTTTTATTTCCAAAATTTGGATAACATACGGATGGATAATAAAAATGTCATATACAATGTTGTTTACAGTATGAGTTTTTCTTGTACTCGTCCAGGTCACAAGTTGTGGTGAAAAGTCATATTGGACTCGACACTGGCGTGTCTCGTCCAATATGACTTTTCACCACAACCTGGACTCGTACATGAAAACACATACGGTACACAACATTGTATAATAACTTTATATTATTATCCATCCCTTAACTAACACCATTTCCGATAGGGCAAAAGCCGCCACGTGATAGTCCTGGAAAAAGTCAAATTGGACTCCCGAAAGTCATATTGGACTCCAGACTGTACAATATGACTTCTCATATTAGACTCCGTTACGTCACGAATTAACTCTATTGCGAAATGAATCGGTGAAATTGTGATGCGCGCGCAACATTGATGGATTTTAGCAGACGTTTCACTTCCGCATTGAGTTTTTTCTCTCACTTCCGTGTTTACTTTTCCAAATCATGCTTTCTGATGATCAATATACGGTACAAGCTTTTGTAAAGAATTAAGTGCCGACAAATACCAAAAATAACCACAAAAGTTTTAGATTCCCAAATTTGGATAAACATACGGATGGATAATAAAAATGTCATTATACAATGTTGTGTACAGTATGAGTTTTTCTTGTACTCGTCCAGGTTGTGGTGAAAAGTCATATTGGACGAGACACTGGCGTGTCTCGTCCAATATGACTTATCACAACAACCTGGACTCGTACAAGAAAAACACATACTGTACACAACATTGTATAATGACATTTGTATTATCCATCTGTATGTTTATCCAAATATTGGAAATAAAACTTTTTGGTTATTTTTAGTATTTGTCGGCACTTAAATCTCTATAAAAGCCTGTACCGTATATTGATCATCAGAAAGCATGATTTGAAATATCTGCTAAAATCCATCAATGTTGCGCGCGCATCACAATTTCACCGATTCATTTCGCAATAGAGTTAATTCGTGACGTCACGGAGTCCAATATGAAAAGTCATATTGTACAGTCGGGAGTCCAATATGACTTTCGGGAGTCCAATATGACTTTTTCCAGGACTATCACGTGGCGGCTTTTGTCCAATCGGAAATGGTGTTAGTTAAGGGATGGATAATAATATACTATAATAGGCGCTACAAATAAATGTTATATCGTGCAACCAATTGCCATATATGTGTATACCATGAATGTAAATACAGGTATACACGAATTATTATAAATCAGAGACTACCACCCTTACCCTTATAATAAGGAATACCGGAATATATGAATTATTATAAATAAGAGGTTACCACCCCTATACCCCTCATAATAAGTAATGCCGGTATATATGAATTATTATAAATAAGATCAGTGGTACCACCCCTACCCCTTATAATAAGGAATACCGGAATATATTGATTATTTCACCCAAACCTTGGGTGTTTATTTCACACCACTTTCTGGGATAACCTGTGTGTCGACTGAGAACCTGCGTGCCAATTGAGGAGAACACGCGAAGGATTTGTGTAAATGTTAGCCCAAACGACATTTCGAAGTAACGACTGCTTTGTTGTTTATTTCGAGGAATAATACCGCATCATATGAATTCAGCCCAAATATATTGACAGGTGTCAAGGGTCTAACTCTATACTGAGCAATAAAAAACTAATATAATAAATACCGAGTATATTTATTTTAACGCCAATGGGTCGTTTATGTGCGTTTAAGAGTGTATTTATGCTTAAAGCAAAGTGAAATAACGATCTTAAAATGAATTGGCCGGTATATTTTATTAGTTATCAGGGTTACCAGGGTCGTAGTGGCATAAATTACAATATATTTTTATGCTAAGATAATTGCGTGGTAATTTGTTTGTTAATGGATTGATCGGTATTCAGGTTAACACAAATCCCATATATGGAAATTCCAAATATGGAAAGTGACTTGCGCATGCGCAAAACAGATACAATGGTCTTACTAACAATGAAGCAATTAACGATTGATAAAAACACACACCGACGCAGTTAAATAATGACATTAGATGGTCGTGTATTTCGTCTTTAAGAGTGTGTTAATGTCTAAATCGTGTGATTAACTACTTAAAAATTATTTCGACTACATATTTCGATAATTATCAGGTCCGCAGTTCGATCATGAAAATATTTCTGACTTTTATCTTAAGATTATTGCTTGGTATTTCAGACATTTTCTCCGAATCGAGCCGGGGCCGTAGTACACTTTTTAGTGACCATAAATCTATACGTTCGGTTTTGCCGAATAACCGAACAAATGTTGTCAACTGTTTTCACGTTTATTCTCACTTATACCGTGTTTATATCCGTTTTATCCTATTTGTTGTTGTTTATTGCATTACTTTGATCAAGTCTGCGCTTGTGTTATTCTCACAAAAGGTAATGCGTGTTTACATTTCACAATTCCGCCTTACAGTCTGCGAGTGCGACGGAAAAAATTTCCACATGTCCGAGCGCCATTGGCATTGATTCCTTAAATACGAGACTATTTAATCGAATGAGGTCAAATATTCGCATATAACTTGACTCATATGTTATTCTGCACAATTCTGGCCAGTGCCGACTTTCATTTCGCATTACTTTCGTTTTTATCGAAATATAACCGTTTTCTATGGAGATTCCCATGTAAATTTGTTCAACCAAAAAAATTCATAGTTTTGCCAATTTCAAGCTAGTTTAATACTTTATAGCATGGTCAGGGCATAATCTGGCCTATCGAGTGATGGTAGACGTTCCTTCAGTCTGCACAACAAATATTTGGTCCCAACGAAGCAGGCTAAAATCCTGAAATTTGTCAATTGACTTTGAGTGTGAAGAAAATATTCATTTAAACTTCCAAAATTGGTTGAAATATGCTCAACAACATTCAGTTGAATGGTGACATTATTTATAGTCACCGACTAACTTCCACGATGAATAAAATTTGTTTTTATTGATGACAGTTATGTCACGAGTCATAAAAATGTTAATTTTCTGAAGAAAAAAAATTCATTGTTTCGCCAATTTCAAGCTAGTATTGAGCATGGTCAGGGCATTACATATAAAGATTAAGATTGCTAAAGAACTGAAATAATGAAATGGGAAACTTTTACTGACATCTGGTAAGGATTGAGGAGCAGATGCTAGAGGCCCCCACCCCACCCCCCATGGAAGACGGAATACCACTTAACACAGAAGTTGGAATACGGAATACCATATGGAATACATAAAAATATATGAAAACTTCATTTTTTGGAAGGTCGGCGTACGAATACCGGTATATTTGGAATACCGAATACCTCCTAACAGAGGGGCCGGAAATACGGCGTACCTCATAACAGGGCATGGAATACGGCATACGATGCTATGGAGCCTCCGAGCCTCCCAATATATTGTCTGCTCCACATATCAATAGAATTCAACAACATTCAGTTGAATGGTGACATTATTTATAGTCACCGACTAACTTCCACGATGAATCAAATTTGTTTTTATTGGTGACAATTTATGTCGCGAGTCATAAAAAATTCATTGGTTTGCGAATTTCAAGCTAGTTTATAGCGAACATGGGAACCAAGGTACAATTTATGCCATTTAGGCACACTTCAGAGTGAAATCTGGGCTTATATTTCGGCGAGAATCCAAATCTAGATTCTCGCAAATTACCCTGGATTCTCATGAAAAAGTATATATGGATTCTCGCAAAATCAGATGAAATATATGCCCTAGTGGAAATATAGCAAATCGTTTAATGCTGGAGAAATTTAGTTTTCGGAGATTTATATATATGTTTAAAGACATATTATGGAAGTTTTCGGGAGCGAGAAATTGATAAGTTAGTGCTCAGGCACTTTTCCAACGTGGGGAATGTTATCATTCTACTAACATCACTGAAAATTTCCAAAAAGATCTACCACACCACTTCATATAGAACATCGTCTGAACTACTCCAAATTGTAAATATTTACATCTCGATTCGGGGCGCAACTATCGGCTGTAATTAAACAAAAATCATTTTGCCATCGAGAGTCATTGCATTTAACTAATATATAAGAATGACGTTGTGTAACATCCATTTGGATTAATATTCGTAACAAATAACTACTTTGAGAAAGATTATTCTTAATTTCTATTTATTTGATCACTCTGCCCGGTGTCTGCCGGAGTGTTTCACATCACTTTAATCAAGGAAGACTGTTAAGAAAAACTGCATTTCAAGACCACCAAACAACTTTCCTTTTTAGGGCCACCACATCTTCCAAATATGTACTTCTTCCATTTTGCTATCAAAGACCGAAAAATGTCGTTAAACTAGAGATCCAAATACCCCCTAAGGGCCCCTCTATCTTGAGATATTAAAGACCGAAAAATGTCGTTAAACTATAAAGACCGAAAAATGTCGTTAAACTAGAGATCCAAATACCCCCTATATCTTGAGATATTATAAAGACCGAAAAATGTCATTAAACTATTAATTGTTGTTGCTGTTGTTTATTAGGGTTTATCGTCATTCTAGCCGTTAGGCCACACACGACGTTGTCAATTTTACGGGTGGAGGAAAGACCACACAGAGGCTCAATTTCACCGGGAAGTTGTTCCACTGCGTGTAGAAACCACCGACCCCCGGAAAGCAATTGACAAACTTGCCCAGATACACGATTCCGGTCACCCTCCTTATGGTGGGGTTAGAACCAGCTTCGTCAGCGCTGGACGGCCTGGGACGACGTAAAACACCTGGCACTCTACCGACTGGACCACCGGGGGCCCCCATTAAACTGTTAAAGACCGAAAATGTCGTTAAATTGTAAAGTTTGAGCTATTGCCATGGCTTTGTCGTCCGTGTGTATGTGTGTACGTAAGGCGTCAACAATGCAGGCTACAGGTCGTACCTTTGGTCGGATCATTATGAAATTTGTCATAGCTGTTGACATCAACATTTAGACCAGATTATTAATTTTGGGATCATTCGGAAAAAAAACATGGCCGCCAGTGGCCATCTTGGATTTCAAAATTCAATCCATTAGCACGGGCTACAGGTCGTAATGTTTGTCTGATCATCATGAAATTTGTCAAGAATGTTAATTATGACATGTAGATGGGAACGAGTCCTTTTGGGGTCATTCGGCCAAAAAACATGGCCGCAGCAGCCATTTTGGATTTTAGTCTTTATATGACTAAATCTTTAGCACGGGCTACAGGTCTTAACTTTAGTCTGATCATCATAAAATTTGTCATGGCTGTTGAAATTGGAATGTAGATGGGAACGAGTGATCTTGGGGTCATTCGGACAAAAAACATGGCCGCCAGTGGCCATCTTGGATTTCAAAAATTTAATCCATTAGCACGGGCCACAGGTCGTACTGTTAGTCTGATCATCATGCAATTTGTCATGGATGATAATATTGATATGTAGATGGGAATGAGTAATTTTGGGGTTATTCGGCCAAAAAACATGGCCGCCAGCAGCCATCTTGGATTTCACTCTTTGTATGACTAAATTATTTAGCACGGGCTGCCGGTCGTACCTTCAGTCTGATCATCGTAAAATTTGTCATGGATATTAACAATGACATGTGGATGGGAACGAGTAATTTTGGGGTCATTCGACCCAAATACATGGCCGCCAGCAGCCATCTTGGATTTTACTCTTTGTATGACTAAATTCTTTAGCACGGGCTACAGGTCGTACTTTTAGTCTGATCATCATAAAATTTGTCAAGAATGTTAATAATGACATGTAGATGGGAACGAGTCATTTTGGGTCATTCGCTCAATAAACATGGCCGCCAGCAGCCATCTTGGATTTTACTCTTTGTATGACTAAATCCTTTAGCACAGGCTACAGGTCGTACCTTTAGTCTGATCATCATAAAATTTGTCATGGCTGTTGAAATTGGAATGTAGATGGGAACGAGTCATTTTGGGGTCATTCAGACAAAAAACATGGCCGCCAGAGGCATCTTGGATTTCAAAATTGAATCCATTAGCACGGTCCACAGGTCGTACTGTTCGTCTGATCATCATGAAATTTGTCATGGATGATAATATTGACATGTAGATGGGAACGAGTAATTTTGGGGTTATTCGGCCTAAAAACATGGCCGCCAGCAGCCATCTTGGATTTTACTCTTTGTATGACTAAATTCTTTAGCACGGGCTACAGGTCGTACTTTCAGTGTGATCATCATAAAATTTGTCAAGAATGTTAATAATGACATGCAGATGGGAACGAGTCATTTTGGGATCATTTGACCCAAAAACATGGCCGCCAGCAGCCATCTTGGATTGTACTCTTTGTATGACTAAATTCTTTAGCACGGGCTACAGGTCGTACTTTCAGTGTGATCATCATAAAATTTGTCAAGAATGTTAATAATGACATGTAGATGGGAACGAGTCATTTTGGGATCATTTGACACAAAAACATGGCCGCCAGCAGCCATCTTGGATTTTACTCTTTGTATGACTAAATCCTTTAGCACGGGCTACAGGTCGTACCTTTAGTCTGATCATCATGAAATTTTTCATGGCTGTTGAAATTGGAATTTAGATGAGAATGAGTCATTTTGGGGACATTCCGACAAAAAAACATGGCTGCCAGCGGCCATCTTGGATTTCCAAATTCAATTCTAAATCTTTCCATTCATTGCTCATCACATAAATTTAACTTCTTCCCAAAGTTGAGCTACAGTGTCATTGACACTTTCATTTGAGACATTAAAGAACGAAATATGTCGTTACACCATTAATGTTCATTAATACATAATTTGTGTTTATGAAAGTCTGGTACAGACAGTTTGTTTCCAGTACATATTCATTGGAACGTAAACAATTATTCTCTGACAAATCATGTTAATATTGCCTTTCGTTACTGGTTTCCTTGACTCACATATCTCTCACTTCTTAATACTTATAATTAAAACAAATGTTCTGTGTTTTGTGTCACTTCTTAATAGCATTCTGTATTCTGCTATTGAAAAGAAAAACAGTTGTAGTATACCTTAAAGGTATGAAGGCCTTGGTGGGTATCATGTGAACATATTTCCACCTGTCAAAAACCGCTACAAACGAAATAATATTCAAATATAGACAGACTTTGTTAATATACAAATGAGAAATATCTCATAAACATTATGTTATAGTCGTAAATTTGCCGACTTTTATGTAAACAACGCATAAAAAGTTACTTTCCTGGTGTTTCTTTATATTATGATGGTAAACATAAAGAGCGTTCTTTGTTGCTCAATTCCTTATTTGGAAATAATAAAGAGCGTTTATACCATTTGTGTGTGATTAGCCAGTAGCATTATGCTGCCTTCTATAACACAATCAGACTCTTGTTTAGGTTAAATTTAGTAGGTCTTTATGTAAGCATAATGTTTAAGGGATAGTGATCGTATATTTGAACCAAAATGTATGCGTTTTAATATTGATCTGTTTACGGTGTTTGGAACACATATTTTCGACAACTAAACCCTCTCGTCCCTTTAATATAATTAATATAACATCCCTCATCCAATAATCTCCAAATTGCATATCTAATTACACGTAACACCGCCCCTCATCATTTGCCAATTGTACACCCTTTTTTGCTGCTTCTGTTGCAACTGCTCAATTTCTTTAAAAATTATTGAAAAAATGGCCCTCCGGCCTGCGACATTTACCTCCGATTTAGTTTTTTCGATCATCGGTCCACACCAAAATTGAGCACACGTCCCTATATAATATATCTATTTAAACCGAGTATACACTCTTAGAACAAATGTGTATAAATACTACACAATATGTGTTACATTTGATCTTAAACAAAATTGTGTAGAAATGCAACATGACATACATGTGTTGGTGGAATTTTCTCAACATTGAATATGAGTGAATATGTGAGTATATTATATTTAATAGATGAGATATGTTCTATTTGAGACATAAACCTCGTAAAAGCTGCCATAATAAAAAATTGGCAGCTGCTTTAAAACTTTGAGCTACACAATTATGTGTTGTTCAGTTTTTACACAAGCATAGTGTATAACAAAGTTTAAAGCTGCTGCCAATTGTTTGTTCTGTGGTAGGTTTTACGAGTTTTGTGTCTCCAATAGAACACATTTCATCTAATAACTATGATACACTCACATATTCAATCATATTCAACATTGATGATATTCCACCGACACATTTAATAATTATATGTCATGTGTCATTTCTACACAATTTTGTTTAAGATCAAATGTAACACATTTTGTGTAGTATTTATACACATTTGTTATAAGAGTGTACACGGTGGTGTAATAGAAGAACCATTAATTTAACCGTAACCGTAGCATATTTCCACGTATACGTGTACGTTTTCACGACAAATCCCCGCTGATCTGTTATTAATGAACCAAACAATTAACATGTCAACACACTCTGGCCCGCCAATGCTACAGTGTATAAACGTAACGGGGCAAATATGCATATTATATTGACAGCTAACGAGAACATTCATCACCAATAATCTGCTCACCCCTTTCAGTCGACACGATAGAAACTAAACGATTTGTTACTTCTAATTACCCGTACTTAATTACACTACTTGCGTGTTAATAAAGTACGACCCCCCCCCCCCAATCACAACTAAAGGTGAAACATGGGATTTAGAACATTAATATTCACTCTTACACAGTTCCACATTCAAGGTGTGTCTTGTGTAATCGTATGTCAGTTGTAACGTTGTGAAACCGCAACCGAACTGAATTATTCTATTGCTAAATAGTTCATGGGTGACCTGATGCATGCATCTTAGTTTTCTTGTTATAAATCATAGGCTACCACCCCTATTCCTTACAATAAGGAATATCGGTCTATATGAATTATTATAAATCAGTTGCTACAACCCCTACCTCTTATACCGGTATATATGGATTATTATAAATCATTGATACTTTATCCATTATAAGATGTGAGTCAGTGACATGCCATGTTCGTTGAGGAATCAAACTACCAAAATAATTACAATTTGCACAATGTTACCGAAGCGTGCGACAAATGACGTCATGTGGGTATTTCCGCAGATAAGGGGAACCCCCTCATTATTATACCATTATCATATCATTATCGTATCATTTGCATTCGTTCTTCGGCAACTTTCGCCTCTTCTCGTGACATGTATTAGATTCGAGTCGTCAAAAATCCGTCGTTTGAAACCAAGACGGATTTCAGACGCACCACCGACGAAGATTCGTCTGAATTGGACGGAGATTCGTCTGTAATGCGTCTGACACGGATCTAATTGTTTCAAACGTCGCATTTTTGACGCATTTAATACAATTGTGGGTCTGGTATTAGATTCGAGTCGACAAAAATCCGTCGTTTGGAACGGGAGTGAGGGGTGGAGACAAAGGTTATTTAATGTACTCGGCTATATGCATGCACTGCTATAGCAGTAGCATTGTCTGGCTAGTAATCCACGTATACAACGGAACGACGTTACTGAAGTGCGAACAGGTCGTCATGTCAGAACGTGCGATGGACTTAGAATGGTCCACGTGGTCCAAAGGTATCGCATTGTAGGAAGAGAGCACTCGGACAAAGACTTACGGTATCATGTACAATCTGTGATCATGTCACGAATCGCTACTCCATTCATTTATGACATGATCTAGTAGTCCAGTATAATTTGAGAAAAATGATATGATATTTAATGGGGCATGTATTTGTGAACAGAGAATGCATTTTCAATGGGATAACGCTTTGCGATTACCTTGATGGTATAGTTAAACTACCGAAGTTAAGCCATTGAAACCAGGGAGAGGCCGAAAGGGAAACATATAACTTATTATTTGTGTTCGGTCGGAGCTCTCCACCAGACTTATATATGAGCGACTTTATGACATGACACACAGATTAATTAAAATTTGTAATCATCAACAAAAGAAATGGCTGTAGATGCAGTAGATGACTCGAATTGAGATATTGGCATAATTTGTTTCCAAGTGAATTGGGATTTTTAATTAATTTGTGCTTCATGTCTTAAGGACTTTACTAACCCAATTTTCCTCAATTGGATGTAGTCAGAATAAAGGATTATGTTCACTTTTATTAGTAATCACAGCAACCAAACCCATTGATGCAAATTATAAGCGTATAACTGATGGTGGATTATGTTAGAAATACTAAACGTGAAATTAATAGAGGTTTTTAAAATCTATTTTTTTTAAACCTAAATTCAACACGAAGCCCATACCTAAGAAAAAATATGGTAATGTGTACTGATCACTTTGAATAATGATGAACAATACAATAATATTCATATTTATCAAGTGGTCTTTGAAATATTACTAAGAATCAATTGTTTACAAATGATAGAATAACTTGCCTAACACTGGTTGTTGGGAGGTGACAGTTAAGTGTTAATATATGTGGACAGTGGCGTGTTGTGAATCTCTTGACATAAGAATTGTGTGATCCTCAATCTGGGGACACCCTGTAGCCCAGTAACCTGGTCATCAATCAGGAGATAATATTTTCATGGGTCAGCACCTGCTGATCATAATCCCAGCTGGCTTGAGTGAACATTAACTTGACCCATCAAATTCAGTTCCCAAATATCATAACTGAGCAATGAAATCTACCATTTGTAAACAACTGCTTCCAAGCCAAAAATCTGAAGAACACTGAAGAAATGTGAGTAGACATAGTCATATTTTTTTCTTAGATATGGACTTTGTGTTCGTTGAATTTGGGTTCCAAAAAAATAGATTTAAAAAAGTTCGATAAATTTAACATGTATTTCTAACATAATCTACCATGAATTATACTCAAATAGTTGTCAAATAGTTAAAAGGTAAGCTTTCTCATAGGCAAATTCGTATTGGAGATTATTTTCTCTTTAATAAATTCGTATCGGAAGTAATATTCCCATTGATAACTTTGTATCAGGGTTACTCTCTCAAAGATAACTTGGCATTGGAGGTTAATTTATCATAGATAACTTCGTATATGTCGGTATTACTGATAGATCTGTCGATTTTTAAATACAAATAAATAATATGTCTATACATAGTTATATTATCGACTGGGAAGTGAGTCATAGACATATGGGGCATGCACACCAAAATAACACAAAATAACAAGGGAAATATTAATATTTCTCTGCCTTCACCTTCCAGAAGAAATGCCATACCATTTATGTTTAACATAACACAATAGTTCGATACCTACAATCGTATCGTCACTGGGCATCGAGAAGATGGCATAACAATCATGTAATTTTGCATCCCTGTGTCGATCGCATGCTCTGGCATGAATGCCGATTCGTTATTACGCGGCTCGTTTAAATGCGTGTTTCGTATTGGTCAAGGCGTTTAGATTAATACAGGGCATGTCTTCGACTTGCACTAAATTTGAGCGACTTGCTGATTGATTGACAATAATCGAGAGTAAAGTTCACAAATGTTGGCTTGAAAAAATATATATGCATAGATATCCGATAGAGTATCGAAGAACCACTTGAGTTATTAATTTTCTCTGTTCCAAGAAGTTTATCTGATTTAAAAACAGAAGTGGACTTGAAAGTATTGTTAAATAATTGGAATTGGCTTTGATACAGTATTAAAATTCTGGAAATTCCACGAGAACTTGACCCGTACATTCTTGTTTTACTTTCGGTCTCAATATTTACTGCAAGTCGCAGATTCGTCTAGTTTATGTAATTCGTTTGACGAATAAAGTTCAAAATATCGAGCACAAACCACCAAGTGAAATAAAAGAGACATTGTTGGCTTCGGAATGACTTTTAGAATATATATGATCATTTATAGGTTATGACATTGCGTTTAAGTATACGTTCGCGACAATTTATAGGTCGAAAATATTCATTTTTATAACGGGGTCATAGGGATCTCGACGGAATATGGTTGATTGAATTTATAATAACTTACTGAAATACATACAATTCACCGAGTATGTAGTAAACCGTTTGGTCTGTTCATTTTATGAATATATTGTTGCTAGCAAGCGTGCTACACTGCAGGTCGCTGTGGTGAATTGTCTGTAAACGTTTAACAAATGTGCGTGTGCGAACGTACACTAAAAAGCCAGGCTTCATGCAGGTAGATAGCAGACTTAGCCTAAACAGTGTTTGTTGTCGATAATTACTGCAATGAGATTGGAAACAACTTAGTTCATATGAAATGCACTCAGTCAATAGTATTTATATCGCTTAGTTCCATGTGGCACAAAACAAAACAATATTTGTCGATATGTGAGTTACAAATCTGTTTTTTCTCTTGATGGTAACACCAATTTGCAATTTGTTGTTCACTAACATCTAACGTTTAAGAATAATTGTTTGCAGATGCGCTGAAAAATGGCCAAACAAACACCATTCAATTATTATGTTTACAATGTATAACGTGCAATGTAACCATAGTTACAATGTATAACGTGCAATGTATAACGTGCAATGTAGCCATAGTTTCAATGTATAACGCGCAATGTAGCCATAGTTACAATGTATAACGTGCAATGTAGCTATAGTTACAATGTATAACGTGCAATGTAGCCATAGTTACAATGTATAACATGCAATGTAGCCATAACTTATTTGTCCCGTTCTCATGTTTTAGCCGTTTAGTTATTAATTGTAAAATCCTGTTATCACTACCAAACTTATGTTTTCCTAGTTATGTACTGTATAGTTATATTATCCCTGTGTTATTGTATCGTATAGCAACCATCAAGGGTGCTTATACCTAAGGCAGGTGAATGACGTCAATCAATTTGTTCTATATCCATCAGTGATTTTTCAAGATCGCGGGTATATATTTTGGAGAAGTTGTCACGTGACTTCTGGTTAGCAACCGTGGAAATGAAGCATCACAGTAAAATAAAAGTAGCTGCTTCACAACTTATGAAGAATTCACATGTGATTTAAGTCTATTAATGTCATTTAGATCAATTTCGTTGATCAGCTTAATGAAAACGAAAAATTAAGAAGTCATGACGATAATCCAGACAAGATTTTACAATCCACGACACGTGTTGTCAATTTGGCGCCAAAAAATTCAAATTTGAGGCACATCATGTGTGGTTGCTCCACTGCGTGTAACGTATGATTCATAATATGTGGCTAACCTGTCAATCGTTTGGAGGACTTCGGTATAGTGTATTGTTATTTAGTTATTTATAGCACTTCGCTATACACAACTGTTCTTTATTGATGTATTTGTTTCAGGTCGGTCAGAAACGAACCTGGCCCTCGGGAAGTATGCTTGGCAGAGCAGCACAGGTTGGGGTGGACTAGCTTCCAAAGGAGTTGATGGGGACCGCAACCCTAACAAGAACGCAGGGGACTCCTGTACTCACACCCAAGGTGACGCCGATCCTTGGTGGATAGTTGATTTGGGTTCAATGTACAACATCAAACGTTGGATAATCGTAAACAGGAGCGATGCTGGCGGTAGGTCTGCTAACTTTACGGTTGGTTGTCTTATATACTCACCACTATAGGTGACATTTCTGTATTTGTTACCGATAATAATTGTATTAGATTTTAGATTTAAATGTATATATAATAATAATAATAATAATAATATAATTTGACACTAACGACGACGCAGAATCTCGAAAATAGTAGAGAAAAAAACACAGTATTGAAGACGAGTGATAAACAATAAGACGTTGACACATAACATTGTTAAAGCACGATTTACACTTGAGACAACAATTCAACCATATAACGTGATTTCCAATCATAAAAGCACAACAGTGTTGGGTGATATAGGTAAATATTTCAGTTATGTTCTGGACACAAATAGGTAAGTACTGATTACATCGACTTCGACAGTCACCGGCGATCACAACATTGACATACCTAACCTACGTATATATATTTTTTAAATAATGAACTGCGACCGGTTATACATATATTTTTGACGAATGTATTTATTCACTACTAAATTACCTTTAAACAACTGTGAACAACCTACATACACCTGTCTTACATGGACAACCTACATACACCTGTCTTACAGGGACAGCCTACATACACATGTCTTACAGAGACACTGTGAACAACCTACATACACATGTCTTACAGGGACAACCTACATACACCTGTCTGACAGGGACAACCTACATACACCTGTCTTACAGGGACAACCTACATACACCTGTCTTACAGGGACAACCTACATACACCTGTCTCACAGAGACACTGTGAACAACCTACATACACATGTCTTACAGGGACAACCTACATACACCTGTCTGACAGGGACAACCTACATACACCTGTCTTATAGGGACAACCTATATACACCTGTCTGACTGGGACAACCTACTTACACCTGTCTTACAGGGACAACCTACATACACCTGTCTGACAGGGACAACCTACATACACATGTCTTACAGGGACAACCTACATACACCTGTCTCACAGGGACAACCTACATACACCTGTCTGACAGGGACAACCTACATACACATGTCTTACAGGGACACTGCTTATTTAGTTTTGTATAGTTTTATGCTGTTTCATTTTTTTAAGATGCAGTTATTTTTTTACAGTTAAGCATCTCCATAATTTCGTAATAGACGTGTATCTCACGTTTGGAGCTGGAGGGGGTCTGTTCAATGGCCGGTGTTACCACTATACAGGGACTGTTCCAGGCGGAGCCACAGTAGACCTGTCTTGTAGCGGAGACGCTATCGGCCGATATGTGAGGGTGCAAAGGTTAAATCCTGGATTCCTGCACTTTTGTGAATTTGAGGTGTATGGCTACCCGTGCCCAGTAGGTGAGTGAGGTGTATGGCTACCCGTGCCCAGTAGGTGAGTTATGGAGGTGTATGGCTACCCGTGCCCAGTAGGTGAGTTATGGAGGTGTATGGCTACCCGTGCCCAGTAGGTGAGTTATGGAGGTGTATGGCTACCCGTGCCCAGTAGGTGAGTTATGGAGGTGTATGGCTACCCGTGCCCAGTAGGTGAGTTATGGAGGTGTATGGCTACCCGTGCCCAGTAGGTGAGTTATGGAGGTGTATGGCTACCCGTGCCCAGTAGGTGAGTTATGGAGGTGTATGGCTACCCGTGCCCAGTAGGTGAGTTGTGGAGGTGTATGGCTACCCGTGCACAGTAGGTGAGTTATGGAGGTGTATGGCTACCCGTGCCCAGTAGGTGAGTTATGGAGGTGTATGGCTACCCGTGCCCAGTAGGTGAGTGAGGTGTATCATCACTACAATGAACGTTATCGTTTCACGTGGGAAAATGATAGGAAAATGGCGGATATTGTAAAATACCATCATCTGAACGAGGCAATATCAACATTATTACTTATAGAAGGCCTTGTATTGTGATTTAATAAATAGAACGGGGTTATAATTGGTTGTAGTGCACCATTACACGGTATAGTCACATCAAGGTGCTCGCGGACTACATATTGAGGACTTCGTGCGATAAATACATAACATAAGCGTTCATTGGTGCTCTAAAATCGTTCAAACTGACAAAAACAAATCCAGAAAACGGCCGTGATTCGACGGGAGATGTATAAAATATGAAACGCGATGTTGCGAATACTATTATTGATATGATAAATAATCCCTTAACCCGTTACCCAACAGAAGGGCCCTGTGCCAATGCATTCTCTTATATATGCGAGTCGACCATAGGTCGCCTCGCATATATAAGAGAATGCATTGGCTTAACACATTAAAAATTATAAAATTGTTAAAGAATGTAAGAAAAAATGGTAAAAACAGATTTTTTTTAGGCCAAAGCATTCTCTTATATATGCGAGGCGACCTATGGTCGACTCGCATATATAAGAGATTGCATTGGCACAGGGCATAACTGTAACTATCACAATGTGGTCATGGAGCCGGTTCCAATGATATCCATATTTGTATGGTTCTATTGAGACAGACCGAAGATATTTTAGGCCGTTGAAGCTTTATTTGGCCGGTTTTGGCGGTTTGTTGGGTAAAGGGTTAAACATGAAACTCCCGATAAAGCACAATTTACGAGGGCTTATACCATAGCTTAGATAAGCTAGAACACTTTATTCAAATTATTTATACATTGGAAAATAATAACTCAATTACGAAATAATACAGTCACCAGATATAACTTAGATGCTGATATATCAGTTCAATCTTTCAGTAAACTGTTCTGTTCTGGATCTTCTAATAATCTCGAAGTCGTATGTAATCCCATGTATCGGATGAAATAATCGTGTTCATAATTATACGTACAATATATAAACCATGCGTATTTAATCCCATGTACTCGATGTAATAATGGCAATACTAGGTATATTATAAAATTATTGTACAATGTTGTGTACAGTATGTATTTTTCTTGTACGAGTCCAGGTTGTGGTGAAAAGTCATATTGGACGAGTCGAGTCCAATATGACTTTTCACCACAACCTGGACGAGTACCAGAAAACTCATACTGTACACAACAGTGTAAAATGACATTGTTATTATCCATCTGTTTGTTTATCCAAATTATGGGAACAATACTTTTCTGGTTATTTTTGGTATTTGTCGCACTTAATTATCTTTTAAAGTCTGTATTTTGAACATCAGAAAGCATGATTTGGAAGAGTAAACACGGAAGTTAAAAAAACTCAATGCGGAAGTGAAACGTCTGCTAAATCCACCAGTGTTGCGCGCGCATCGCACTTTCATCGATTCATTTCGCAATAGAGTGAATTCGTGACGTCACAGAGTCCCGATAAAAAAGTCATATTGCACGCTTGGGAGTCCAATATGACATTCGGGAGTCCAATATGACTTTTTCCCGGATTATCACGTGGCGGCTTTTGCCCAATCAGAAATAGTGTTTGTTAAGGGATGGATAATAATACATAGTCATGCACGGGGTTGGTGATATAGAAAAGGAAAGTTAATGTTTAAGCTGGAGGCCCTGTATCCAGAGTAATATGTTCTAAGTTAATGTTTAAGCTGGAGGCCCTGTATCCAGAGTAATATGTTCTAAGTTAATGTTTAAGCTGGAGGCCCTGTATCAAGAGTAATATGTTCTAAGTTATTCATCATTGTTTGCACATTATACTATAACGTGATTGGTGTATACGGTATGTTATCGGAACTGTACATCAAACACACATTACTGGATATGAATCCGATGCCTATATGAGTAAAACAAATAACCACCTCACCATAACTCCAACAGTCATGCGCAGATGCTCATGGGCTATACACGCGCAGTTTCATTCTCGATTTAATTTGCCACAGCGAGCAATCATGGCTATGACATGCTTTGTTGTTACCCGCCTCCCTATTTTCCACCCCTCCGATTGGCCCATGTCCTGTCACGTGCTGGGCGACAAATCACACTGTCGTCCGCTGACCCGGGAGACATTGTTTTTGTCGCCCGTCTGATGTTATATTGGAAGAATATATCCAAACACACACTGCAGTAACTCATCTATTTCACATCACTACGACGTACTAACGTAGATGTTATATACCCCACGGATTCGCAAACACCAGTGTGCGCTAATTTGCATATATTCAGTGAACACTGATATTCGAACTTTTAAGTTGACACTAATATCGGACAAGCGTTATTATGTATTTTTTTACATCGAAACATCTAGATGATTCAATATATTCATGTCGACAATATGATGCAGGATTGAAATAGTGGATCCATTGAGGTTGGTTGGTTATAAATGTTTGCTGGTGGACAACGTAATGCACACGTTTGTCGCGAATGAATGGTACTGTACGCTTATCCATGGTATCGCCATGTATACTTGGGAGAACTGACACATATGAATGTACATTAATGAAATCGACAACTCCCAATAGCTTTCGGATAAGACCGTTATGATATGAACATCGCGAGTAAATTCCGCGAACATTGAATATGCCACATTGCAGAAGGCGCTAACACACCTACATGTATATGGCTTATTGATTTACATTGCATGGACCGATATTGACGATTTAACCAAAATGATCGTAAATAAACGCTGCTTATCAAACGCTTAACGGCTTGACTATCGTTTATGGAACAGAAATCCTATTGGACGATAAGTAGTTACTGAAAATATACATAATCGGGAAAAGAAAGCAGTCGTGACTCAGTGCAACATCGTGCGTGTGGATGGCAAGGATTTGGTTCTGTGGTATAATCGGATAACAAAACAGTTGTTTGTCACCACTCGAGAACGGAATGTATTCCTTGGAGCTGCGCTCCTCGGGAGACATTCCGTTCTCGAGCGGGTGACAAATCTCAATGTCTCCCTCGACAGCGGGCGACAACTGTATAATGTTTACCGCATATTGTCAGTGTAAGATTGGCTCCCTATGGGAGTTAATGCATTGGCATTGGGTTGAGAATGGTGGCGTTGTGAGTACTGACCACATGATAAGTTGATGCTCAGTTTCGCTACATATGGCCATTTATTGTTACCAATTAACACGTATTTCCCAAGTACAGGAACTTTTACATCGGAAGACATTATGTCAGGCAATTCTTCAAGGATTGGCCATTTATAAACGGACAATCCGTACCTAAAATGTTCGTTAATTAATGGACAATCGGACCACGCGTGGCTTGGGGATTGTCCACTAAATGACGACATGTATAGCTAATTCTGCATGTTAGCTTCATATTTAATAAGAAGGGCAATAACTCTATAAAGAAAGTTAATTTACTAAATAACGGCGATGTGTATGAGAAGAAGTGTTTTTGACGAAATAACGGAGATATTTGAAGAAGAGTTTTTGTCGAAATAACGGAAATATTCGAAGAAGTGTTTTTAAAGAGCCTTAACCATAGGGTGACTAAGTGTACCCATTCTTTGAAAGTCTCAGGATCTGATTGTGTCATCACATATTTCGAGAGGGCGATAGCGTAATGTTGCCGATCTGACTGCCGTATGTAAATTATATTACAGGGCGGCATCAGATTATCAGAGACATGAAGTATTCAGCACAGCCAATCGAGACTGGGTTTGCAAGCAGTGAGTTGCACTGTGCAGCGTTGTGCACCAAATTGGGGCAAGCTTGCCGGTCAATGAACTACAATCACATCACATCGGAGTGTCAACGACTTTCAACCGTGAACGACACAGAAGTGGCTGAAGGTTGGACGTACATGTACCCAACACCATGTTAGTAAAGACAAGAATCTGTCAAACACATGCTGCAAACTCTTATGTTTCACTGAGGTTGCCGAGGGGTGGACTTACTTGTACCCGCACCATGACATTGAAGACCTTTTGAAAGATTGTTGTAAAGAAAGTTTACAACACATAGGCGGATATATTCGATGATTATTTAAAAATAATGTGCATGTTGCGTGCTGATGCCAGCGTATTGTTTGCCGAGTCAACACAAGGGATGCAGAGAGCACTATATACATACAATGATTATACTGAATCTTCGAAGTTGTGCATACATGTGGACAAAACTAAACTTATGATATTTGGCAGCAGAAAGTTAAACGAGGCCATTAGATTTTTTAATAAAATTAAACTTATTAACTTAAAATGTTTCGAACCCATGTGAATACAAAGATTGACATATACACCTTCTTCTCACTCCCACACAACCCAGTACTCACGCCTTTAATACTCAACAATAAAGTCGCAATATATATATTGCGATGTCTTCTGTCTTCATAAGGTCCCTTGCTTGGGGTTCTGGAGGATCTTACATCGCATCAACATTTTAGTGTTAGATAAATAAATTCTGAAGCTCCTGCTTTGGGATCTGGTTTGCATCAATTATTCATATGTGGGATCTGTGTTCACTTGAGATTCATGCTTAGGGATATGTTGAGCCTTCGATCTCCATTTTAGAGCGTACGTGTGTGGTCACATTTATGAGTGGGTGATCAAATGTGTATGTGCATTAATAATTTAATACATACTAACATGACCGGCTGCAACCATTTTGGAGTTTACTCCTTGCTTGACTAAATCCTCCGCAAGTGGAGCACACGAGCATGAATATATCCTTGGAATGACCACTGGACGGAAACTATACTTTTTTCTTTTTTTTTGGTCTAAAACATGGATGTCAGTCTGCATGACAAAATCCCGACAATCACAATACAGGCCACTTCCCCCCACACGAGCATCACCAAACGTTATGGATATTTGGTGTGGAATCTATATAGGAACTATCATGTTTTCGAATTTGGTTAAAATACATCAATCAGCCAGCGGCCATCTTGGATTTAACATTTTAATAAAACGGTACAAATTCCAGCCCACAATTAAGGGATAAATATTTTTGACAGTGCTAAAATATGCATGTTTAGGATCACCTCTAGACGTGAGCTACTTATTTGAACGACTGCCTATGAAAAACATCGCCGCTGACACATATCTTGGATTTTGCTCCTTGAAATACATCGGGGTCATCAAGTTGAGCTAGAGTGATATTGTCACTTTTATGCTCACAAACCAACAACTAGCCGTTTGATCAGAGAAAAACCAGAACATAGAAAATACCTACAGTTTTTGTTTGAATAGCGAAATATGGCATGAATTTTTGGACACACATATCGAATGTTCAGGAGTGGCTGCAACCGCGAGTGAAAAATTAATATTTCTGTCAGACTCGAATCGGATGCATTATTTATTCCAACAGCAAAGACCGTATGTATTAGTTTCATTATATACGCCTTACGTATGGCGTTACTAAAGTTACTAAATATTATGCGGAATTTTCAACTTAGTACAACACATTGAACAATAATCGTATCAAAACAACTGGTTGGCCCAAATTTATAAACAATTACAGTGAAATAAAAAAAGCCATAACAATAAATGTGCCTATGAGATACATATATACGAATATCTATGTGTTGGTCATTTACGCTATGTTATAGGCAATCATATAATAAAAGTGATTATTATTCTCTTGTTGTTTGTGTTGCTTATAGAGTAATCAAGAATCGGTTCGGATCATCGGTATAACATAAGACCTTTCTCAACAACGACTGTGTAGTGACGGTTTTTCATCTTATTCCAAGGGGTCAGTTGAGATCACACATGGGAATGATCGTAGGCCAGAGGAAACTAGATTAAGACTGAAGGGCAGAGTCCGCGCTGGACCGAAATTTGCCAAATGAAAATATTATTTGCCAAATTCTATTAGAATTTGCCAAATATTATCTTTGAAAGTATCATTTTCTGCAACCTTGATTGAGTTTTATGTTTCGACACTCGCGGTTTCAACGACGTTTGATATTGATAAGAAAGCAGTTAGTTAATAACTATTGTGATTTAGCGTACATCAATAAACCGATCACCGAACAATAAGATGGTGGAAGAGTTGATCCATCAGAAGGGAACGTAACAAGAGGATTAGCTATGTAAACACAACCATCACACTATTGAGACATTGGTAATAGTAATAGCTACCGAACGCACCCGAACGAGGAGCACCTGGAAAATTCTCTCGCACGATATTTTAATATTTATTTGACTCTTTTTAACAACTATTTCTTATCCAATACTGTATTAATGTGTAATATTACTTGTTGATGCCGTACAGCTCGGTAGTGCTACATTATTAGCAAACAACTTGAGAAAAATAACCTTTTTTCGACTTCAGAAACCGACCACGTGAATTTCTGAGCGCCGCCATTTTGAGATTTCGGAAAACTTGAATAATAAAACTTAAAGCATACAGCTTTCTTCCAAAATAACAAATACTACACAAATTATTTACTACATCTATTATATCAAAGTATAATTTACACACATTTAACCGAAATTAAAATAGATTATTTAGATCATTAGTTTTCATCCATGTTAATAACAGCACGGTAATATAATAAATATTCGAAAAGGTAGGACTGCAGGGTGCCTCTGCCCCCGGCCAGGATAGCCTAGCTGAGGTACGTGCCACATAAAAAGACCAGGTCCTCCCCATAGACCGTGCTGTTCTGTTTAGAATTCAATACAACTATTTCGAATATAAAGCTGCACAAAAATTCAGTAGTGCTGACATATATATATATACTTTCGAGTACTATCTTCTATATGTAATGTGCACAAAGTGCTAACTATATAGAATATAAACGACCAATATATCCATAGTCACACATGAGTGAATCAAAGTTATTAAAATATCTTGACAAACCCTTTGTCTGCTCAAAAAGCGAGCAAACATCTCTACCTGTACTGCTTGCTGACAGTAAAGGCAAATACCTGGAGTCTATGGCACTGCAATGCAAATCGAACAACCCGCAGGGAATCAAGTTCTGGTGCAAGAGCGGAGCGACTCTAGACGACGAAATCTTTTGGCTACACAGAAACCACAGACACAAGGTACGAAAACACGAATATATCACTCTCATAATCTGGCTTGGAACATGTGATCTAACAAAAATCGACAGATCACAAAGAACCGTACATCTCCAATCACATGACGACGATGCTGTAGTCAATACTATCACAGCAAAATACCGACGTCTCCTGGAAATAGTGAAAAGCTACCCTACTATCAAACCAATACTGCTTGAGATACCAATATACTCAATACAGCGTCACAATCTAACTAAAGCAAACAAAGAAAGTGAAGAATACGCTGAAGAAGATCTGAAATTGTACCAACAAATCGATCTCCTAAACATACAGATCAGAACCATCAACGAAGAGCTCACAGGGAGCGGAACCACTTCACCAAGATTCTCACAAGACCTCTTACAAAATAGAGGCGGGGTGACAAAAGGTCAGAGAAATTACTGGAATTTCAGACTATTAAAAGACGGTCTGCATCCTGACGAGACACTGGCCAAGACCTGGTACAGGCGACTCCAACATCGAATCAACGACTTCTGCTATATATTATAACAACAAATAAATTATGAAAGGGACAAGGTCTAGCAGGAGGGTGAGTACTGGCCAGGATAGCCTAGCTGTTCTCTCCCCCAAACTAGATGTCCATACATCATTACACGAATATAGCTCACCGTCAACAATGATGAAAGAAGATTCAATCATCTCAAGAGGAGACGACAGCATGACACGACTGGAAGAAATCATACCCAGCAACAATCACAATACGAAAAGCTGTGAATATACATCCACACCTCGTAACTGTCATGATAAAGACAAGAGTGAATATATAACACCAATATCAAATAACAACACGGAGACGACAAAACACGACTCCACAGGTAAGCAAAGAAGGCTACCAAGGAAAAATATCAATACGATAAGAAGTTCCATAGGCTCATCGCCACTGCTAACCACAAATGGCAGAAATGCTGCTAAATTCATCTCACCAGCCTTGACCGGAACTATCAAACCTGAGCAAATGAGAACAACAAGAATCAGACAACCCCCGAAAACCTATACACCCAGCAGAAATGAATCTTTTCTGCATTACTCAATCTTTTATAGCTAAAACAGAGCGTTTTGAACAAACCCATGTATGGTAAATTTCGTTATTCATCTTTCAACTCACTGAGTTCTAGCGTTTTCTTCATAACCGAGATTGGAATACAGATGGAAACCAGACATCCGCAGCACACACACTCTGCACTCTTCTTTATACACAGTTTGCTATATCTGCTATGTATTTTTATGTATGTTCCATGATTGTATTATGAGAGGGGCAAGTTTGTAAGTTTTGTAACTGGTGCCCTGACCCCTATGTATATTTTTTCAAAATAAATTAAAATATGTTTAAAGTTATAACACTTTGAGATGAAAATCTGAAAACTGCATGCATAGTTCGGCCTGGAGTGACAACATTTTGAAATCTGAACATGAAAAATGCTAAGTTCTAGCAACTAGACTGCTAAACCTATTGGCCGGATTCGTCATCTCCGGTTTAAACCACCGAGTTTAAACCTGGTTTAAGCCTACATTGGAGGTCCAGCCAAACCCGGTCTAAGGGGGCGTTTGTGTCGTTCATTTGCCAGCTAATAGACAACTCGATTCGTTGATGCAATCAAACTACCCTCTTACCAATCGGACCAAAAGATAGATTGATATAATGGTTATTGACAAGTTATAAATTATCGTGACCGTTTGCACGCTCAGTGGATTTATTCATTGAGAAACAAGTATCGCTTGTTGACTATTAATCCGATACCATTCTGTGTTTAAATCAGTTTAACAAATGGCATGTCTCTCATCGCGAGTTTCACGCTGTGTTCATCACTTTGTTTGTGATATATTTCTGCAAGATGATTCACCCGCAAAGACAAATTTTTGTGTATTTACATGTAAAACTGTATATATTAAAGGGTAAATGAACTGTCTATCTGGATGTCCGTTTGTCTGTTAGCAACTGTTCTCAAATACCCCTGGACCGAATTAAATTAAATTAGGTGTTTGTGATTCGTATGGTATAACGGCGTTAGGTTTTTACAAATTTTTATTTAAAAATAAGGAAAATATAATTTAAAGAAAAATTAAGATTGTGTTAAATTGAGTTGGAAGTGGGCAATCATGCAGATAAACAGCTTTTAATAAAGAAATATATTACATGCGTTGAATTTTGATCAATGTCATAAATTTCCCGTCATGCAGAAAATCAAAAAGGTTCCCAGGTTTTGAACTGGTAGAATATTATGGGAATTTATGGGCGTAGCCAGAGTGGAGCTTGTGGCATAATCTACATCAATATAAGTTATCAAATTCAACTCATATGGCAATACAAGTTTAAGATTGCACACTATGTGTATAGCACATATGGCCATGCAGCAGCATCTTTTTGGTGTCAAAATTAAAACGTTGAACGCTTCAAATGAATTCGTAGAAAACACCAGTATTTGTGATTGCCACAAGCCAAACAAAAACACCCCGAGCTATTTGTAAAAATCATACATTTAGGAACATGTCCATATCGGAGTAAAGCTCGCGTGCGAATGAATCAACTATGACATGATAACACCAATCGGCAGCCGCCAATTAGACACGCCTCACTCGAGATTATATACAGCCCACCTGTTGACTGATTATTTGACAATTCTAATCCGCGGTGAAGAAAAGACGGATTCGTCATCTCAAGTTTAGCCTCGATAAAGCTGGTTTAGATGGACCGCCGAATTAGATGGTTTAGTTGCCGGTTTAAGCTTATAAGACGCAAAAACAATATTAAAATTGACAAATACTTATCCCCATACGATTTATATGTGTGACTGCTTCTCGCTTATAAATTTCCAATAAAATATGACCGCTGTCGTAATTATTGATTTTCACAATCAATAAAATGAGGCGGTTCGCATTAGGAAAGTATGCTTAATTATCTCTACGGTACAGAGACACTACTGATAAACCACTGCCTGGCTGAACCAGGTTTAAACCAGAGATGACGAATGCGTCACTTAGATCTGCGGTCTCGGGTTTAAACAACGGATTTTGCTGACTCACGGCGGTTTAAACTTAGAGGTTTACGTAGACCAGGTTTAAACATCAGATGACGAATCCGACCAGAAATAATTAACTAAAATCTTTCAGTTAGACGAGTATCTTGTTCAAACGATTGGACGAAGTTATTTTGGTAGATTTCGCGCTGTATACTAAGTATAGAATCTAACCATTTGTATTATGTTCCAAAATCATAAGGTAATAATATAATGATGTTGGTAAGTACATTGTAACTTGCATACATCTTTGACACAGGAAGATGTATTACCCTATGTGGCACATCTAAATTCATTATTTTGAATCGTGGTTAAGTGGTTATACACTGGTTTACCACCACATAGATATCACATAATCATAATATTATACTGAAGTCAATTCAAGAATTGAATATGTATATATTTTAAGATGTGTATATGCATACACCTATTTTATACACATATCACATGGAAAAATTACATATATGACGACAGAATGATCAGCCGTTTTACTATCCTGTATCCTTTGTTGACTTATAAATAGCCGAGAGTCACTCTCGGTTACCAGCCGATCCTTCGTACTAGTATTTTCCTGCTAGTATGGTGGGTCGGTGTGCTGCTATCCACCCAGTCTGAGATTACTAGGTCTAACATCCCCTTTGCCATAATGGCATAAACCATAAGACATGATTACTGAAACAGACGCGGAGAAAACTCGAATAATTGCGTAATAAAAAATTACTTACCAAATCGGGAAATACACATTGGATACTGTATGACACGTTACGTTAATCCGCCTTATGCATTATAATTTTACAATGTGATGTCATATCGAATGTGACATTACGTCTTTGTACATTGAGTGTATTACAGGCGAATCAAGATATAATCACAGGCATGTTGTTTCGGTAACGATTAGAGAGAAATTATTGTTTGGTATTTTGTATTATTTAAAAAAAAGCTACAAAGCGACAGCCTTTTACTTTGATACAAACGATTTCAATTCAATGAGAAAGTATTGGTAACCAAGGACACGCCGTAAACACTTAAGGGGATAGTCAGCTCCCATGAACCCTAACCCTTCTTCATAGTTGTATGCCGGTGACTAAATATTTATACAGAACTACAAACAATAAGTAGTCATTGACTTGTCCAATCAAAATTGAGGAAATTGAGAGAGCAAAATATAGGTGTATAATTATATTTGGATTAAATTCATACTTCCGAGTCAGTAAATAAAAACAATGAAAATGTACACATGTCACGTGTGAAATGTACCCCTGGCCCATGTGAAATTCACACCTGTCCAATGTGAAATATACACCTGTCCAATGTGAAATGTACCCCTGCACACAGAAAATTTGGTTCTTCGCGAAGAACGAAAATAAAGAACCAAATGAAGGACAAAACATGTTTTGGTTTTCGAAGAACTAAATTAGAGAACCAAGTTAAAGAACCAAATTAAAGAACCAAATTAAAGAACCAAATTATGTAGACAACAGACATTCTGGTTTTTTATCCTGAGGGGAGAATCAATGTGACCTTGTTTGGTTCTCTATCTGCTTCCCCGGATACAACAAGAACATGGAACCAAATAGTTCCTTTGGGTTCACCATTTAGTTCATTAAATGTCTACTAGGAAACAATAATGAGTGCCTTATTAAACAATGTCCCGTGACACAATGTGTATGTTATAAGTACGTTTGAGGTGTCTTTGTGTCTGGGTGCTCTATTAGTTCGTAAGTACGTTATATGTTTAAAATTGATATCACACGATGTTGATTCAGCGAATAGACCCATAAGCTCGGAAGATCAGCAGATGTCCTGATATCTGAAGGATATATCGAATTATATTTATAAAGTTATTGTTCCATACGTCACACCCTATTTGTGATTTAAGCAGTATAGTTATCAAACGCCAGCAATCAACTGATCAGACTCGAACCAATCTATATGCATGTGTACATTGGCATTTAAAAGGAACGAATCCAGCTTGATGTAGTCTTCCCATATCATATTAACCGCAACACGCGTGGACATATTGTTGCAATTTAGACTAGGACATTTATGCTAACACGTGTTCCCACAAACCTTGAATTCGATGGGTTCTTTGAAGAACCATACTTTGGATATTGGTTACAGGTGGTACCAAAGCAGTATGGAATCAAACTGTTCTAAACTGGTTCTATGTTTGCACTTGGTTCTCCGAGGTACCAAATTTGGAGCTGTTTTCTTAGAGTGATGTCCCGCGAGAAATGTGCACCTGTCCCGTATGAAATGTACACGTGTTCATGTGAAATGTATACCTGTGCCATGTGAAATGTACAACTGTCCCGTGTGGAATGTACACGTGCCAGTGTGGAATGTCATTTGGTTGGTTTCCCTGCATACATTGCCAACCAATGATTTCTAGCAGAGTCAGCTAACTAATAAAGCGTAGCATTTTACCAGTCAAATATTGGAAAATGCAATATAATATTTCCTATTGTGCCAATACGGGTACATATAACTCTTAAGGCTATCAGAACTGTTTGATTATTTATATATAACAAAGTCAATAATGTTCAATCATCGGCATCTGGGTTTCTCTTCCTGTCGTCTGCTTGGTTTCGGGTCTTCTTCTGTCTCCATAGGTTGGGTGTGTCTGCTTGTCTTCTACTCGGTTGAGTTCCGGTCGAGTTCGTCTTCCTGTCGTCTGCTCTTCTTCCTCCGTCGGCGCATCAGTGTGACGTTGTTAGAAATACAAGAGCATAATGTTTACCTTGTATTTCCGTCCATTGCTCCACTCTGCTCTTCTAAGCGTCCGAGGGTTCGTGATGATCGCTTGTGTTGGTCAGATAGAAACTGGTTAGAACTGTCTGTGGATGTCGGTTTGCTTCTTCCTAAAATACCCAGTGGCCGCTAATGACGGCCATGTGTATTTTCACGGCGCGTCGGTTCCAGACTTACTTAGGATAATTGAGTTATCGTCATCTCCCCATGGGTCCTATTAACTCTCCTGGTTTCAGTAGCTTTTCTAGGCGATACATCTGGTCTTGCTAATCCTCAAGACCGTGTTCTGTTTACTCCACAAATCATTTCCCTATGTTATTGCATGGACGCTCGCTAATTCGATTTGGTGCTCAGTACTTGCGATCTAGATGTGGTCAACAGCGGCGCTGATATGTGTGGTAATCGAGCGCCCCTCTGACTTAGAGATTGCCTATCTTCTTCCCGGGTTGAAAGTTATGTCCCTGTGGTTGTCTTGGCACATTACTCCTTCACTTTTTCGATTTAAAGTTGATCTTGAAATAGCAAGTCCAATACGTTGCTGCGTAGCAGGTTGATGATTCGTCGGAGTAGTTCGCAACAGCGGCATCGGTGAATGAGAGGCCTCCGTTGTTCGTATGTCCGTCGGTGTCGTTGGTACGGCTGCTGTCGTGCTCTAGCGTAGGTTCGCTGGCGAGTCTGGATCGGCTGTCGGTGTTCGTCCGTGAAGTAGTACCAATCGGGGTCGATGTCGATGGGTGCATCTTCAGATTCTCTGGGCGGGCTGTAAGGCGGGGGAGGTGACTGCATCGCGTAATATCGTCTATGCTCGTTGTAAGGCTGTACCCATGGCTGGTTGTAGGATGTGGGTGACTGCATGCGCGGCATCATGTCGAGGTAGCTTTCATGCGGCCGCCTGCTGGTGGATGGTCGTGCATCTGAATTGGGTGTCATATCGTCATCATCGGATGTCGAGGTATTTTCGTCCTCAATGTCCGAGTATGGGGGTAGGTTCTGACAACTGGTCGACCCTTGTTCCACCGCCATGGTCAGCCTGTAATACTCAAACGGATATTTGTGTGAGGTTTGAGAACAAATGACACAGTCAGTATACACAATGGTTACTTTTCCAATTTATCGGTATCGCTTGAGGGTCGTCAGATCGGCCCAATACGAAAATGGAATTTACAACTAATTATATAGATGGATTGGTTGACGAACAGTTAAACACAAGATAAGTCGGGGTGATTGATTTCAATCATCAAAACTTATGACTGAATGTCGGGATTTATAGTCCCTATTCAACGCTTGCTATAATCATTCTGATGATTATACAACTATAATACCCTGGACATCGTTATGCAACAATTAATATTTGAAATATATGAAATGCATAAATGTCTATATACATGCAAATGATTCTGATCTCCGCGCAACAATAATTACGGAGGAAATTCGGAATACATTAATATACGATACATAATTAATACTAATCCAAATCCGCCACAGATGTGGTCAGCCTCTGACGGCTATAATTGGATATACATGTAGGCGTTCCTGAGTGTTGTCCCGGAATAGCGCAGACGGCTTTGGTGCATCCGTCTCCATTGCTTCGTCGATGGGTCCTTTGAACACGGCATTCGGGATATCCTCAGGTCGCTGGTCTAACTGCTTATTATACATAATGGCTAACCTTGGTAAATGTCGTTTAACAAATCTCCACCAGAATCGGTGGGTCAAGATAATGAAAATTACTACTGTAACTACGTTACTAGGGCAAAATACCACCCTGGCCATCTCTACCATTCATTGGGGTAATACTTTTTCGTTCACTAAGTCAGTCGTGAGCATATTTTCGATCGTGTTTATTTGAGCGGGGTGCGTTCAAACGTAGTAACCTTGCACGTCGGCGCGGTGCTCGTTATCTCTCGGCGCGTGATTGTAAAGTTCAAAGCTTTATTTATTAAATCGCCATGCACACGTGCCGGGTTTCATGGGGCGCGCGACCTGTCATTGATCCGAACATGACTATTTATTCGCGATTCGGTCTGGGGCGTCGGGCTAACTATTTTCAACATTTACGAAGCCAGGTTAGACTCATCAGTCAGCAATAAGACAGTTAAAAGTGGGGTCTCATTCATTCCGAAATGAAATCCCGGTAAATAGTTCGGGCGTTTCATTATTATTTACATCACTGCTGCCATTGAGTACAACAGGTTTTTAAATGATTGATTGGTTCTTATGTCACTAAGCGCTCCATTCATGAGCTGCTTACACATGCGTGGGGCCGGTACGGGCTTACATTCACGAGGGGTTTGTTCAATGGCGGCCACTTCCATTAACTCATCCTCTGAGCTGTCATCACTCGTAAACATCTTTGTTACTTTGCGCCCGTGTCGACGAGGCGCTGTAGCGCGTCGTGCCTTTGCACTTGGCTCTGGTCTCTCGTCCATGGACGAGTCATGGTTTTGTAGCGGCTCTGAGCGCGCGAGTCGCGTTTTTCTACGCTGTAAGCGCATCTTAAGCTCGCTTAAAGGGACATCTTCGTCATCGGAGTCCGAACATTGTCTCCGATATCGAGCGATTACATCATCTGGTAATGGTTCTGTTTCATCGCCAGAAGACCCACCCACAGGGTTAGGGGCAGGAACGTCGCTATCTTCGTCTTCGGGGGGAACAACATACGTTTGAGCACGCTTGTTGTTGTCAGTTTTGGGGATTTCCCATTCCAGGTTGGCTTTGCGCATATGTTCAGCATGGGATTGTGTGACTTTCCCAGTTAATTGATTCCTTAACTCGAAAGTAACGGGCGTTATTTGCTTGGTTATGCGGAAGTAGGGTTTCCATTTGCTTTCAAGTTTGCTTTTTCGTAAATGATTCTTCACATAGACGGCCTCGCCAATCTCGAATTTGGTGTCTGTGGCCTTTTTGTTAAATTTCGCTGCTTGTTGGCGTTTCGCCTGTTTCACGTGTTTGTGTACCATCATAAAGGATTTGTGCTGTTGTTGCAGAGCTATCTGATGGTAATCTTCTCCCGCGTATTTACGCCTGGGTTTTAGGAGATTGTCTATTGGGAACACGACGTCTCGGTTGTATAACAAGAAAAAGGGGGAGAATTTAGAAGTTTCATTTTTGTTAAATCGAATCGCAGCTAGTGCTTGATTTAAATGGACGTCCCACGTGTTTATTTGGTCTGCCACTTTCTTTGAGACAATGTCTTTAAAAGTCCTGTGAAATCTCTCCACTCTACTGTTGCTCTGGGGGTGATAATAAGACGTAGTCACGTGGTGAATGTTCAAAGCCTTCAGAGTGTCCCTGACCTTGTAATTAATGTTCTCACTGCCGTTATCGGTTATTATTTCTAGAGGGCATCCATGTCGCGGGAATATCTCGTCGATCAAGAGATGAACAACGTTATCGGCTGACTTGTCCTTGACCGGAAACGCTTCTGCCCACCCGCTATATAAGTATATGAAGCTGATAATGTAGCGGTTACCCGATAGCGACGTGGGGTAGGGCCCTGATAGGTCCAACCCAATTTTGGCAAAAGGGTAGGGGGGCGTGTCCGTTATTTGCATTTTAGGGGATTGTTTTTGCAGAGACCTGACTTGGCAGGTCACGCACTTTCCAACGTAACAGTTTAGTTCCTTGTACAGTCTGGGCCAAAAATATTTCGACCTAATCGCATCATGCGTTTTGTCTACTCCCACGTGGCCGTTATCATCGTGGTATTGTTGGATTATGTTGGTTTGAAGATGTGCGGGCACCCAAAGGCGTGGGGTCGGTTCTGCGTCAGCACTCGAGAGGTAATAGAGTACCCCGTCAATCATCAAGTGTTTGTCATTCCGGGTGTCCTCGCCTTTGTCGAGGGCCTCCAGAACTGACGCAATTTCCGGGTCTTTCTTTTGTTCCTCAAGCATGTTGAAGCCTGGCTTGTTGAACAGTAGATTAGTAGGTTGGTAAGCCTGACCAATTTGAGTTTTATTCGGCAGTTCCTTTGGGGTTACCTCGCAGCTTGCGAAGTCTTTGGGTTTAAATCGAGACGAATTCAAGGCGGCGATTTCCGCTTGGGTCTCGGCGACAGTAAAGTTATTGTCGTTGATATCTACCTCTACTTCTGCCTTCTCTTGTTCCGTATAAGCATTAGGTGGCGTTCGACTGAGCAGGTCTGCGCAGTGATTATCTGGGCCAGCTATGTACTCAATGTTACAGTTATATCCAGTTATGCCCAAAGCCCACTGTTGAATTTTCTTGTTCTGCATGGGGGATTCCAAGATATACTTCAATGGTTTATGATCTGTTTTTATCGTGAAAGTGGCGTTATGAAGGTAATGGTCCAACCTTTGTAATGCGAAGTGAATTGCATATGCCTCTTTCTCCACAGTTGGCCATCGGGTTTGAGTATCACTAAGTTTGTGTGAGAGATAATAAATTGGTTCTTCAACGCCATCTGAGCCCAACTGGGTCAGACAGGCACCGATGCAAAGGTCGCTTGCATCAGTATACAATGTATAGGGCGTGGCCGTATTTGGGTAGGCCAGGAGAGGCACTGCCGTGAGATTTTCTTTTAGTTTGTCAAACGAAATTTGGCAAGCTTGGTCCCATTTGAATTTGGCATATTTTTTTGTAAGCTGTACCAAAGGTTCAGCGATTTGCGAAAATGAGGGGACAAATCTGCGGTAGTAGTTGCTCATGCCAATGAAGGAACGTACTTCTTTTACTGATGTTGGGGGCACAAGCGACCGGATGGCCTTGACCTTGTCGGGGTCAGGTCGGACGCCGTCGGTATCAATTATAAAACCCAAATACCGTGTTTCTTGCTTTAGGAATTGGCACTTTTTTAATTTTAATTTCAGTGTATGTTGGCGCAACTTGTCAAAGACTTTCTGGATATGTTCCAAGTGTAATTCTAGGGACTCGCTGTAGATGAGGACGTCGTCTAAGTAGGCAATGGCGTAATCACCCATCCCACATAACACCTGGGCCATCAGCTGGGAGAAAACCCCTCCAGCGTTCCGGAGCCCAAAAGGCATGGAGTTGAATTCAAAAAGACCTCGGTGGCAAGCGAATGCCGTCTTTTGCTTGTCCTCCTCTGCGACCTGGCACTGCCAATAGCCACTTTTTAGATCGATAGCGGTGAAAAATTTAGACTTTCCAAGAAGTGCCAAAATATCGTCGATAACCGGAAGTGGGTATGACATAGGCTTGGTTATGGAATTTAATTGTCTGAAGTCGACGCAAAATCGTTTCGTGCCGTCGCGCTTGTCAACCATGACAATAGGCGCCGAATACGGGCTCGAACTCGGCCTGATAATGTCCGCTTCGAGCATATCATTTATGGCAGTGTCAACCAACGGTCGTTTATTCAAAGGGGTGCGATACGGGCGAAGTTTTATCGGAGGGTGGTTTCCCGTGTCAATATGCATCTTGACTGTGCTCGTCTGCGTCAGCTCAGTGTCCTTGTCGGCAAAAATGTCCGAGTTGGACTTCAACAATTTTACCAGTGTCTCTCGGTATTGCTCGGGGCACGAAACTTCGGTTAAATTTAATCTTTTCTCGACGGTAGCGCGTGCTGACCTAGAGTTGTCTACCCTGTTACAGTCGGCGCGCCCGGGAGCATAGCCATTGTCGCGGTAATTACGGGTTATCGGGGACCGGTAGCTTTGCGACAAAGAGTTGATTTCATGATTGGTTTCGGGGTCACACACGATCGTTTTGCCAATCACACTGCCCCGCCGTAGGCGAAACGTTTTGTTCGTGTTATTGACGAGTAATACCGGGACCTTGTTCCTCTTGCCCACCCCAGAAATGGAGCTGCCGATTTCCAGACCGGGTTCTGACGCTAGGTAGCCTGTCTCGATTTGGGCCACCTCTACTAATGTCGACTTGCGAAGAGAAGCTAAGTTTTTTGATTTTCCCATACATAAAGTTGATGTTTGAGGCTTTAAGCTAACCTTGCTGGTCAATCTCAGCAGGGAAGCTATGTGCGCGTCCGATTCCAATGGGACGTACACGTCACTGACCTTGAGGCATCCCAGATCATAATATAGTCTGACCCCCCGAGAGGTCAACCAATCCCTCCCCAAGATCATATTCCGGGTCATATCATTCGCCACATAAAATTTATGGGTTAATTTTAGTTTCGCCATTCTGAAGGTCAGTTCCACGCTACCAAGTACGCCCAGTGACTTCCCATTCACGGAGCTAAGGTTGATATGTTCCCTAGTTAGTTTTGGTCGGAACTGTAATGCGTCATAGACGCGTTTGTGAATCAATGATACTTCCGCTCCACTATCCACTAATGAGCGATATTTATTTTTACCTATTCTGACTAAACACGAGCTGGGGTTCCCCACAATGTTGATACTAAATTTCCTCTCACATGTGGCCTCAATGAGAGGATTCCTTAGTTTTTTGCGTATGTGGGCGGGGTCATTAGTCGCGGTGGTTCGTTTAATGTCGGATATCTCCGGCTGTGACGCGGTGTATCATGGGATAGGTCACGTGATCGGTTCGGCTGATCTCGGCGGATTCCCCTAGGTGGCGTTACTGGCGTGTTCCATTGCCTTTGCTTCGAATCTCCGGATTTAGAGGGGCAATTTCTAGCCAAGTGATTACCGTTGCAACCCCAGCAAGATACGTGCCTTCGGTTTTCGGTCTTAAAGGGGCAGTCGCGAGCGAAATGGTCACCTTGACACGTCCAACATTCGACTGTTCGTGGTTTAACCACCGCTTCGACATGCACCTGTCTCGGGCGTGATCGGTGTTCACGGGTCGTGTGGTTATCGCTTGCGCTTATATCGCAGGTTGCCCTCGCGCGTTTGTTTCTGAAACTATCGATTTCCATTGCTTCCGGTTCGTTTTCGTTGTAATTTTCGCGGCCCGTTCGTAGGTTGAATATCCGTCGGATCCCCATTTCCCGCATGGCGATGTCGGCTGCCAATTTTAGTGTCTTCGGCGCATCCCTGATCAACTTCATTTTCAAACTGTCGCTTCTTAAAGCGTCAATATAAAACCCTACGAGTTGGCCTTCAACCGCGTTGATCCCGCCGGGTTGCTCTCGGTATGCCACCATCGCGATCTCCAAAATCCGTTCGGCAAGCACATGTAAATTTTCGTTTTGTTTTTGCTTGATTTTTCTTAGCATCGAAAAGGCGAATTGAATGTCATTTATCTCGGCAAATCGACTAGATAATTCAGTTTTTGTGTCTTGCCACGTGGCGTTAGGATTCGTGGCCAAATATCTTTGTAAAAAATCTGATACGGGGCCCGTCGCGCTCTGGAATGCCATATAGGGCTTCTTTGCTTCGTTAGCGCCGGTTAGGATCGCGCATTTTTCTATCGACTTGACCCACCCGTGGTATTTCGTGGGGTCCCCGTCAAATGACGTCACTACCTGCGTCACCGTAGTCATGGCCATTGCAGCAATTTGAGAATTGATAGATTCTGTTAATGGGGCGAGAACACCAGCTGATTGTTGTTGTTGGGTAGCCATTATGATAATAAACAATTAGACTCACGTTTTGCGAATTTTCCCACACTGTTTCTGTTCACACTGTTCCTCTTCTGGTTTCACGTTGTGTCTGCGATTAGCGTTCAGATCCTGGCTCGAAGGCACCAGTTAAGAGATATGTGCCAATACGGGTACATATAACTCTTAAGGCTATCAGAACTGTTTGATTATTTATATATAACAAAGTCAATAATGTTCAATCATCGGCATCTGGGTTTCTCTTCCTGTCGTCTGCTTGGTTTCGGGTCTTCTTCCGTCTCCATAGGTTGGGTGTGTCTGCTTGTCTTCTACTCGGTTGAGTTCCGGTCGAGTTCGTCTTCCTGTCGTCTGCTCTTCTTCCTCCGTCGGCGCATCAGTGTGACGTTGTTAGAAATACAAGAGCATAATGTTTACCTTGTATTTCCGTCCATTGCTCCACTCTGCTCTTCTAAGCGTCCGAGGGTTCGTGATGATCGCTTGTGTTGGTCAGATAGAAACTGGTTAGAACTGTCTGTGGATGTCGGTTTGCTTCTTCCTAAAATACCCAGTGGCCGCTAATGACGGCCATGTGTATTTTCACGGCGCGTCGGTTCCAGACTTACTTAGGATAATTGAGTTATCGTCATCTCCCCATGGGTCCTATTAACTCTCCTGGTTTCAGTAGCTTTTCTAGGCGATACATCTGGTCTTGCTAATCCTCAAGACCGTGTTCTGTTTACTCCACAAATCATTTCCCTATGTTATTGCATGGACGCTCGCTAATTCGATTTGGTGCTCAGTACTTGCGATCTAGATGTGGTCAACAGCGGCGCTGATATGTGTGGTAATCGAGCGCCCCTCTGACTTAGAGATTGCCTATCTTCTTCCCGGGTTGAAAGTTATGTCCCTGTGGTTGTCTTGGCACACTATTGCTATGTTGGTACTCGCTTTTTGAGGATCTATACAACGGACGCCCAATTTTGAGCGTACTTTACAGAATGAGTCCAACCCTAATTTATTGGATGAATTTTGTAAATGTCGCTATAAACTGGGGACGAATTGTAGTTTATATTTATTACTTGATCCAAAACCTCCGAAAAATATTTCTAAATCAATCAATGGGACGTGAAACTAAAAGCGGCTTCTATGGGGCGCGCGACGACGTTTCACGTTACTATGCGTTGTGTTATCACTTGACGGAATAGTCCCTTTATAAATAAGACTGCTTGGCGTATTTAGTGGCGTAAATTTAATGAAATACATTTTCAAACTCTATCATTATCAGCCAGAGACAACGGCGCTTCTTCATTCCGAATACGGGTCGGATCATGTTACATGTTGTTGCCTTTTGCATATATGTGACCCGCCATACCAAATTCAGTCGTAAGTCGGGATTTGTTTTACCCTGTGCCAATGCATTCTCTTATATATGCGAGTCGACCATAGGTCGCCTCGCATATATAAGAGAATGCATTGGCCTAACAATTTTTTATAATTTTTTTTTAAATAAATGTTTCTTACACTTTTTAGGACATAAAATAAAAAAAACATCCATTACCCTGCAGGGAGCCCCACACATATATAGAAGCATATATAAGAGTGTCGTCTGCTCATGTTTGTCTGTGGCTCTGTATGGGTGAAATTATAAAACTGTAATAATACAAGAAAAAATTATTAAAATAGTAAAAAATTGTTAGGCCAATGCATTCTCTTATATATGCGACGGTCGACTCGCATATATAAGAGAATGCATTGGCACAGGGTAAAACAAATCCCGATTTACGACTGGATGTGATATGGCGGGTCACATATTCCAAACCGTTTCCAGCCAAACATGTTAGTAGGTACTTATCTGGAGGTTGAGGTGGGCATGAAATATAATATTTAACTGGATTTAGACAACCCATTTGAGACTGCGTGGTTGGTCCCGCAGATTTAGCTATGATGTTAGCTATGATCTAAGTTGGGCAAGTTTTATGATAAGACGAATTTAGCGTTATTTACCTTAAAATGTCTGTTATAAGTATTTAGGTAATTCGAACGATTCATCTGTATAAATATTCAATCGTATATAAATTAAAAAATATATACGGTAATGGCTGGGTTGATAATTGCAAAACCAACATAACGAAGACTGCTATTTCGACCGTTATCCAGCATCCAGCGCAGTCATCAGTATTTTAAATTATATACGTATTTCATGCAGACACTGGCGATTCCTCTAGTCACCCGGAGGAGCGAACGACCGCAAACCTGACAATCATAGCCGTATAGCTACAAAATCATAGCCGTATAGCTACAAAATCATAGGAAATTACAACGACCACTTTGCCAGTGGTGGTCAAGTGATCATCCAGAAAATCATGAAGGTGGACACGAGCATTGAGACACTCATTATGATGAGAAAGATCCGATCGAGGACTATGGCCAGCATCCGCCAGTCATTGACGACCGTTTCTATCTGCTCTTTCTCCGACAACGTTTTATCCATCAGTCTGAGGATCACCAGCTGTTTGTCGACGAGGTCCATCAACGATTTGGTTGTCGATCTGTCTGATACGATTGTCTGGTCGCCAAGATGTTTGGTTGTCAGTCTGTCAGGAAGAGTTGTTTCATGTTGCTTCGTTCCATTTGGAGCATCTGCTTGTTTCACGTAACCGTTTAGCTGTTCGCCATTGTGATTAATCTTGAAAGAATTTTTCTGCAAAGTAAAGAGCAATTTAAGCGTGTGCAGACCACGGCTGATGAACTGCACATCTCGTTAGTGACATTTGCAGATGATGTCGTTTAAATATTGACATGCTGTCGATTCTAATTGTGCTTCCGCTGTGTTTTTAGATTTATCTGTGTTTTAGATGTGTTAGAGAAATGGCCAATGCGACCTGACAAGACCTCATAATCGATGCCATAACATCATTATTATTATCATAATCGATGCCATAACATCATTAATACTATCATAATCGATGCCATAACATCATTATTACTATCATAATCGATGCCATAACATCATTATTACTATCACAATCGATGCCATAACATCATTATTACTATCATAATCGATGCCATACCATCATTATTACTATCACAATCGATGCCATAACATCATTATTACTATCATAATCGATGCCATACCATCATTATTACTATCATAGTCGATGCCATAACATCATTATTACTATCATAATCGATGCCATAACATCACTATTACTATTACGACTCGTCCAGCATTCTGCAATGTTCTCACAAGAAGCTATCAAATGAGGGTGACACAAAGCTCGTAGAGCTAGACAACCATTTCCCCAGACACAGCAACACCACCTTCTGTACTCTCAAATTTAAAGCTGTAGAACTATGTTCATAATTATATGAATAGCATAAATTGCTGAATATTAGAGTAATCACTCGTAGCAAACAGACATGACAGAAATGACTGTCAACTACAATATTTATAAGACAGGAGTGGCTTCGTTGCTTCATGTGTGTGGGGAGGGGGGGGGGGTCATAGCCCATGCTTTTGGGGAACCAGCACTGGTATACAAATCAAGAGAAGACTGACAATGATTTAAACAAAAAGTCCAACATTTGGGTTATCGTGCGAACAATTATTTTAAGCGGCCTGACGACTTCGTTCAGTCAACGGCTCTCTGCACGTTCAGCGCTTGGCTCACTGTGGTCAAACATGGTCGCAATGATTGGGTTGTCAGCGGACACATATTACATTGTCTGTATGATCCATGTAAAACGACAAATACAAGACATTTACAGAGATTACATGCATTTGTGTACTTTACTTTAAACATATTTTATTCGTATATAAATATACAAAAGGGATCGGGGCACAAGTTATTTCAACTTAGGTAGTCCCTCTCCCGTACAAAATTGACAATACATTGTTATAAGATGACAAAAAGGCGATAACAGAAACGTTTGTACATGGTGAGAAAACAATTTGAATTTGCATTATGTCGAATAACATCTTTCAGCGTATGTTTATGGATTACCAATTAGAACGAGCATACATATGTGCATATCTATATCTATTGTGATATTTAAGGAAGATCTAAATATATATTTCAAGGCTATGTATGTATCAGACATTTGACTGTAAGGTTAAGCTAAATTTGTATAGTAGTGTATAGTAGCATGTGTGTATCCACCCTAAGACCTAACAAGATATCAGACGGACGTAAGGACGCCTCCACATGTGAACGCACGGACGGACGGATAGATAGATGCAGAACAGTATATTTCCCTTTATATGGGGGTATAATTAATCGCATAAACTCGTATCACATATTCAGTACGCACGCTGTATATGTACACGTGTACTGGGCTTTTTCTGTTTGAAGCTACATGTTTATAACCACAGTGCCACAAAGATGGTGCTATTGTTTTAGAGTACAGGAATATTCTGTTTATTTTCAAGTGACATATCGTTTACAATTCTCGTAGAGTGACGTCACAGTGAAAACATCTTTGTTGCAGTCGGCTTTCAGAAATGAGCCAAGCACGTTCTAAATATAGCTATTACCGCCTGCTTTTTAAAACTGGCAGGAAAGTTCAGCCGAGTTAAAGATACTGGCGGCGTTGGCGGTGGGTATGCTGTTCAAATATTCACCTCCGTCAAAAACCGCCATAAACAGAAAGAATAGTAAACTATCGACAGACTTTGTTCATACACCAATCAGAAAGATGGCATAAACAGTATGCTATTGTCATTTCCCCCTTTGTTATGTAAACAAAAGCAAAACAAGTTACGTTTTCTGGCTTTTATTTAGATCCGGATATGGTAAACATAAAGAGCGTTAATTGTTATTGTTTTCCTGATATGGAAATAATAAAGAGCGTTTATATCATTTGTTTGTGATTAACCAATATAATTGCGCTGTGTTATGTAAACAGAAGCACACCTTCTGTAAAACGAGCAGGCTCTTGTTTACGCACACCATCGTACGTCTTGACGACAATATACTATTTACGCGCTGATTATGTTTGGCATATGAACAAAACTATATATATTTTAATATTCCTTCCGTTGATGGCGATTTGAACAAACATGAATATTTCTGCAACGAACGGCGCCCGTGCCTTTAAAGAGAACTGTTACATTGTTTGAATATTATGTCACATCTATGGAGTTTTACTCTCTCTCTCAATTGAATTGACAATTGTCACAGAAGTACATTGAATATATAACATTTGGAAAGTTGTACGCTACTTCAAAAAAAAAAGAAAAAGAAATCGGATTACACCTTTAATATACACATACAAGCGCATACGAAGTGAATGACACGGGCGTGTCTTACTTACATGACAATATATAGAATGAGTCATCGATTGTTTGATGTCCATCCTGAGAACGCACCGCCCCAGGCCATGTAAGAAGACAGTCTTCATCCATCTCGGAACACCGACACCACCCGTCCCTCGGACATGTACGTTCAGCACAATAACCGTCATAACACACGACAGCGAAACCAAGGTAATCGAACTAGCGAAATATATACCTGCAAATACAAAACAGTCATTGTATACACGCTAAACAGTAATAGCTCCCCTCGAGGGGGCATGGGTTACCACATAAAGGGGTGGATGTGCGTCTTTGCGTTTAGTGTGTAGAGAATAGGGGTAATTGCAATGTGTAATTGCAGGTAACCGTACACGCCAAAGCAATTGAGTGTAACATCAGAGATGTCATGTCGTATCGTGTAACCGTTTATTTCTCTCGCGAGGACTGGTCGGATAGGTTGATATGTTTTGTTGATATGTTTTGTTGATATGTTTTGTTGATATGTTTTGTTGATATGTTTTGTTGATTTGTTTTGTTGATGTGTTTTGTTGATATGTTTTGTTGATATGTTTTGTTGATATGTTTTGTTGATATGTTTTGTTGATATGTTTTGTTGATATGTTTTGTTGATATGTTTTGTTGATATGTTGTTTTACAAAAAAAGTAGAACATATTATTTTGAATGCAAATCACTAACATTCTATGTATATAGCTTTCGCTTCGTGATTATGCTGTGTGGTAGAGCTTTCGCCTCGTCACTATTCTGTGTGGTAAAGCTTTCGCCTCGTCATTATTTTGCGTGGTAAAACTTTCGCTTCGTCACTATTTTGTGTGGTAAAGGACAAGTTTTGTCTAAATAACCATGACGAGGTGGCGAGTTTGTATTTGAAATACAAGAAATAGCAACAACCATTTGTAAGCAACGACAAATCTGACTGGTTTTATGTGCTATTTTTCAATAATATTGCCACTTTTCTTTGTGTTTTGCGCGCCAATAGCGCGTTCGTAGGTTAAAAATCTATTTTTACAACACATTAATTCAGATTCATGCACATACCGATCTCGCGCCTTACCCTCATGGAACTTACCAGAATTTCACTTTGATGATCTCGGTATGCTCTCTATAATCTAAGGAAAAGGTGAAAAAAGGTTCTCAGAAAGTAGCCTGGAATGTGGGTATTATATCTTTAATTTCTAAATATTTTGCTTTGTTTACCCTCTAAGCAGATTATGCGCTAAGCAGATGTTTATAGCTCTTGCAGCAAAGAGTAGCAGTCCTTTCACACACAAGCAGTGCTTATCCTCTAAGCAGGTGTGTACAGGTATATCCCTTGCAGCAGGGAGTAGCAGTCCTGTCACACAAACACAGTGATTACCCATTAAGCAGATGTTTATATCTATTGAAGAAGAGAGCGGCAGTCCTGTCACACAAACACAGTGATTATCATTTAAGCAGATGTTTATATCTATTGACGCAGAGGGCCGCAATCATGTCACACACAGTGATTATCCCCGAAGCAGATATTTATATCTATTGAAGCAGTAAGCAGCATCCTTGTCACAACCACACAGACATCGTCGACAAGGTTCTGTTCTTGGGTTGTTAACTGGAAACAAACGGAAATACAAAAATACAATATGAAATAAATAACTAGAGTTTTCCCACAGACGTGTATGGATCACAATGGTAGATCCTGGGCCAAATTTCTTCTAACGAAAATTCTTATAACATAAGGTCCGTTTTCATTATATGTCAGCACTAAGATAATTATTCTGTATGTATCGGTATAGACTGGTCTTGAATCTGATGACGTCAAACACGTGCTGTTTCAATTAAGCATAACATCAATTTCGTTTCTGTTTTATTAACAGTATGTTTCAAAATGAACAATAATCTGAAAAATAGTAAAATTTGCCTCTCATTTGTTGCATAGAATCGGAAAATATAACCGTATCACAGGCAACTAGATATAGATACCTAACTCATCTTCAAACATATTTTCTATCGACCCAACTCCTTGTGCGGAGTTTGTCATAAAAACTGTTTTAGATCGTTATGGGTAGGGTTAAAATAGGGAAGAAGACATAGTTCTCCTTTGCAACACACCAGCAGTACACGTATATGTGTCTGAGAGACACCCATCTATTTTAACCACTGATTTGACTCGGTTATACAATTTTCGATGAACCTAAAACGTTTGGCCGTTATTTCCGCGGAAATCAATTTATACCAGAGTCCTGGTTTCCATACCATGTCAAAGGCTTGTTTAGAATCGACGAATGTCCAATACAGTTTACGATTGATAGCAAATTAAGTGTCGTGTGGCCAGATGTAGAATAGCCCTTTCGAAATCCTGCTTGATTCTTGTCTATAAGGTATATGTATTATGAGCATCTGCTCATTCCACTATTCATAATTTTATTAAAACAAATTCCCAAGACAACTCATAACACTTGCAAATTGTTAATATGTAGCAACACGGGTGTGCATTCAGGGTCTTTTTTCTGGATGTGCCCAACAATAACAGGCGTCACGGCCCATGTCAGAATAACCCCGATACTTAATACCGACTTAATATTCACGACGGAACGCTCCCCGCACCTTTGACCATTTATAACACCTTCAGTACAATGGTACATTATAATGTAGTTAAAAAAATTGTGCCTGGTTGGACGTTGTTCGCATAGGGAGCTGCCCACTTTTCATATTTGACCAATTGGACTATATACTCACGACAGGCAATGTGTCGTATACGTCTACGTCGTCCATAAACTTCCTTCCAGCTATACGAAACTAAATACAATCCCCAAGTTGCACACCAATTTTCACACCTGCCCCAACAGTGGTCATGGTCGTAGCAGCAACTGAAACAATGTATAACACTTCAGACAATTGTACCCTCCTCTGGCTAATTAACACATATATGAATCATACGTGACACGTAGTGGAGCAACCACACATGCTGTATCCCGAATTTGCTTTTCATCACAAACGCAGCTCCCGTCATAAAAGAATTAATGCTGCGCCAGCACAGCTGCCGTCATGAAATGGTTAATGTTGCACCAATGCAGCTCCCGTCATAAAAAGGGTTAATGCTGCATCAGCACAGCTATCGTCATGAACGGGTTAATGCTGCACCAGCGCAGCTCCCATTATAAAATGGTTAATGCTGCACCAACGCAGCTCCCATCATAAAACAATTAATGCTGCACCAGCACAGTACCCTTCATGAAAGGTTAATGCTTCACCAACGCAGCTCCCGTCATGAAAGGGTTAATACTCCACTAACGCAGCTCCCATCATAAAATAATTAATGCTGCACCAACGCAGCTCTTGTCGTGAAATAATTAATGATGCACCAGCGCAGCTCCCACCATTAAAGGGTTAATGCTGCACCAGCGCAGCTCCCGTCATGAAGGTTAATGATGCACCAGCACAGATCCCATCATGTAATAATTAATGCTGCACCAACGCAGCTCCCGTCATAAAATAATCAATGCTGTACCAGCGCAGCTCCCGTCGAGAAATGGATAATACGGCACAGCTACCGTCATAAAAGAATGAATGCTGCACCAGCACAGTTCCTTTCATGAAAGGGTTAATGCTGCATCAAGTTCCCAACGCAGCTCCCATCATGAAATGGTAAATGCTGCACCAGCACCTGCACAGATCCCATCATAAAATAATTAATGCTGCACCAACGCAACTCCCGTCATGAAATAATTAATGCTGTACCAGCGCAGCTCCCGTCATGAAAGGGTTAATGCTGCACCAGCACAGCTCCGTAATGAAATAATTAATGCTGCCCCAACGCAGCTCCCGTCATGAAATAATTAATGCTGCACCAGAGCAGCTCCCGTCATGAAAGGGTTAATGCAGCACCAGCACAGCTCCCATCATAAGAAAATTAATGCTGCACCAGCACAGTTCTTTTCGTGAAAGGGTTAGTGGTACACCAACGCAGCCCCCGTCGTGAAATAATTAATGCTGCACCAGCATAGCTCCCGTCATGAAAGGGTTAATGCAGCACCAGCACAGCTCCCATCATAAGAAAAGTAATGCTGCCCCAGCACAGTTCTTTTCATGAAAGGGTTAGTGGTACACCAACGCAGCTCCCATCATGAATGGGTTAATGCTGTACCAACGCAGCTCCCGTCATGAAATAATTAATGCTGCACCAGCGCAGCTCCAGTCATGAAAGGGTTAATGCTGCACCAACGCAGTTCCAATCATAAAATAATTAATGCTGCACCAGCACAGTTCCTTTCATGAAAGGGGTAATGTTGCACCGAGTTCCCAACGCAGCTCCCGTCATGAAATAATTATTGCTGCACCAGCACAGCTCCCATCATGGAGTGGTTAATGCTACACCAGCACCTGCACATATTCCATCATAAAATAATTAATGCTGCACCAACGCAACTCCCGTCATGAAATAATTAATGTTGTACCAGCGCAGCTCCCGTCATGAAAGGGTTAATGCTGCACCAGCAAAGCTCCGGTCATGAAATAATTAATGCTGCCCCAACGTAGCTCGCGTCATGAAATAATTAATGCTGCAGCAGCGCAGCTCCCATCAGCATTAACCTTCATGACGGGAGCTGCGCTGGTGCAGCATTAATTTATGTATTATGGGAGCTGTGCTGGTGCAGCATTAATTTTTTTTTATGCCGAGAGATGCGTTGGTGCAGCATTAATCCATGCATGATGGGAGCTGCGCTGGTGCAGCATTAAATCTTCCATGACGGGAGCTGTGCTGGTGCAGAATTAACCCTTCCATTACGGGAGCTGCGTTGGTGCAGCATTAACCCATTCATGATGGGAACTGCGCTGGTGCAGCATTAACACTTTCATGACGGGAGCTGCGTTGGTGCAGCATCCATTATTTTATGACGGGATATGTGCTGGTGCAGCATTAATTAGTTCACGACGAGAGCTGCGTTGGTGCAGCATTAGTTATTTGATTATGGGAACTGCGTAGGTGCAGCATTAACTCTTTTATGATGGGAGCTGTGCTGGTGCAGCATTAACCATTTTTCATGACGGGATCTGCGTTGGTGCAGCAATAACCCTTTCATGACGGGAGCTGCGTTGGTGCAGCATTAACCCTTTCATGACGGCATCTGCGACGGTGCAGCATTAACATTTATATGACGGGGCCTGCGTTGGTGTTGCATTAATTAGTTCACGAAAGTAACTGTGCTTGTGCAAAATTAATTCTTTCATGATGGGAGCTGTGCTGGTGCATCATTAACATTTTTAATGATGAGAGCTGCGCTGGTGCAGCATTAATTATTTCACGACGGGATCTGCGTTGGTGCAGCTTTAACCCATTCGGGGTAAGGGGGATTACGTCATAGTTAATGATGAGTTGTGTTTGTTCGTGGAAAGCGGGATTACGTCACAGTAAATGATGTGTTGGTTGGTTCCGGTAAGGGGAGTACGTCACACAGGGATGTGACTAGAGGGGGTGTTGGGTGTCTCACCCCCCCCCCCCCCCCCCCCAGCAGAGAGCTATATTTTCAATAGTTGGAAATTCCTAATTTCAGGTAAAAACAATTTATTGGGGGGAATTTATTGTTTTTCGACCAATATTTGCATATGTTCCTATTTTTGGTAAAAAATTTGGACAGAAATGGTCATCAGTTGGAAATTTTCCAACCTTAAGGAGGTGACAGGTTGGAAATTTCCAACACTTGGAAAGCTTGTGTCCTGGTCCCTACCACGTGGCCAGTCAAAAACTTCTAGTTAATTTAAGAAAACAATATTGTCATACAATTGGTCAACATTGTCATTGGAATTGTCATCAGTTGGAAATTTTCCAACCTAAGTGGGGGGTGTAGGGTTTGAAATTTCCAACAGTAGGAAGGGGAATACGTCACAGTAAATGATGAGTTGGATTGGTTCGGAGTAAGGGGAATACGTCACAGTAAATGATGAGTTGGATATGTTCGGGGTAAGGGGAATATGTCACAGTAAATGATGAGTTGGATTGGCTCGGGGTAAGGGGAATACGTCACATTCAAAGATGAGTTGGATTGGTTCGGGGTAAGGGGAATACGTCACAGTCAATGATGAGTTGGGTTGGTTCGGAGTAAGGGGAATACGTCACAGTAAATGATGAGTTGGGTTGGTTCGGAGTAAGGGGAATACGTCACAGTAAATGATGAGTTGGATTGGTTCGGGGTAAGGGGAATACGTCACAGTCAATGATGAGTTGGGTTGGTTCGGAGTAAGGGGAATACGTCACAGTCAATGATGAGTTGGATTGGTTCGGGGTAAGGGGAATACGTCACAGTCAATGATGAGTTGGGTTGGTTCGGGGTAAGGGGAATACGTCACATTAAATGATGAGATGTGTTTGTTCGGTGTAAGGGGAATACGACACAGTAAATGATGAGTTGGATCTGTTCGGGTAAGGGAAATACGTCACAGTAAATGATGAGTTGGATTGGTTCGGGGTAAGGGGAATACGTCACAGTCAATGATGAGTTGGGTTGGTTCGGGGTAAGGGGAATACGTCACAGTAAATGATGAGTTGGGTTGGTTCGGAGTAAGGGGAATACGTCAATGTAAATGATGAGTATGATTGGTTCGGGGTAAGGGGAATACGTCACAGTAAATGATGAGTTGGGTTGGTTCAGGGTAAGGGGAATACGTCACAGTAAATGATGAGTTGGATTGGTTCGGAGTAAGGGGAATACGTCACAGTAAATGATGAGTTGGATATGTTCGGAGTAAGGGGAATACGTCAATGTAAATGATGAGTATCATTGGTTCGGGGTAAGGGGAATACGTCACAGTAAATGATGAGCAGGATTGGTTCGGGGTAAGGGGAATACGTCACAGTAAATGATGAGTTGGATTGGTTCGGGGTAAGGGGAATACGTCACAGTAAATGATGAGTTGGATTGGTTCGGAGTAAGGGGAATACGTCACAGGAAATGATGAGTTGGATTCGTTCGGGGTAAGGGGAATACGTCACAGTCAATGATGAGTTGCATTGATTCGGGGTGAGGGGAATACGTCACAATCAACGATGAGTCGGAACGGTTCGGGGTAAGGGGAATACGTCACAGTAAATGATGAGCAGGATTGGTTCGGGGTAAGGGGAATACGTCACAGTAAATGATGAGTTGGATTGGTTCTGGGTAAGGGGAATACGTCACAGTAAATGATGAGTTGGATTGGTTCGGGGTAAAGGTAATACGCCACAGTAAATGATGAGTTGGATTGGTTCGGGGTAAGGGGAATACGTCACAGTAAATGATGAGTTGGATTGGTGCGGGGTAAGGGGAATACGTCACAGTAAATGATGAGTTGGGTTGGTTCAGGGTAAGGGGAATACGTCACAGTCAATGATGAGTTGGATTCGTTCGGGGTAAGGGGAATACGTCACAGTAAATGATGAGTATGATTGGTTCGGGGTAAGGGGAATACGTCACAGTAAATGATGAGTTGGATTGGTTCGGAGTAAGGGGAATACGTCACAGTAAATGATGAGTTGGATTGGTTCGGAGTAAGGGGAATACGTCACAGTAAATGATGAGTTGGATTGGTTCGGGGTAAGGGGAATACGTCACAGTAAATGATGAGTATGATTGGTTCGGGGTAAGGGGAATACGTCACAGTAAATGATGAGTTGGATTGGTTCGGAGTAAGGGGAATACGTCACAGTAAATGATGAGTTGGATTGGTTCGGGGTAAGGGGAATACGTCACAGTAAATGATGAGTAGGATTGGTTCGGAGTAAGGGGAATACGTCACAGTAAATGATGAGTTGGATTGGTTCGGGGTAAGGGGAATACGTCACAGTAAATGATGAGTATGATTGGTTCGGGGTAAGGGGAATACGTCACAGTAAATGATGAGTTGGATTGGTTCGGAGTAAGGGGAATACGTCACAGTAAATGATGAGTTGGATTGGTTCGGGGTAAGGGGAATACGTCACAGTAAATGATGAGTATGATTGGTTCGGGGTAAGGGGAATACGTCACAGTAAATGATGAGTTGGATTGGTTCGGAGTAAGGGGAATACGTCACAGTAAATGATGAGTTGGATTGGTTCGGAGTAAGGGGAATACGTCACAGTAAATGATGAGTTGGATTGGTTCGGGGTAAGGGGAATACGTCACAGTAAATGATGAGTATGATTGGTTCGGGGTAAGGGGAATACGTCACAGTAAATGATGAGTTGGATTGGTTCGGGGTAAGGGGAATACGTCACAGTAAATGATGAGTATGATTGGATCGGGGTAAGGGGAATACGTCACAGTAAATGATGAGTTGGATTGGTTCGGAGTAAGGGGAATACGTCACAGTAAATGATGAGTTGGATTGGTTCGGAGTAAGGGGAATACGTCACAGTAAATGATGAGTTGGATTGGTTCGGGGTAAGGGGAATACGTCACAGTAAATGATGAGTATGATTGGTTCGGGGTAAGGGGAATACGTCACAGTAAATGATGAGTTGGATTGGTTCGGGGTAAGGGGAATACGTCACAGTAAATGATGAGTATGATTGGTTCGGGGTAAGGGGAATACGTCACAGTAAATGATGAGTTGGATTGGTTCGGAGTAAGGGGAATACGTCACAGTAAATGATGAGTTGGATTGGTTCGGAGTAAGGGGAATACGTCACAGTAAATGATGAGTTGGATTGGTTCGGGGTAAGGGGAATACGTCACAGTAAATGATGAGTATGATTGGTTCGGGGTAAGGGGAATACGTCACAGTAAATGATGAGTTGGATTGGTTCGGAGTAAGGGGAATACGTCACAGTAAATGATGAGTTGGATTGGTTCGGGGTAAGGGGAATACGTCACAGTAAATGATGAGTTGGATTGGTTCGGAGTAAGGGGAATACGTCACAGTAAATGATGAGTTGGATTGGTTCGGGGTAAGGGGAATACGTCACAGTAAATGATGAGTATGATTGGTTCGGGGTAAGGGGAATACGTCACAGTAAATGATGAGTTGGATTGGTTCGGAGTAAGGGGAATACGTCACAGTAAATGATGAGTTGGATTGGTTCGGGGTAAGGGGAATACGTCACAGTAAATGATGAGTATGATTGGTTCGGGGTAAGGGGAATACGTCACAGTAAATGATGAGTTGGATTGGTTCGGAGTAAGGGGAATACGTCACAGTAAATGATGAGTTGGATTGGTTCGGAGTAAGGGGAATACGTCACAGTAAATGATGAGTTGGATTGGTTCGGGGTAAGGGGAATACGTCACAGTAAATGATGAGTATGATTGGTTCGGGGTAAGGGGAATACGTCACAGTAAATGATGAGTTGGATTGGTTCGGAGTAAGGGGAATACGTCACAGTAAATGATGAGTTGGATTGGTTCGGAGTAAGGGGAATACGTCACAGTAAATGATGAGTTGGATTGGTTCGGGGTAAGGGGAATACGTCACAGTAAATGATGAGTATGATTGGTTCGGGGTAAGGGGAATACGTCACAGTAAATGATGAGTTGGATCTGTTCGGGGTAAGGGGAATACGTCACAGTAAATGATGAGTTGGATTTGTTCGGGTTAAGGGGAATACGTCACAGTTAATGATGAGTTGGATTGGTTCGGGGTAAGGGGAATACGTCACAGTCAATGATGAGTTGCATTGATTCGGGGTGAGGGGAATACGTCACAATCAACGATGAGTCGGAACGGTTCGGAGTAAGGGGAATACGTCACAGTAAATGATGAGTTGGATTTGTTCGGGGTAAGGGGAATACGTCACAGTTAATGATGAGTTGGATTGGTTCGGGGTAAGGGGAATACGACACAGTAACTGATGAGTTGGATTGGTTCGGGGTAAGGCGAATACGTCACAGTAAATGATGAGTAGGATTGGTTCGGGGTAAGGGGAATACGTCACAGTCAATGATGAGTTGCATTGATTCGGGGTGAGGGGAATACGTCACAATCAACGATGAGTCGGAACGGTTCGGAGTAAGGGGAATACGTCACAGTAAATGATGAGTTGGATTTGTTCGGGTTAAGGGGAATACGTCACAGTTAATGATGAGTTGGATTGGTTCGGGGTAAGGGGAATACGACACAGTAACTGATGAGTTGGATTGGTTCGGGGTAAGGGGAATACGTCACAGTAAATGATGAGTAGGATTGGTTCGGGGTAAGGGGAATACGTCACAGTAAATGATGAGTTGGGTTGGTTCGGGGAAAGGGGGAGTACGTCACAGTAAATGATGAGATGTGTTTGTTCGGGGTAAGGGGAGTACGTCACAGTCAATGATGAGTTGCGTTGGTTCAGGGTAAGGGGGAGGACGTCACAGTAAATGATGAGATGTGTTTGTTCGGGGTAAGGGAAATACATCACAGTAAATGATGAGTTGGGTTGGTTCGGGGTAAGCGGGGGACGTCACAGTAAATGATGAGATGCGTTTGTTCGGGGTAAGGGGGGATACGTCACAGTAAATGTTGAGATGTGTTTGTTCGGGGTAAGCGGAGTACGTCACATTAAATGATGAGATGTGTTTGTTCGTGGAAAGGGGGATTACGTCACAGTAAATGATGAGATGTGTTTGTTCGGGGTAAGGGGAGTACGTCACAGTAAATGCTGAGTTGGGTTTGTTCCGGGAAAGGGGGAGTACGTCACATTAAATGATGCGATGTGTTTGTTCGGGGTAAGGGGGAATACGTCACAGTAAATGATGAGATGTGTTTGTTCAGGGTAAGGGGGAATACGTCACAGTACATGATGAGCAGGATTGGTTCAGGGTAAGGGGAATAGGTCACAGTAAATGATGAGTTGGATTCGTTCGAGGTAAGGCGAATACGTCACAGTAAATGATGAGTAGGATTGGTTCGGGGTAAGGGGAATACGTCACAGTAAATGATGAGTTGTGTTTGTTCAGGGTAAGGGGGAATACGTCACAGTACATGATGAGCAGGATTGGTTCAGGGTAAGGGGAATAGGTCACAGTAAATGATGAGCTGGATTCGTTCGAGGTAAGGCGAATACGTCACAGTAAATGATGAGTAGGATTGGTTCGGGGTAAGGGGAATACGTCACAGTAAATGATGAGTTGGATTCGTTCGGGGTAAGGGGAATACGTCACAGAAAATGATGAGTTGGATTGAATACGTCACAGTAAATGATGAGTTGGGTTTGTTCGGGGTAAGGGGGAATACCTCACAGTGAATGATGAGTTGGGTTGGTTCGGGGTAAGGGGGAGTACGTCACAGTAAATGATGAGTTGGATTGGTTCCGGAAAAGGGGAGTACGTCACATTAAATGATGAGATGTGTTTGTTCGGGGTAAGGGGGGATACGTCACAGTAAATGATGAGTTGGATTCGTTCGGGGTAAGGGGAATACGTCACAGTCAATGATGAGTTGGGTTGGTTCGGGGTAAGGGGAATAGTTCACAGTAAATGATGAGTTGGATTCGTTCGGTGTAAGGGGAATACGTCACAGTAAATGATGAGTTGGATCTGTTCGGGTAAGGGAAATACGTCACAGTCAATGATGAGTAGGATTGGTTCGGGGTAAGGGGAATACGTCACAGTCAATGATGAGTAGGATTGGTTCGGGTAAGGGGAATACGTCACAGTAAATGATGAGTTGGATCTGTTCGGGTAAGGGAAATACGTCACAGTCAATGATGAGTAGGATTGGTTCGGGGTAAGGGGAATACGTCACAGTAAATGATGAGTAGGATTGGTTCGGGTAAGGGAAATACGTCACAGTCAATGATGAGTTGGGTTGGTTCGGGTAAGGGGAATACGACACAGTAACTGATGAGTTGGATCTGTTCGGGTAAGGGGAATACGTCACAGTCAATGATGAGTAGGATTGGTTCGGGGTAAGGGGAATACGTCACAGTAAATGATGAGTAGGATTGGTTCGGGGTAAGGGGAATACGTCACAGTAAATGATGAGTAGGATTGGTTCGGGTAAGGGGAATACGTCACAGTAAATGATGAGTATGATTGGTTCGGGGTAAGGGAAATACGTCACAGTCAATGATGAGTAGGATTGGTTCGGGGTAAGGGGAATACGTCACAGTAATTGATGAGTAGGATTGGTTCGGGGTAAGGGGAGTACGTCACAGTAAATGATGAGTTGGATTGATTCGGGGTAAGGGGAATACGTCACAGTCAATGATGAGTTGGGTTGGTTCGGGGTAAGGGGAATAGTTCACAGTAAATGATGAGTTGGATTCGTTCGGTGTAAGGGGAATACGTCACAGTAAATGATGAGTTGGATCTGTTCGGGTAAGGGAAATACGTCACAGTCAATGATGAGTAGGATTGGTTCGGGGTAAGGGGAATACGTCACAGTCAATGATGAGTAGGATTGGTTCGGGTAAGGGGAATACGTCACAGTAAATGATGAGTTGGATCTGTTCGGGTAAGGGAAATACGTCACAGTCAATGATGAGTAGGATTGGTTCGGGGTAAGGGGAATACGTCACAGTAAATGATGAGTAGGATTGGTTCGGGTAAGGGAAATACGTCACAGTCAATGATGAGTTGGGTTGGTTCGGGTAAGGGGAATACGACACAGTAACTGATGAGTTGGATCTGTTCGGGTAAGGGGAATACGTCACAGTCAATGATGAGTAGGATTGGTTCGGGGTAAGGGGAATACGTCACAGTAAATGATGAGTAGGATTGGTTCGGGGTAAGGGGAATACGTCACAGTAAATGATGAGTAGGATTGGTTCGGGTAAGGGGAATACGTCACAGTAAATGATGAGTATGATTGGTTCGGGGTAAGGGAAATACGTCACAGTCAATGATGAGTAGGATTGGTTCGGGGTAAGGGGAATACGTCACAGTAATTGATGAGTAGGATTGGTTCGGGGTAAGGGGAATACGTCACAGTAAATGATGAGTTGGATTGATTCGGGGTAAGGGGAATACGTCACAGTAAATGATGAGTAGGATTGGTTCGGGTAAGGGAAATACGTCACAGTAAATGATGAGTTGGATTGGTTCGGGGTAAGGGGAATACGTCACAGTAAATGATGAGTAGGATTGGTTCGGGTAAGGGAAATACGTCACAGTCAATGATGAGTAGGATTCGTTCGGGGTAAGGGGAATACGTCACAGTAAATGATGAGTAGGATTGGTTCGGGTAAGGGAAATACGTCACAGTCAATGATGAGTAGGATTGGTTCGGGGTAAGGGGAATACGTCCCAGTAAATGATGAGTAGGATTGGTTCGGGTAAGGGAAATACGTCACAGTCAATGATGAGTAGGATTGGCTCGGGTAAGGGGAATACGTCACAGTCAATGATGAGTTGGATTGGTTCGGGGTAAGGGGAATACGTCACAGTAAATGATGAGTAGGATTGGTTTGGGTAAGGGAAATACGTCACAGTCAATGACGAGTAGGATTGGCTCGGGTAAGGGGAATACGTCACAGTCAATGATGAGTAGGATTGGTTCGGGGTAAGGGGAATACGTCACAGTAAATGATGAGCAGGATTGATTCGGGGTAAGGGGAATACGTCACAGTCAATGATGAGTTGCATTGATTCGGGGTGAGTGGAATACGTCACAATCAACGATGAGTCGGAACGGTTCGGAGTAAGGGGAATACGTCACAGTAAATGATGAGTTGGATTTGTTTGGGGTAAGGGGAATACGTCACAGTTAATGATGAGTTGGATTGGTTCGGGGTAAGGGGAATACGACACAGTAACTGATGAGTTGGATTGGTTCGGGGTAAGGCGAATACGTCACAGTAAATGATGAGTAGGATTGGTTCGGGGTAAGGGGAATACGTCACAGTCAATGATGAGTTGCATTGATTCGGGGTGAGGGGAATACGTCACAATCAACGATGAGTCGGAACGGTTCGGAGTAAGGGGAATACGTCACAGTAAATGATGAGTTGGATTTGTTCGGGTTAAGGGGAATACGTCACAGTTAATGATGAGTTGGATTGGTTCGGGGTAAGGGGAATACGACACAGTAACTGATGAGTTGGATTGGTTCGGGGTAAGGGGAATACGCCAAAGTCAATGATGAGTTGGATTGATTCGGGGTAAGGGGGAATACGTCACAGTAAATGATGAGTTGGGTTGGTTCGGGGAAAGGGGGAGTACGTCACAGTAAATGATGAGATGTGTTTGTTCGGGGTAAGGGGAGTACGTCACAGTCAATGATGAGTTGCGTTGGTTCAGGGTAAGGGGGAGGACGTCACAGTAAATGATGAGATGTGTTTGTTCGGGGTAAGGGGAATACATCACAGTAAATGATGAGTTGGGTTGGTTCGGGGTAAGCGGAGGACGTCACAGTAAATGATGAGATGCGTTTGTTCGGGGTAAGGGGGGATACGTCACAGTAAATGTTGAGATGTGTTTGTTCGGGGTAAGCGGAGTACGTCACATTAAATGATGAGATGTGTTTGTTCGTGGAAAGGGGGATTACGTCACAGTAAATGATGAGTTGGATTCGTTCGGGGTAAGGGGAATAGGTCACAGTAAATGATGAGTTGGATTCGTTCGAGGTAAGGCGAATACGTCACAGTAAATGATGAGTAGGATTGGTTCGGGGTAAGGGGAATACGTCACAGTAAATGATGAGTTGGTTCGTTCGGGGTAAGGGGAATACGTCACAGAAAATGATGAGTTGGATTGAATACGTCACAGTAAATGATGAGTTGGGTTTGTTCGGGGTAAGGGGGAATACCTCACAGTGAATGATGAGTTGGGTTGGTTCGGGGTAAGGGGGAGTACGTCACAGTAAATGATGAGTTGGATTGGTTCCGGGAAAGGGGAGTACGTCACATTAAATGATGAGATGTGTTTGTTCGGGGTAAGGGGGGATACGTCACAGTAAATGATGAGTTGGATCTGTTCGGGTAAGGGAAATACGTCACAGTCAATGATGAGTAGGATTGGTTCGGGTAAGGGGAATACGTCACAGTAAATGATGAGTTGGATCTGTTCGGGTAAGGGAAATACGTCACAGTCAATGATGAGTAGGATTGGTTCGGGGTAAGGGGAATACGTCACAGTAAATGATGAGTAGGATTGGTTCGGGTAAGGGAAATACGTCACAGTCAATGATGAGTAGGATTGGTTCGGGGTAAGGGGAATACGTCACAGTAAATGATGAGTTGGATCTGTTCGGGTAAGGGAAATACGTCACAGTCAATGATGAGTAGGATTGGTTCGGGGTAAGGGGAATACGTCACAGTAAATGATGAGTAGGATTGGTTCGGGTAAGGGGAATACGTCACAGTAAATGATGAGTTGGATCTGTTCGGGTAAGGGAAATACGTCACAGTCAATGATGAGTAGGATTGGTTCGGGTAAGGGAAATACGTCACAGTCAATGATGAGTTGGATCTGTTCGGGTAAGGGAAATACGTCACAGTAAATGATGAGTAGGATTGGTTCGGGGTAAGGGAAATACGTCACAGTCAATGATGAGTTGGATCTGTTCGGGTAAGGGAAATACGTCACAGTCAATGATGAGTAGGATTGGTTCGGGGTAAGGGGAATACGTCACAGTAAATGATGAGTAGGATTGGTTCGGGTAAGGGGAATACGTCACAGTAAATGATGAGTTGGATCTGTTCGGGTAAGGGAAATACGTCACAGTCAATGATGAGTAGGATTGGTTCGGGTAAGGGAAATACGTCACAGTCAATGATGAGTAGGATTGGTTCGGGTAAGGGAAATACGTCACAGTCAATGATGAGTAGGATTCGTTCGGGTAAGGGGAATACGTCACAGTAAATGATGAGATGGATCTGTTCGGGTAAGGGAAATACGTCACAGTCAATGATGAGTAGGATTGGTTCGGGTAAGGGATATACGTCACAGTCAATGATGAGTAGGATTGGCTCGGGTAAGGGAAATACGTCACAGTCAATGATGAGTAGGATTGATTCGGGGTAAGGGGAATACGTCACAGTCAATGATGAGTAGGATTGGTTCGGGGTAAGGGGAATACGTCACAGTAAATGATGAGTTGGATTGGTTCGGTGTAAGGGGAATACGTCACAGTCAATGATGAGTTGGATTGATTCGGGGTAATGGGAATACGTCACAGTAAATGATGAGTTGGATTCGTTCGGGGTAAGGGGAATACGTCACAGTCAATGATGAGTTGGGTTGGTTCGGGTAAGGGGAATACGTCACAGTAAATGTTGAGTTGGATTTGTTCGGTGTAAGGGGAATACGTCACAGTCAATGATGAGTAGGATTGGTTCGGGGTAAGGGGAATACGTCACAGTAAATGATGAGTTGGATTGGTTCGGGGTAATGGGAATACGTCACAGTAAATGATGAGTTGGATTCGTTCGGGGTAAGGGGAATACGTCACTGTAAATGATGAGTTGGGTTGGTTCGGGTAAGGGGAATACGTCACAGTAAATGTTGAGTTGGATTGGTTCGGTGTAAGGGGAATACGTCACAGTCAATGATGAGTAGGATTGGTTCGGGGTAAGGGGAATACGTCACAGTAAATGATGAGTTGGATTGGTTCGGGGTAATGGGAATACGTCACAGTAAATGATGAGTTGGATTCGTTCGGGGTAAGGGGAATACGTCACAGTAAATGATCAGTTGGATTGGTTCGGAGTAAGGGGAATACGTCACAGTAAATGATGAGTTGGATTCGTTCGGGGTAAGGGAGTACGTCACATTAAATGATGAGATGTGTTTGTTCGGGGTAAGGGGGAATACGTCACAGTAAATGATGAGATGTGTTTGTTCGGGGTAAGGGGGAATACGTCACAGTAAATGATGAGTTGGATTGATTCGGGGTAAGGGGAATACGTCACAGTAAATGATGAGTAGGATTGGTTCGGGGTAAGGGGAATACGTCACAGTAAATGATGAGTAGGATTGGTTCGGGTAAGGGGAATACGTCACAGTAAATGATGAGTAGGATTGGTTCGGGTAAGGGAAATACGTCACAGTCAATGATGAGTAGGATTGGTTCGGGGTAAGGGGAATACGTCACAGTCAATGATGAGTAGGATTGGTTCGGGGTAAGGGGAATAGTTCACAGTAAATGATGAGTAGGATTGGTTCGGGGTAAGGGGAATACGTCACAGTCAATGATGAGTAGGATTGGTTCGGGGTAAGGGGAATACGTCACAGTAAATGATGAGTAGGATTGGTTCGGGTAAGGGAAATACGTCACAGTCAATGATGAGTAGGATTGGTTCGGGGTAAGGGGAATACGTCACAGTAAATGATGAGTTGGATTGGTTCGGAGTAAGGGGAATACGTCACAGTAAATGATGAGTTGGATTGGTTCGGGGTAATGGGAATACGTCACAGTAAATGATGAGTTGGATTGGTTCGGGGTAAGGGGAATACGTCACAGTAAATGATGAGTTGGATTGGTTCGGAGTAAGGGGAATACGTCACAGTAAATGATGAGTTGGATTCGTTCGGGGTAAGGGGAATACGTCACAGTCAATGATGAGTTGGGTTGGTTCGGGTAAGGGGAATACGTCACAGTAAATGATGAGTTGGATTGATTCGGGGTAATGGGAATACGTCACAGTAAATGATGAGTTGGATTGGTTCGGGGTAAGGGGAATACGTCACAGTAAATGATGAGTTGGATTGGTTCGGGGTAAAGGTAATACGCCACAGTAAATGATGAGTTGGATATGTTCGGAGTAAGGGGAATACGTCAATGTAAATGATGAGTATGATTGGTTCGGGGTAAGGGGAATACGTCACAGTAAATGATGAGTAGGATTGGTTCGGGGTAAGGGGAATACGTCACAGTAAATGATGAGTTGGATTGGTTCTGGGTAAGGGGAATACGTCACAGTAAATGATGAGTTGGATTGGTTCGGGGTAAAGGGAATACGCCACAGTAAATGATGAGTTGGATTGATTCGGGGTAATGGGAATACGTCACAGTAATTGATGAGTTGGATTGGTTCTGGGTAAGGGGAATACGTCACAGTAAATGATGAGTTGGGTTGGTTCGGGGTAAAGGTAATACGCCACAGTAAATGATGAGTTGGATTGATTCGGGGTAATGGGAATACGTCACAGTAAATGATGAGTTGGATTGGTTCGGGGTAAAGGTAATACGCCACAGTAAATGATGAGTTGGATTGATTCGGGGTAATGGGAATACGTCACAGTAAATGATGAGTTGGATTGGTTCGGAGTAAGGGGAATACGTCACAGTAAATGATGAGTTGGATTGGTTCGGAGTAAGGGGAATACGTCACAGTAAATGATGAGTTGGATTCGTTCGGGGTAAGGGGAATACGTCACAGTCAATGATGAGTTGGGTTGGTTCGGGTAAGGGGAATACGTCACAGTAAATGATGAGTAGGATTGGTTCGGGTAAGGGAAATACGTCACAGTCAATGATGAGTAGGATTGGCTCGGGTAAGGGGAATACGTCACAGTCAATGATGAGTAGGATTGGTTCGGGGTAAGGGGAATACGTCACAGTAAATGATGAGCAGGATTGATTCGGGGTAAGGGGAATACGTCACAGTCAATGATGAGTTGCATTGATTCGGGGTGAGTGGAATACGTCACAATCAACGATGAGTCGGAACGGTTCGGAGTAAGGGGAATACGTCACAGTAAATGATGAGTAGGATTGGTTCGGGGTAAGGGGAATACGTCACAGTCAATGATGAGTAGGATTGGTTCGGGGTAAGGGGAATACGTCACAGTAAATGATGAGTAGGATTGGTTCGGGTAAGGGAAATACGTCACAGTCAATGATGAGTAGGATTGGTTCGGGGTAAGGGGAATACGTCACAGTAAATGATGAGTTGGATTGGTTCGGAGTAAGGGGAATACGTCACAGTAAATGATGAGTTGGATTGGTTCGGGGTAATGGGAATACGTCACAGTAAATGATGAGTTGGATTGGTTCGGGGTAAGGGGAATACGTCACAGTAAATGATGAGTTGGATTGGTTCGGAGTAAGGGGAATACGTCACAGTAAATGATGAGTTGGATTCGTTCGGGGTAAGGGGAATACGTCACAGTCAATGATGAGTTGGGTTGGTTCGGGTAAGGGGAATACGTCACAGTAAATGATGAGTTGGATTGATTCGGGGTAATGGGAATACGTCACAGTAAATGATGAGTTGGATTGGTTCGGGGTAAGGGGAATACGTCACAGTAAATGATGAGTTGGATTGGTTCGGGGTAAAGGTAATACGCCACAGTAAATGATGAATTGGATATGTTCGGAGTAAGGGGAATACGTCAATGTAAATGATGAGTATGATTGGTTCGGGGTAAGGGGAATACGTCACAGTAAATGATGAGTAGGATTGGTTCGGGGTAAGGTGAATACGTCACAGTAAATGATGAGTTGGATTGGTTCTGGGTAAGGGGAATACGTCACAGTAAATGATGAGTTGGATTGATTCGGGGTAAAGGGAATACGCCACAGTAAATGATGAGTTGGATTGATTCGGGGTAATGGGAATACGTCACAGTAATTGATGAGTTGGATTGGTTCTGGGTAAGGGGAATACGTCACAGTAAATGATGAGTTGGGTTGGTTCGGGGTAAAGGTAATACGCCACAGTAAATGATGAGTTGGATTGATTCGGGGTAATGGGAATACGTCACAGTAAATGATGAGTTGGATTGGTTCGGGGTAAAGGTAATACGCCACAGTAAATGATGAGTTGGATTGATTCGGGGTAATGGGAATACGTCACAGTAAATGATGAGTTGGATTGGTTCGGGGTAAGGGGAATACGTCACAGTAAATGATGAGTTGGATTGGTTCGGAGTAAGGGGAATACGTCACAGTAAATGATGAGTTGGATTCGTTCGGGGTAAGGGGAATACGTCACAGTCAATGATGAGTTGGGTTGGTTCGGGTAAGGGGAATACGTCACAGTAAATGATGAGTAGGATTGGTTCGGGTAAGGGAAATACGTCACAGTCAATGATGAGTAGGATTGGCTCGGGTAAGGGGAATACGTCACAGTCAATGATGAGTAGGATTGGTTCGGGGTAAGGGGAATACGTCACAGTAAATGATGAGCAGGATTGATTCGGGGTAAGGGGAATACGTCACAGTCAATGATGAGTTGCATTGATTCGGGGTGAGTGGAATACGTCACAATCAACGATGAGTCGGAACGGTTCGGAGTAAGGGGAATACGTCACAGTAAATGATGAGTTGGATTTGTTCGGGGTAAGGGGAATACGTCACAGTAAATGATGAGTTGGATTGGTTCGGGGTAATGGGAATACGTCACAGTAAATGATGAGTTGGATTGGTTCGGGGTAAGGGGAATACGTCACAGTAAATGATGAGTTGGATTGGTTCGGAGTAAGGGGAATACGTCACAGTAAATGATGAGTTGGATTCGTTCGGGGTAAGGGGAATACGTCACAGTCAATGATGAGTTGGGTTGGTTCGGGTAAGGGGAATACGTCACAGTAAATGATGAGTTGGATTGATTCGGGGTAATGGGAATACGTCACAGTAAATGATGAGTTGGATTGGTTCGGGGTAAGGGGAATACGTCACAGTAAATGATGAGTTGGATTGGTTCGGGGTAAAGGTAATACGCCACAGTAAATGATGAGTTGGATATGTTCGGAGTAAGGGGAATACGTCAATGTAAATGATGAGTATGATTGGTTCGGGGTAAGGGGAATACGTCACAGTAAATGATGAGTAGGATTGGTTCGGGGTAAGGGGAATACGTCACAGTAAATGATGAGTTGGATTGGTTCTGGGTAAGGGGAATACGTCACAGTAAATGATGAGTTGGATTGGTTCGGGGTAAAGGGAATACGCCACAGTAAATGATGAGTTGGATTGATTCGGGGTAATGGGAATACGTCTCAGTAATTGATGAGTTGGATTGGTTCTGGGTAAGGGGAATACGTCACAGTAAATGATGAGTTGGGTTGGTTCGGGGTAAAGGTAATACGCCACAGTAAATGATGAGTTGGATTGATTCGGGGTAATGGGAATACGTCACAGTAAATGATGAGTTGGATTGGTTCGGGGTAAAGGTAATACGCCACAGTAAATGATGAGTTGGATTGATTCGGGGTAATGGGAATACGTCACAGTAAATGATGAGTTGGATTGGTTCGGGGTAAGGGGAATACGTCACAGTAAATGATGAGTTGGATTGGTTCGGAGTAAGGGGAATACGTCACAGTAAATGATGAGTTGGATTCGTTCGGGGTAAGGGGAATACGTCACAGTCAATGATGAGTTGGGTTGGTTCGGGTAAGGGGAATACGTCACAGTAAATGATGAGTAGGATTGGTTCGGGTAAGGGAAATACGTCACAGTCAATGATGAGTAGGATTGGCTCGGGTAAGGGGAATACGTCACAGTCAATGATGAGTAGGATTGGTTCGGGGTAAGGGGAATACGTCACAGTAAATGATGAGCAGGATTGATTCGGGGTAAGGGGAATACGTCACAGTCAATGATGAGTTGCATTGATTCGGGGTGAGTGGAATACGTCACAATCAACGATGAGTCGGAACGGTTCGGAGTAATGGGAATACGTCACAGTAATTGATGAGTTGGATTGGTTCTGGGTAAGGGGAATACGTCACAGTAAATGATGAGTTGGGTTGGTTCGGGGTAAAGGTAATACGCCACAGTAAATGATGAGTTGGATTGATTCGGGGTAATGGGAATACGTCACAGTAAATGATGAGTTGGATTGGTTCGGGGTAAAGGTAATACGCCACAGTAAATGATGAGTTGGATTGATTCGGGGTAATGGGAATACGTCACAGTAAATGATGAGTTGGATTGGTTCGGGGTAAGGGGAATACGTCACAGTAAATGATGAGTTGGATTGGTTCGGAGTAAGGGGAATACGTCACAGTAAATGATGAGTTGGATTCGTTCGGGGTAAGGGGAATACGTCACAGTCAATGATGAGTTGGGTTGGTTCGGGTAAGGGGAATACGTCACAGTAAATGATGAGTAGGATTGGTTCGGGTAAGGGAAATACGTCACAGTCAATGATGAGTAGGATTGGCTCGGGTAAGGGGAATACGTCACAGTCAATGATGAGTAGGATTGGTTCGGGGTAAGGGGAATACGTCACAGTAAATGATGAGCAGGATTGATTCGGGGTAAGGGGAATACGTCACAGTCAATGATGAGTTGCATTGATTCGGGGTGAGTGGAATACGTCACAATCAACGATGAGTCGGAACGGTTCGGAGTAAGGGGAATACGTCACAGTAAATGATGAGTTGGATTTGTTCGGGGTAAGGGGAATACGTCACAGTAAATGATGAGTTGGATTGGTTCGGGGTAATGGGAATACGTCACAGTAAATGATGAGTTGGATTGGTTCGGGGTAAGGGGAATACGTCACAGTAAATGATGAGTTGGATTGGTTCGGAGTAAGGGGAATACGTCACAGTAAATGATGAGTTGGATTCGTTCGGGGTAAGGGGAATACGTCACAGTCAATGATGAGTTGGGTTGGTTCGGGTAAGGGGAATACGTCACAGTAAATGATGAGTTGGATTGATTCGGGGTAATGGGAATACGTCACAGTAAATGATGAGTTGGATTGGTTCGGGGTAAGGGGAATACGTCACAGTAAATGATGAGTTGGATTGGTTCGGGGTAAAGGTAATACGCCACAGTAAATGATGAGTTGGATATGTTCGGAGTAAGGGGAATACGTCAATGTAAATGATGAGTATGATTGGTTCGGGGTAAGGGGAATACGTCACAGTAAATGATGAGTAGGATTGGTTCGGGGTAAGGGGAATACGTCACAGTAAATGATGAGTTGGATTGGTTCTGGGTAAGGGGAATACGTCACAGTAAATGATGAGTTGGATTGGTTCGGGGTAAAGGGAATACGCCACAGTAAATGATGAGTTGGATTGATTCGGGGTAATGGGAATACGTCACAGTAATTGATGAGTTGGATTGGTTCTGGGTAAGGGGAATACGTCACAGTAAATGATGAGTTGGGTTGGTTCGGGGTAAAGGTAATACGCCACAGTAAATGATGAGTTGGATTGATTCGGGGTAATGGGAATACGTCACAGTAAATGATGAGTTGGATTGGTTCGGGGTAAAGGTAATACGCCACAGTAAATGATGAGTTGGATTGATTCGGGGTAATGGGAATACGTCACAGTAAATGATGAGTTGGATTGGTTCGGGGTAAGGGGAATACGTCACAGTAAATGATGAGTTGGATTGGTTCGGAGTAAGGGGAATACGTCACAGTAAATGATGAGTTGGATTCGTTCGGGGTAAGGGGAATACGTCACAGTCAATGATGAGTTGGGTTGGTTCGGGTAAGGGGAATACGTCACAGTAAATGATGAGTAGGATTGGTTCGGGTAAGGGAAATACGTCACAGTCAATGATGAGTAGGATTGGCTCGGGTAAGGGGAATACGTCACAGTCAATGATGAGTAGGATTGGTTCGGGGTAAGGGGAATACGTCACAGTAAATGATGAGCAGGATTGATTCGGGGTAAGGGGAATACTTCACAGTCAATGATGAGTTGCATTGATTCGGGGTGAGTGGAATACGTCACAATCAACGATGAGTCGGAACGGTTCGGAGTAAGGGGAATACGTCACAGTAAATGATGAGTTGGATTTGTTCGGGGTAAGGGGAATACGTCACAGTTAATGATGAGTTGGATTGGTTCGGGGTAAGGGGAATACGACACAGTAACTGATGAGTTGGATTGGTTCGGGGTAAGGCGAATACGTCACAGTAAATGAGTAGGATTGGTTCGGGGTAAGGGGAATACGTCACAGTCAATGATGAGTTGCATTGATTCGGGGTGAGGGGAATACGTCACAATCAACGATGAGTCGGAACGGTTCGGAGTAAGGGGAATACGTCACAGTAAATGATGAGTTGGATTTGTTCGGGTTAAGGGGAATACGTCACAGTTAATGATGAGTTGGATTGGTTCGGGGTAAGGGGAATACGACACAGTAACTGATGAGTTGGATTGGTTCGGGGTAAGGGGAATACGCCAAAGTCAATGATGAGTTGGATTGATGCGGGGTAAGGGGGAATACGTCACAGTAAATGATGAGTTGGGTTGGTTCGGGGAAAGGGGGAGTACGTCACAGTAAATGATGAGATGTGTTTGTTCGGGGTAAGGGGAGTACGTCACAGTCAATGATGAGTTGCGTTGGTTCAGGGTAAGGGGGAGGACGTCACAGTAAATGATGAGATGTGTTTGTTCGGGGTAAGGGGAATACATCACAGTAAATGATGAGTTGGGTTGGTTCGGGGTAAGCGGAGGACGTCACAGTAAATGATGAGATGCGTTTGTTCGGGGTAAGGGGGGATACGTCACAGTAAATGTTGAGATGTGTTTGTTCGGGGTAAGCGGAGTACGTCACATTAAATGATGAGATGTGTTTGTTCGTGGAAAGGGGGATTACGTCACAGTAAATGATGAGTTGGATTCGTTCGGGGTAAGGGGAATAGGTCACAGTAAATGATGAGTTGGATTCGTTCGAGGTAAGGCGAATACGTCACAGTAAATGATGAGTAGGATTGGTTCGGGGTAAGGGGAATACGTCACAGTAAATGATGAGTTGGTTCGTTCGGGGTAAGGGGAATACGTCACAGAAAATGATGAGTTGGATTGAATACGTCACAATAAATGATGAGTTGGGTTTGTTCGGGGTAAGGGGGAATACCTCACAGTGAATGATGAGTTGGGTTGGTTCGGGGTAAGGGGGAGTACGTCACAGTAAATGATGAGTTGGATCTGTTCGGGTAAGGGAAATACGTCACAGTCAATGATGAGTAGGATTGGTTCGGGTAAGGGGAATACGTCACAGTAAATGATGAGTTGGATCTGTTCGGGTAAGGGAAATACGTCACAGTCAATGATGAGTAGGATTGGTTCGGGGTAAGGGGAATACGTCACAGTAAATGATGAGTAGGATTGGTTCGGGTAAGGGAAATACGTCACAGTCAATGATGAGTAGGATTGGTTCGGGGTAAGGGGAATACGTCACAGTAAATGATGAGTTTGATCTGTTCGGGTAAGGGAAATACGTCACAGTCAATGATGAGTAGGATTGGTTCGGGGTAAGGGGAATACGTCACAGTAAATGATGAGTAGGATTGGTTCGGGTAAGGGGAATACGTCACAGTAAATGATGAGTTGGATCTGTTCGGGTAAGGGAAATACGTCACAGTCAATGATGAGTAGGATTGGTTCGGGTAAGGGAAATACGTCACAGTCAATGATGAGTTGGATCTGTTCGGGTAAGGGAAATACGTCACAGTAAATGATGAGTAGGATTGGTTCGGGGTAAGGGAAATACGTCACAGTCAATGATGAGTTGGATCTGTTCGGGTAAGGGAAATACGTCACAGTCAATGATGAGTAGGATTGGTTCGGGGTAAGGGGAATACGTCACAGTAAATGATGAGTAGGATTGGTTCGGGTAAGGGGAATACGTCACAGTAAATGATGAGTTGGATTGGTTCGGGTAAGGGAAATACGTCACAGTCAATGATGAGTAGGATTGGTTCGGGTAAGGGAAATACGTCACAGTCAATGATGAGTAGGATTGGTTCGGGTAAGGGAAATACGTCACAGTCAATGATGAGTAGGATTCGTTCGGGTAAGGGAAATACGTCACAGTCAATGATGAGTAGGATTCGTTCGGGTAAGGGAAATACGTCACAGTCAATGATGAGATGGATCTGTTCGGGGTAAGGGGAATACGTCACAGTAAATGATGAGATGGATCTGTTCGGGTAAGGGAAATACGTCACAGTCAATGATGAGTAGGATTGGTTCGGGTAAGGGATATACGTCACAGTCAATGATGAGTAGGATTGGCTCGGGTAAGGGAAATACGTCACAGTCAATGATGAGTAGGATTGTTCGGGGTAAGGGGAATACGTCACAGTCAATGATGAGTAGGATTGGTTCGGGGTAAGGGGAATACGTCACAGTAAATGATGAGTTGGATTGGTTCGGTGTAAGGGGAATACGTCACAGTCAATGATGAGTTGGATTGATTCGGGGTAATGGGAATACGTCACAGTAAATGATGAGTTGGATTCGTTCGGGATAAGGGGAATACGTCACAGTCAATGATGAGTAGGATTGTTCGGGGTAAGGGGAATACGTCACAGTCAATGATGAGTAGGATTGGTTCGGGGTAAGGGGAATACGTCACAGTAAATGATGAGTTGGATTGGTTCGGTGTAAGGGGAATACGTCACAGTCAATGATGAGTTGGGTTGGTTCGGGTAAGGGGAATACGTCACAGTAAATGTTGAGTTGGATTGGTTCGGTGTAAGGGGAATACGTCACAGTCAATGATGAGTAGGATTGGTTCGGGGTAAGGGGAATACGTCACAGTAAATGATGAGTTGGATTGGTTCGGGGTAATGGGAATACGTCACAGTAAATGATGAGTTGGATTCGTTCGGGGTAAGGGGAATACGTCACTGTAAATGATGAGTTGGGTTGGTTCGGGTAAGGGGAATACGTCACAGTAAATGTTGAGTTGGATTGGTTCGGTGTAAGGGGAATACGTCACAGTCAATGATGAGTAGGATTGGTTCGGGGTAAGGGGAATACGTCACAGTAAATGATGAGTTGGATTGGTTCGGGGTAATGGGAATACGTCACAGTAAATGATGAGTTGGATTCGTTCGGGGTAAGGGGAATACGTCACAGTAAATGATGAGTTGGATTGGTTCGGAGTAAGGGGAATACGTCACAGTAAATGATGAGTTGGATTCGTTCGGGGTAAGGGAGTACGTCACATTAAATGATGAGATGTGTTTGTTCGGGGTAAGGGGGAATACGTCACAGTAAATGATGAGATGTGTTTGTTCGGGGTAAGGGGGAATACGTCACAGTAAATGATGAGTTGGATTGATTCGGGGTAAGGGGAATACGTCACAGTAAATGATGAGTAGGATTGGTTCGGGGTAAGGGGAATACGTCACAGTAAATGATGAGTAGGATTGGTTCGGGTAAGGGGAATACGTCACAGTAAATGATGAGTAGGATTGGTTCGGGTAAGGGAAATACGTCACAGTCAATGATGAGTAGGATTGGTTCGGGGTAAGGGGAATACGTCACAGTCAATGATGAGTAGGATTGGTTCGGGGTAAGGGGAATAGTTCACAGTAAATGATGAGTAGGATTGGTTCGGGGTAAGGGGAATACGTCACAGTCAATGATGAGTAGGATTGGTTCGGGGTAAGGGGAATACGTCACAGTAAATGATGAGTAGGATTGGTTCGGGTAAGGGAAATACGTCACAGTCAATGATGAGTAGGATTGGTTCGGGGTAAGGGGAATACGTCACAGTAAATGAAGAGTTGGATTGGTTCGGAGTAAGGGGAATACGTCACAGTAAATGATGAGTTGGATTGGTTCGGGGTAATGGGAATACGTCACAGTAAATGATGAGTTGGATTGGTTCGGGGTAAGGGGAATACGTCACAGTAAATGATGAGTTGGATTGGTTCGGAGTAAGGGGAATACGTCACAGTAAATGATGAGTTGGATTCGTTCGGGGTAAGGGGAATACGTCACAGTCAATGATGAGTTGGGTTGGTTCGGGTAAGGGGAATACGTCACAGTAAATGATGAGTTGGATTGATTCGGGGTAATGGGAATACGTCACAGTAAATGATGAGTTGGATTGGTTCGAGGTAAGGGGAATACGTCACAGTAAATGATGAGTTGGATTGGTTCGGGGTAAAGGTAATACGCCACAGTAAATGATGAGTTGGATATGTTCGGAGTAAGGGGAATACGTCAATGTAAATGATGAGTATGATTGGTTCGGGGTAAGGGGAATACGTCACAGTAAATGATGAGTAGGATTGGTTCGGGGTAAGGGGAATACGTCACAGTAAATGATGAGTTGGATTGGTTCTGGGTAAGGGGAATACGTCACAGTAAATGATGAGTTGGATTGGTTCGGGGTAAAGGGAATACGCCACAGTAAATGATGAGTTGGATTGATTCGGGGTAATGGGAATACGTCACAGTAATTGATGAGTTGGATTGGTTCTGGGTAAGGGGAATACGTCACAGTAAATGATGAGTTGGGTTGGTTCGGGGTAAAGGTAATACGCCACAGTAAATGATGAGTTGGATTGATTCGGGGTAATGGGAATACGTCACAGTAAATGATGAGTTGGATTGGTTCGGGGTAAAGGTAATACGCCACAGTAAATGATGAGTTGGATTGATTCGGGGTAATGGGAATACGTCACAGTAAATGATGAGTTGGATTGGTTCGGGGTAAGGGGAATACGTCACAGTAAATGATGAGTTGGATTGGTTCGGAGTAAGGGGAATACGTCACAGCAAATGATGAGTTGGATTCGTTCGGGGTAAGGGGAATACGTCACAGTCAATGATGAGTTGGGTTGGTTCGGGTAAGGGGAATACGTCACAGTAATTGATGAGTTGGATTGGTTCTGGGTAAGAGGAATACGTCACAGTAAATGATGAGTTGGATCGGTTCGGGTAAGGGAAATACGTCACAGTAAATGATGAGTTGGGTTGGTTCGGGTAAGGGGAATACGTCACAGTAAATGATGAGTTGGATTGGTTCGGGGTAAGGGGAATACGTCACAGTAAATGATGAGTTGGATTGGTTTGGGGTAAAGGTAATACGCCACAGTAAATGATGAGTTGGATTGATTCGGGGTATTGGGAATACGTCACAGTAAATGATGAGTTGGATTGGTTCGGGGTAAGGGGAATACGTCACAGTAAATGATGAGTTGGATTGGTTCGGAGTAAAGGGAATACGTCACAGTAAATGATGAGTTGGATTGGTTCGGGGTAAGGGGAATACGTCACAGTAATTGATGAGTTGGATTGGTTCGGGGTAAGGGGAATACGTCACAGTAAATGATGAGTTGGATTGGTTCGGGGTAAGGGGAATACGTCACAGTAAATGTTGAGTTGGATTGGTTCGGAGTAAGGGGAATACGTCACAGTAAATGATGAGTAGGATTGGTTCGGGGTAAGGGGAATACGTCACAGTAAATGATGAGTTGGATTGGTTCTGGGTAAGGGGAATACGTCACAGTAATTGATGAGTTGGATTGATTCGGGGTAATGGGAATACGTCACAGTAATTGATGAGTTAGATTGGTTCGGAGTAAGGGGAATACGTCACAGGAAATGATGAGTTGGATTGATTCGGGGTAATGGGAATACGTCACAGTAAATGATGAGTTGGGTTGGTTCGGGTAAGGGGAATACGTCACAGTCAATGATGAGTTGGATTGGTTCGGGGTAAGGGGAATACGTCACATTCAAAGATGAGTTGGATTGGTTCGGAGTAAGGGGAATACGTCACAGTAAATGATGAGTTGGATTGGTTCGGGGTAAGGGGAATACGTCACAGTAATTGATGAGTTGGATTGTTTCGTGTTAAGGGGAATACGTCACAGTAATGCTCTTAAGATTGGTTCTTTGTCTCGTATTCATTCCTTGAACGATAAGTTAACTTAATTTTAGATATGCAATACAAGACGAGTCTTTCACATAACCGACGTACGTTATCTACATATAGAATCACCCCAATACAGCGCGAATATATCTACTGATTGTTTCGAGCTGCTAGCCTGCCCATGGTATTTTACCGACCTGCTCTGACGAATTTATCTGTAGCTTTGCCGGGCCATTAGGCTATGTGTATAGCTGAAAGAATCACCATCGTCGTTGACAGGGGTGGTGAGGATATTGTCTACTCCCCGTATTGAAGAATGTGCCCGTGGGTTCCGTCCGTTGTTGTGTTTATGTCACCTTACCCTCGTGTCACAGGGAGACTATAACGTTACCCACTCACATTATTCCAAACAGTTTGACATAAAGTTAAATAAGTTTTTACGATGACTACCATAACGGACCCCATTGATACAATACATGATATATTATGTATTTTTTGTAATTTTGAACTGTACGAGTTAAATGCTATTTGCAGTCAATTGAATCCCAAATTGGTAACCTAGCCCATGCATAGCCCTTGACGGTGACTCACCTATCTAAATAGTCTCGTATACGGCCGCTACCACCCTTACCACACCAATTTCCGTGGCCATTGAACTTCCACGAGAACACTCCTGTGACCGTTTGTATCATTGACGCGAAGTTGTAGAGAGACCTTCTATCAACGTCATGTTCCTCGTTAGTTACTGTCTGTTCCTTGTTTATGATACTCTCGGCGATTCCATGAGATTCTCGGAGATTCTCGGAGATTCTCGGCTATAATGATATAAACGGATTAATTTAGGACACCATGCCGATTGTACCTGTTTAGTTTGTTTTGATGCTATTTGTAGAAATAAAACTACATGGTAAGAATAACGTGCTTGGAATTCGAGATACTAATAGAACGGAAATGGACGCCATTTTATCACCGGATACGAATAGCATTACCATAGATACTTAATTATGTATATTGCTTACTATCTATAGATAATTAATAGTATTACCATATATACTTAATTATGTATATTGTTTACCATCTGTAGATAATTAATAGCATTACCATAGATACTTAATTATGTATATTGTTTACCATCTATAGATAATTAATAGTATTACCATATATATTTAATTATGTATATTGTTTACCATCTGTAGATAATTAATAGTATTACCATAGATACTTAATTATGTATATTGTTTACTATCTGTAGATAATTAATAGCATTACCATAGATACTTAATTATGTATATTGTTTACCATCTATAGATAATTAATAGCATTACCACAGATACTTAATTATGTATATTGTTTACCATCTGTAGATAATTAATAGCATTACCATAGATACTTAATTATGTATATTGTTTACCATCTGTAGATAATTAATAGCATTACCATAGATACTTAATTATGTATATTGTTTACCAACTGTAGATAATTAATAGTATTACCATAGATACTTAATTATGTATATTGTTTACCATCTATAGATAATTAATAGCATTACCATAGATACTTAATTATGTATATTGTTTACCATCTATAGATAATTAATAGTATTACCATAGATACTTAAAGGGGTACTGTACGCCAAATGTTGTTGTTGGTTTCTATAGTCTCCGAGTCAGAGAATAAGGTAACAATTTTTTCATTATTTGAAAGTCTGTTGAGTACGAAGTAGTGTTACGGATGACAAATTTACCGGAATGCAAAAATACAAATTGTCGTTGTCGAGTAATTTTTGTACAGTTTTCAACCAAATGAAACAAATAAAAGTTATAATATAGGCATACTAGTCCAATATAATCATTTAAGTTATTGTATCGTCGCTAGTCAGTGAGTGACTTGAGTGTTCTCCCCGTATCATTATAATATTTTAAGCAATTGTGTGTGCGATCGGTTTAACATCCAGTATCCCTCAATTACTTTATTTTGATTACGGAAATTCGTAATTTAATTGACGCCATTTTATGGCTCCAGTCATAAATTCAATTTATATCAAATTATTAACTTTTAAATTATTACATTTTAAGATAGCATATTAACCTGAGCGTTTACAGAATACATCTTCGACTCAAATTACTTATGTTTCTATATATTATCGATATTAGATCGTTGTTGTCACCGGAAATGTAATGCAAATGGCGTACAGTACCCCTTTAATTATGTATATTGTTTACCATCTATAGATAATTAATAGCATTACCATAGATACTTAATTATGTATATTGTTTACCATCTGTAGATAATTAATAGCATTACCATAGATACTTAATTATGTATATTGTTTACCATCTATAGATAATTAATAGCATTACCATAGATACTTAATTATGTATATTGTTTACCATCTGTAGATAATTAATAGCATTACCATAGATACTTAATTATGAATATTGTTTACCATCTACAGATAGTTGTTTGCGGAAATGGTTTGCATATATAGATACTCGTTTGTGTACTTATAGGGTCGTCTATATTGCTGCAGATATGTATATCGTCTATATTGCTGTAGATGTAGATTTGTGTGATGTCACAGATTAGGTATTGAGAACGGTAGATGGAGAAAACGGAATCGCAAACATAAAATCAGTAACAAAGATAGTTCATGTGCAGTTTGTAACACCTTGTTGTGCTATAAATTCTATTTTATTATTTTGTGTCCGCGTCTTGAACAATTACGAGAAAAATACATTCCGAAGGCATAAATACATTCCGAAGGCATAAATACATTCCGAAGGCAAAAATACATTCCGAAGGCAAAAATACATTCCGAAGGCATGTTATGACGAACCTCCGATGGAACTCTTATTCAAACTTCTTAACTCGACCAGCCCGGGTATATTAAACAATTTGGCGATCTTTATAATACTCGGGTTGAAAAATTTCTAATAAAAGGGATACAATTATAAATGATGAATAAGATACGTAATAAATGCAAATTGTGTTTGTTTGTAGCTTTATTGTGTGTTTTTGTATATGTTTAGTGTATGTTAATGCTGCATGTCTGTTTATTTCAATGTGTCATAAGTATGTTCCTTGAATGTTTACAACCTCTAGTTTATTGTGAGCCTTCATATAATGTTCTATATATGTGAATAGTGTAAATAGTTAACCCATCGCTCATGTTCCATGTAAAATGGCTGAGATTAAAGCATCATTCATTCACGTGCCGCATATTACTGTGATCACAACATGATTACTAATTGTGAACGCGCGTTCATCAGTATTCTGGTAATTGTCAATTCACCGTGAGTCGTGTCAGTTTAGACCAGATAACAGAAATGGATCAACTATTAGCAGACCATTTTCTGACAATTGTCTCAATCGAATGAGCGAAACTGACGGAGAAAGTTTCGAGGCATACATGAGATGAGTTCTTTACTTTGGTACCAAAAGAACAACATGATCCTCACCAATGGGTGTGTTGATGTAAACAATATTTATTCTAGCTCTCACATATACTTGAGTATATAATAATAACATAACAGTAAATACAACGTTTTCGTTTCTTGTTTTTGGTGAGTTTTTTTTTCAATTGTGAGATATGGAGGATCTGACAACAAGCAAAATGTTTTTGTGTGTTACTTCTGAATCAGAAATTATTTCATTTTGGTTATATTACTATACGCCAAGTTAGCTTGGTCATCTACAAAGGAAAATCATGATTGGGTAAAAGATTTCGAAAGCATATTGTAACTGAAGTTTATCATGGACTGTATCAAGAGGATACTCCTATCAGTCAATAATATATATCACGTGACTTTCTCGCATACTGATTGGCTGGCCACTGCTATACTATTTAACGATAGTACCCATGTAGGATTGCTACATGCCTACTATTCTTTTTCTATTTATATTAACAAACTCATTTCGCGAAATCGGGCTGCTGCCTGAAGTTACGATCAATTTTAAACTAGACCTTGTGCCATATGTGTTGCAATATCGGTATAGCATTAGATTTATTGATGAATTGCAATGATCTTACAAATTTCCGATGATATGAAGCCAATGTATTTAATAGTTTGTCCAAGTTGTCAAGCGGCCAGTCCTAATTTTTGCAAAGCCAGTGGACGTTATTTATAATTTCCTTTTCCGGTTAATCGAAGTTAAACAAGTTCATTCTAAAATTTCGCCAAAATGTTTTGGCTAATGACGTATTTATATAAATTAATGTATGAATCATGAAGAGATGCTGTTAGGTGTAACTAATAACATAGTTATGCTCCCCTGCCATCGTCAAAATATTACCGTAAATTGGAAAATCTGAGACCGATTTCCAAAATTCAAGGTAAATAAAAATGTGACAAAATCAGACTCAGAAATTGTGTGATAATTTGCACAAATGTTCGATATAATATAATAAATAATGAATGTATTGTCGTTGATTATGCCAAAATAGTGGTCCTCGATGAGGAATAGTCCACTCGCCTGCGGCTCGTGGACTATTCGTCCTCGAGGACCACTATTTTGGCATATTCAACTCCAAGCCATTCATTATGTATATAATAGTGTATGACTAGGATGTTTTGAAGAGAACTAGAATAATTTAATATTAATAATGAAAAAAAAGAACAAAAGAAAATCCACTTGTGCTGTGCTATGTGTATGTATATAATAAATGGTGCACATTTAATTGAATTGAATTTGTCAGCAGTGTAGTTGCCGATGTGTAACACACATTTAGACATCAGAGCTAATCAAGCTGTTGTTTAGTCAGTTGCAGTATTTACGAAATCTACCGGTTATGTCAATATACAGTCCAACTGCTAGAAATATGTTATCATTTTCTTCAGCTGATAAGTTATCAGATCCTTTTATTAATATATCACTTGTTAGAGTATATGGTAAATTCTCAAGGAATTTTATTCTTTGCTCCCTTTTTTATTATTGATATATATCTATTATATATTTTGGAAGATCTGTCTGTGTTTGTGTGTGTCTGTTCGCGATGGAGTCGAAAACGTCTGAGCCAATTTCGATGAAACTTGGTATGCGACGTGACCTTGACCTTGAAATCGGATCATTTCAAGGTCAAACGCCCGAATATCACAGGATTTCGATGAAACTTGCTATGTGGGGGTATTTTCTGCCGGGGAGTGACAGAGGGTTATTAATTTGCCCGTGCGACGTGACCTTGCCCTTGGAATCGGGTCAATTCAAGGTCAAATCGCCAAGTTTGATGGGATTTCGACGAAATTTTATACGTAGAGTTACTTTTGTCCACTGAGTGTTTTGGACGGGTCAAATCGTGACCCCACTTGACCTTCAAAATGGACAATTCAAGGTCAAAGCCCAGACGAAGTCAGGTCAGGTTCTAGTCAATTATATATTTTGGAAGATATGTTTGTATGTGTGTGTGTGTCTGTTCGCGATGGACTCGAAAACGGCAGAGCCGATTTCGATGAAACTTCGTATGTGGGGGTATTTTCGGCCGGGGAGTGACATAGGCCTATTAATTTGCCTGCGCGACGTGACCTTGACTTTGAAATAGGGTCATTTCAAGGTCAAACGCCCGAATCTCGCGGGATTTCGATGAAACTTGGTATGTGGGGGTACTTTCGGCCGGGGAGTGGCATAGGCCTATTAATTTGCCCGTGCGACGTGACCTTGAAATCGGGTCATTTCAAGGTCAAACGCCCGAGATCACGGGATTTCGATGAAAATTAGTGTCTAGGGATACTTTCGTATGGGGAGTCTCATAATCATATTCGTTTGCCCGTGCGACGTGACCTTGAGCTTGAAATCGGGTCAATTCAAGGTCAAATCGCTAATTTTGATGGAATTTCGACGAAATTGTATACATAGGGTTACTTTTGTCCACTGAGTGTTTTGGACGGGTCAAATCGTGACACCGACCTGACTTTGACCTTCGAAATGATCAATTCAAGGTCAAATCGGGTAAACCCGGATGGATTTCGACGGGTACTTTTGTCGGGTACTTTTGTCCGGGCAGTGTTTTGGACGGATCAAATCGTTACCCCACCTGACATTGACCAAAATGGACAATTCAAGGTCAAGTCGCGCAATTCGTGAAAAGCAGAGGGGAAACAGCCCGGACGAAGTCGGGTCCACCTGCTAGTATATATATATATATATATATATATATATATATATATATATATATATATATATATATATTATAACATTCGAAGAAATTGGGGGGTGGCGGTGGGGTAAACGTGTATTTTATGACATAGTCTGGTTCTCCCTTCGACCATGCTCTATCGGATGTCACTGATATTAGGATTACATAACCACCAATGTGCAATGATGTACATATGTTTGTTCTAGAGTTATCGTTCTTAGTTTATCCTAAACCACTTATATATGGTACATGCACGTCACATATTATATATATACCATGCTAACTTGGGATGTTACATATATGTGAACCGGGTGGTATAACAAATTCCCTGTGTTTTTAGGAAAGGAAGTCAAATGCGCGAAAAATGTGGTCTTTAACTTTGACTAAATGTGTTATGTAAACATAGAACTATTTCCAAATGTTTTATATGTTATTATATGCAGTCTGTCTTGATATTACGTGACGACTTGAAGCGCAAGCACTAATTAATCGTACAAAATTAATATATAAAGATTAAGCACACTCGCCAAGTCCGAATAACAATTAATCAAATGAGATTTGCTTGTCGCAATGCCTCGGTGTTGACCGTGACTTACAACGCACACGACATTTGCTCACACGAATGAATACCGTTTTCTTTTGTGTGCATTTCTATATCAACCCGTTTACACTGCTATGCCTGTAGAACTGTATACAGATCTGCACCAATGTAAACACACCCTTATACGCAGTTCGAGCACACAATTACGGTACATAAATCTTAAAACTGAACTTACCACGGGCACAACATGATTATATGATCTGAGATACAAGGAAAATATTCATTAATTGAACACTAAATAACAAAATAAAATTAAAGCGTTTTGTTTTCGAAAGAAATTAAATTTGCTCAATAACAAAGATATTTAAAACTTTTTTTGTTTAGAGAGCGTTTGGTTTTAAAGAGGGAGTTTTTGACAAAGTGATTTTAAGGTATGACCCAAAACCTCAAATAGAGCCCACGCACACAATAAGTGAATTTGACTTGTAAACATGATATGCCTCACTCACATAGCAAAGTTCTGTTCGTATTAGTTTTGTTTTGAAATATGACTATAATCACAATTGTGATTGTTTGTGATATTTTATACCGCCATCTGTAAAACCTAATTGTTGAGGGATCAGAAGGGGCTATGACCCCAATATTGGCTTATTTAATTGCTTCGATGACCAATTAATATAAAAATTACAAAATAACGTCACATTTCTCAACCAGTTCCAAACAGCATAAACTGATCTAGAAGATATTAGTGAAAAAACATCATATTTTCAAATTCCTGCGGCCATTTTGGTGACCATCTTGGATGTAGAGTTTTAAAAGTGGCATTATGTCTTAGCTTCACGAAATTATATATACATTGGTATACATGTTACTAGATTTCCCCGCTATAATTTGCATCAAACTTACTTAGGGCCTAGTCTGAAAAACGTCGGCCACGATGGACGCCACCTTGTCTGGAGTCTACACGGCCACCGTTTTTTCTTGTTAAACTTGAAGGACATAATAAGGAACACAATGAGTGGGGTAAAGTTAAGTCCCGGTGTGGGGGTGCAAGGTATGTAGTTTAATATATGCAATATTTGTTGCATGTGTGTATACTGTGCAGTTGGTGTGAAAGGATTGAAAAGTTGAAAACATTTAAAAAATCGGCGTGCCAAACTAAAGTTTAATTTGAAATGTGTACACACCATATGTCATGTATGATATGTGTTCACAAAGGACGCATACGTTCCATTTGTTTGAAATGTTCATCGCCATACGCGGAACGGCCATTGCATTGATACACCAATAGGTTACACTGGTGTAAATGTTTTCCATAGGCCTCAGTGCTAACGTTTTAGCGTATAGTGTTGGCAATATAAATGTTGGGTCCAAAATTTTCTTTAAATCTGAAAAATTGACATTTTGGGAAACTTTTTACACAAAAAAATCATGTCTGTCTGGCAGGGAATTCGCCTTTAAATCTTATGTTTTCGTAACTAGTGTCAGAACCGCATAAAAAAATACAGTCATATTTTAGACCACACCAAAAAATTCAAACTTCACTATAAAGGGTTAATTCCTGTACCAATGGTTATTTTACCTATGGGAAATCATAGGGAAGAGGTGTGATGACTTTTTTATGTGAAAAGCACACAAGGCTATTGACCAATCAGGGCCAAGTGTCTATTTTATTCTCTCCTATATATTCCTCCCGCATCCGCTAGATGTCGCTCGGAACCTTATTTACACCAGTGTAACCTAAAGCGATAGCCCGCTTTTTCGCGGAATAATTGTAACTCCCTACATTTCTTCAGAATTGCTCATCAATGGGAAAAATGTGTTCAAAAACAATATCACTTCTGTGGTTCTTTATTTGTCACACACAATTTAACCCCACCCCCTTTAACAAATTATTCATCAAAAAAGCACAATTTTCCACCACCAGTCATGTTCAGGCCCCATTTTCACTCAGTTTTAGGGGTCTGGTGTTGCAAACTTGGATCAGCTATGGAAGACTGTACAATGTTCTTTCCATGAGAGAACTTCTGGTGATGTGAGGTCATTGAGTCCAGATCTGATCAGCTGAGCATCAAGCGCATGACTTTATCAGCACATTGAAGAATAAAATATGACATTTTCAGGTCTGCAAGGGTGATCCAAGATAACTGGATGTGGGTGTATATTGAATTAGTTGAATAATTATATACTCTCTTTGAATTGATGAAGCATTTTCTTAAATGTGTCCAAGTTTTAGTGCTATTAACCTTCAAATGACCATACCCACCAGTGGAAATGACACACTTTTATGATATATATCTGTATATCACTGGCTATGAAATCCAAAATACTTGTTAGATTAGGTTCTTATAACAATTGATATATGTGTCGTTGACATGCTCATGTTATGGGTCATTTGCATTATCATGTGACTATTACCACCTTGAAAAAATTTGAAAATACCTTGAAAAATTGGCATTTTTTATGAAAAATCTTACAATTGTTTTGGCTGATGTAAGTGAAAGAAGACATCAGCAGCAAGAATAGCCACACCAAGCATGAGATATTCATTGGACTGAAAGACCAGGCTCTGTAAAAAGCATTAAAATGCTTTAAAGTGACTCCCAGGAATCAAAAATGATAAAAAGCTATATTTTCCCTTTAGGTTACACTGGTGTAAATGTTTTCCATAGGCCTCAGTGCTAACGTTTTAGCGTATAGTGTTGGCAATATAAATGTTGGGTCCAAAATTTTCTTTAAATCTGAAAAATTGACATTTTAGGAAACTTTTTACACAAAAAAAACATGTCTGTCTAGCAGGGAATTCGCCTTTAAATCTTATGTTTTCGTAACTAGTGTCAGAACCGCATAAAAAAATACCGTCATATTTTAGACCACACCAAAAATTCAAACTTCACTACAAAGGGTTAATTCCTGTGCCAATGGTTATTTTACCTATGGGAAATCATAGGGAAGAGGTGTGATGATTTTTTATGTGAAAAGCACACAAGGCTATTGGCCAATCAGGGCCAAGTGTCTATTTTATTATCTCCTATATATTCCTCCCGCATCCGCTAGATGTCGCTCGGAACCTCATTTACACCAGTGTAACCAATAACAATACACCCATTGCCAGAAAAGTGACGAACGCCTTGACGATTGACATGTTATTATGTCGATGCGCTGCCAGCTCACGACAATTACACTAAACTGTTGTTTTCTCGGTTCTCTTATATGGCATTTGAATTGTTTTCCGCTGACATGTATCTTTTGTTTGTTATTTGTTCTAATTTCTAATGAAATAAATATATGACCAGTGCATGAAATAGCATGCAGAATAATAATCAGGCCAAAACATCACGATCGTCGTCACATGTTTATTGTACGCAAATACCGAGTAAGTTTCTAATCACATTAAAGTGCATCCAAATACGCAAATACCGAGTACGTTTTTAATCACGTTTAGCCCATCACCCCCTACGACAGGGCCAGATACAATTGCCAATATGCACCACAAGACATAAGAATGGCCGCAGGTAATGCACATCTGATATTAACTTTGAAAATATGATCTCTCATCATGGTTAATTAAAATACATGTATGATTCCATGAGGGTTTTTAAATCAACGGGTGGGTGGCGATGTCGGGGAACGCTCTTTAAATGATTGTGTGGGCTTTGGGGATGTTGGGTGAACGCTCCTTAAATCACCTGGTAGGCTTAGTGGATGTTGGGTGAACGCTCCTTAAATCACCTGGTAGGCTTGTCGGTGTTGGTGGAACGCTCTTTAAATCACATGGTAAGCTTGGGTATGTTGGGGAAACGCTCCTTAAATCACCTGGTTGGTTTGGGGGGTGTTGGGTGAACGCTCCTTAAATCACCTGGTAGGCTTGATGGATGTTGGGGAACGCTCTTTAAATGATTGGGTGGGATTTGGGGATGTTGGGTGAACGCTCCTTAAATCACCTGGTAGGATTTGGGATGTTGGGTGAACGCTCCTTAAATCGTAGGCTTGTGGAATGTTGGGGGAATGCTCCGTAAATCACCTGGTAGGCTCGGGGGTGTTGGGGAACGCTCTTGAAATGATTGGGTAGGCTTGGGGGATGTTGGTGAACGCTCCTTACATCACCTGGTAGGCTTGGGAGATGTTGGGTGAACGCTCATTAAATCACCTGGTAGGCTTGGGAGATGTTGGGTGAACGCTCATTAAATCACCTGGTAGGCTCGGTGGTGTTGGGGAACGCTCTTTAAATGATTGGGTGGGCTTGGGGTGTTGGTGAACGCTCCTTACATCACCTGGTAGGCTTGTGGGATGTTCGGTGAACGCTCCTTAAATCACCTGGTAGGCTCGTGGGTGTTGGGGAACGCTCTTTAAATGATTGGGTGGGATTTGGGGATGTTGGGTGAACGCTCCTTAAATCACCCGGTAGGCTTGGGGGATGTTGGGTGAACGCTCCTTAAATCACCTGGTAGGCTTGGGGGATGTTGGGTGAACGCTCCTTAAATCACCTGGTAGGTTTGGGGGATGTTGGGTGAACGCTCCTTAAATATCTTCTGGTAGGCTTGGGGGGTTAGTGAACGCTCTTTAAATGATTGGGTAGGCTTGGGGAATGTTGGGTGAACGCTCTTTAAATCACCTGGTAGGCTTGGGGAAGTTGGGTGAACGCTCCTTAAATCAACTGGTAGGCTTGGGGAATGTTGGGGAACGCTCTTTAAAAGAACTTATTCAAACATCTCCGTTGTTTCTTCAAAAATTATTGCGATCTAATATTATAAAGTTATTATACAATGCTGTGTACAGTATGTGTTTTATTATAACGTTATTATACAATGTTGTATACAGTATGTGTTTTATTATAAAGTTATTATACAATATTGTATACAGTATGTGTTTTATTATAAAGTTATTATACAATGCTGTGTACAGTATGTGTTTTATTATAAAGTTATTATACAATATTGTATACAGTATGTGTTTTATTATAAAGTTATTATACAATGTTGTATACAGTATGTGTTTTATTATAAAGTTATTATACAATGTTGTATACAGTATGTGTTTTATTATAAATTTATTATTCAATGTTGTATACAGTATGTGTTTTATTATAAAGTTATTATACAATGTTGTATACAGTATGTGTTTTATTATAAAGTTATTATACAATGTTGTGTACAGTATGTGTTTTATTATAAAGTTATTATACAATGTTGTGTACAGTATGTGTTCTATTATAAAGTTATTATACAATGTTGTGTACATTATGTGTTTTATTATAAAGTTATTATACAATGTTGTATACAGTATGTGGTTTATTATAAAGTTATTATACAATGTTGTATACATTATGTGTTTTATTATAAAGTTATAATACAATGTTGTGTACTGTATGTGGTTTATTATAAAGTTATTATGCAATGTTGTGTACAGTATGTGTTTTATTATAAAGTTATTATACAATGCTGTGTACAGTATGTGTTTTATTATAAAGTTATTATACAATGTTGTGTACAGTATGTGGTTTATTATAAAGTTATTATACAATGTTGTGTACAGTGTGTGTTTTATTATAAAGTTATTATACAATGTTGTGTACAGTATGTGTTTTATTATAAAGTTATTATACAAAGATGTGTACAGTATGTGTTTTTCTTGTACGAGTCCAGGTGAAAAGTCACATTGGACGAGACACTCAGACACTCAATTTTTCCTGCACTCGATCGATTTTGGCGGAAGGATAATATTGAACGAGAAGCCGCAGGCTTCGAGTTCAATATTATCCTTCCGCCAAAATCGATCGAGTGCAGGAAAAATTGACAGTTCGAACGGGAATGCAGTTCTGTATTTATTTCACGCCGGCGGACCTTAAAAAATGCTAATGATTTGAGAAATAATTATGAAAACGAAAGCGAAATCACGGCAGAAGAGGAGTTAATCCGTTGGAACTTAATTTTTGCCGTGGAACCAGTCTACCAATGTCTCGGTATGCGTCCTTCGACTTGATGACGGATGCCGCCTCGAATGTAAATTGTTCTGGGACCTGACAGGAGATGGTTATGTATCCTTTTGATTTAACGAGCAACGAAGTTCGATAATCTGTATTTCTTCATGGAGGAGTGACTCAAGTTGACAACTTATTCCGAGAATTCTAAAATAAAAAGTTTGTTATTTAGTCAATGTTTGACTTCGAGTGTGGAACATTCGAGTTCACACGGTGCAACACAGCTAAGAGAGAAAGTTTACTGACAAAATGTCTATGATCATCTAAAATTAAATTCTTGAATCTATCGAACGGATCTAGATATGGAGTTGGAGAATCTCCATCAAACTTGCCACAGCATGGCCAATTCTGACTAGAAATTCTGGAAAACTAGTGATTTTCGAAAATACAGTCAAAATGTTTCAACTTTCACTTTCAGGTAAGTTTTTTTCTTCTTTAAATAAATCAGAAAAAAATACATGTAAATTCCTATTTCAAGAGTTAACAATCAAAATTCCAATCCATTTGTCATTTGAATGATTTGTCAATGAATTATTCAAATTTTTTAAATATAATTAATAAGTTTTTTCAGTTTATATTTTTGAAATTTTTACTATTCACTAATTCAGGCACATTTTTCTAACTAGTGTCTAGTACCAGCTGAGTACTACCAGTAGTGGTGCAGAATTTTTTTTTAAATTCCACATATATCAATATTAGGACTGTTTGTCATTCGACATTACCAAATACTATATGGCGTACAACGATTTTGAATTTAAAAAAAGGCTGATACTAGAACAATTTTAACCATTTTCTTCAATACAAAATTGGAATATATAAATTTATAATATGTGTAGGCCTACATGTATTTCTCTCTGATTTTAGCATATTCTGATTAGTTCGGGCATTTAATTAATTTATAAATTCAAATGTTAAAATAATGTCACTTCCAAAAAATATTTGGTCAGTTTTTCTTACTATTAAAATAGTGGAGGGAAAGATTGCATATTTGCTGTCCCCAGGGAAGATCATAAAATTACATTTGAAATACAAGGTCAAAACGTTTTCTTCTTAAATAGAATATCAACATGTATGTAATAACAATTAGTAAATTTTACAATAATTAGTCTGTGTCGCTGTCTGATTCAATACGTGCAATTCTCCTGTATTTGTTCTTGCTGTGCCTATTAGAACTTTCTGCATCTGAATCACCACTGTTGGCCCTGGGCATTTTAACGGTTATTTTAAATGTACCACCAGAAATGTTGGCATTACTGAAAACACCTTGCATCAATCTTTCTGCAACTGTGTTACTAGTAGCTACTTTGCTCAATGTTGTACTTGTACTGGTACGTGTTTTGGGGACTACTTCCTTCAAATGAGTAGTGGCCTCACTGTAATAAGTGTTTCTCATCCCGGTACTAGTACTTGGCAGTAAAGCCCTGCAATAACATTCACTGATGGGTATTTCATTGGCTACGGGCATCAGTGGTTTGAAATTATGAGAACCGGTAGTCGCTGCATTAGCTGAACACAATGCTGTGGGAACAATCACATTTGTATTACCGGTATTTGGATTGTTGCCTTGCAGAATAGCACACATCCCTTTCTGCTGATTTATGGAAGCTGTGGCATAGTTATTCAAGCTGTTCACATTTTTATGACCCGATAATTGGGAGATAATTTGGGGGTTCACACCAGCATGGAGTAATTGTGTGCACATCGTCTTCCTCAGCGAATGATTTGTTTTATTTCCAGGGATTCCTGCTTTTGTGCACATGTCTTTCACCATAGATTTCACTTTGTTTACACCAATAGACTGAGCCTTGAACCATCAAATGTTCGGTGCTGTTGTCCAATGCATATTCACATAAATATAAAAAGGAGATCCAGCATCCATCATTTTTTGTGGTCGGTTTCTTGCATAGAGTTTGTACATTTCTATTGGGCATCTGTTTTTGTTGACTTCATTTGGAAATATTTTTGGACTGAATGGCCTCGTTGTTGAATTTCAATCTCTTGTTTTGCTAAGGCGTTCATTGAACTCAAGATATTCTGTCCCACTACTGTCCACTTTCAATTCAATATATCCTTGTGAATTTTCATGTGACCCGCGGAATCCTAGCAGTTTTGTATTGTTCAATAGTGCTTCTGGTGTACTGCTCCCCAACTGCCCTGTCTCCCACAGTTTCTCTTCTTCCTCCTCTGTCAATGGCTCCGCTTTGTTCGGTTTGTTCCAAAAACCCCGTTCTTTCAACTCTTTTCGCTTCGATTTCAGTACATCTCTGCTCATTTGAAATTTATCAGACGTCAATATTTCCTCTCCATATTCTGCGTCTTTCAAATGTCTCTGAATTCCTCTGTGCAAAGCTGTTAAGCTATCTGGCTCGAACTCTGATCCATTTTCTTTACGTGCCGTCAACAAGAAACCACCGCCATATGTATCCAGTTCAGTCGGTGGAATCTGTTCTGGTTCCCTGCCCTCACTATTCACTTGCAACCATTTTGTTAGCTTTCTGATGCCGGACTCAGTTGTTTTTAATTGTATTCGGGTTTCTTTTACTCGCCACATACTTCTTCAGATCAGATACATTGCACACCGGTGCGAACTCAGTATTACTTGACATACTTGTATTTGAAGCAATATTCTCATCATTTGTTTGTTGATTTTCTTTATGTTGAACTTCTTCAGTCTCAGAATTATTACTAGTACTGTCTGCTCTACACGTACCTTGCACTTTAAGTTCTTCAATCTCATGTCGCTGACTTGCTATGTAGTTTCGTAAATCCCTTATGTTGTTTGTTGCTATTGATGGTTCACATACTTCATGCTGATCATTGGAGTCGTGTTGACTTTCACTTTGTGTCGCTGTCACCGGGACAGAGGCATTCACAGTGGGCACCTCTTGGTCTGATTGAGAATTTTCAACGAAATAAAAGTCATCAACTAGGATGCTTTCAACGAACCGTTTGTCACTTTCAGTCAGCGATTCATTTCCAGCAAAAGTTACAAGAGATAAAATGTGTACCTATCGAGACTATAATACAAATGAAAAAATAAATTGACGGAGGGGTGGGCGATACAGGGAACTAAGGGTTGAACCGATATAAATTTGTAGAGCGATAACGACCAATGTTGACATATTATGCATCTTAACTCTACTGTTGCAACAAGGCTATCAAATAAGGGGTGTCAGAATCTTAGTCATCTCTATAAAGTGTCAGAATAGTCATTTATGGACTTCTATAGTGGTACAATGCAAATTAGAATCGAATGATAAAAATATGTATGTAACACAACTATACTGATGAAAATAAAACTAATAATTTAGGCCGGGATAAGATGTTGGGTTGGTTATATGGACTCGGAGAAAAAGGGGTTCGTACCGATGAACTGACATAAATTAGTGGAGCGATGTTGCCATGTAATGCATCGCGACTGTACTAAAGCAGCCATGATATAAAATGGGGGGGTCTGAAATTATCTCTATCTCTATAGATGGCACCAGAATTATATAGAAAGGAATAGCAATTGATATACGTATACAGTATACTATATTAATACCATAGACATATAAGTACAAGTATCACGCGATACAATATTACGTAACGTGACTATAGCGATTAAAAAATAAATAAATTGGACCGGGATTAGAGGTTGGGTTGGTTATATGTGGATAATTGGATATGGAATTCATACCGATGAACGATACAAATTAGTGGAGCGATAAAGACAAATGTTGACACTTAGTCAGGCTACGCAGGGAAAATAGGGGTTGGTATGATAGACCAAAATAAATTTGTCGGGTGATAATGACCAATGTTGACGTATAAAGTAACGCGACTGTACTGTCACACAATTATCAGGTATAACCGGTCAAATATGGACTCTGGTGCCCAATATGGAACAACTCAGAAAACATTTGCACGGTCCTAAAATTTATTTAACATGGGATCTGCCATACAAATCGAGTTATGTCGATAAATCTCTTATTTTTCAAAATTTTAAGCTGAGACTTGGTGCGTCTGCGTGGGATACTTATATATTCCTAAAATGACAGGGTAAGCACATAATTATGTTTTAGATGGAAGAAATGAATTTTTTTCGATGATAAAATTTAACATGGGGATTAGCCATTAAAATCGATTAAATATGTCGATAAAACTGTCATTTTTCAAAATTTTGAGCTGAGACTTAGTGTGTATGTGTGTAATATTTATATATTCTTAAAATTACAGAGTCCAGCGCGTAATTATGTTTTAGATGGAAGAAATTGAATTTGATTTTGATAATAAATTTACAGCATGTACGGGTCAATGAGTACGCTCAATTTTTGTAAACAAACTTTTGTCAATAGCCGTTTTGGTCAAACAAATCCTTTTTCGACCGGGACAGCAGATCCGAATAGTAGCAAAGATATATTTAGATAGAATTATCAGGTGCATTTTAAGAGAATCGAGTGGAGAAAACTTGGTGACATTTTCATAAAACACGCCGATAATTCCAGAAAATAAAGATGGCGGTTACTACAATAGAACAGGCATAAAAGTACCCATAATTCACTTCACTACACCAGGTGCTCCCAATGGTTATACATTATTTTCAGACTATCAGATAATTTATATTTTCAACAACATACTATTACAACAGTGACTTTAAGTTTACAATTATCACCCTGTCCTGACTCTATCGATGCTATTGAGTCATATTTTCAAAAACATATTATACACCGGTGGCGTTAACTTTACAATTTCAACATCTACGTGATTCTATCGGTACCATTTGAGTAGGGTATAAAACAAAAAATTCGCACAATGCCTTGGCCCACTCGACCACAGAATATCAAAATCTGCCAAACAACTTACACCACATGATGGCGTAATACTGAATAGTCTTAGACACGACAGCAGACACCATTAGTTCAGCACCAACATTTGAGTTATTTACAGGATTGATGGTAGAGATAACGCAGTAAAATTTATAATTATTACTATTACTGTATACCTTAAAAAAGATATTATACTATGATCATGTCCAGCTTAAAAAGTACCAACTGTATTATATATTAACAGTATTCAACAGTCTACATGTTGAAGTCACATATATTTGACCCGCCATATCAAATCCAGTCGTAAGTCGGGATTTTTTTACCCTGTGCCAATGCATTCTCTTATATATGCGAGTCGACCATAGGTCGCCTCGCATATATAAGAGAATGCATGGCCTAACAATTTTTTACAATTTTAATAATTTTTTCTTGTATTCTTTAACAATTTTTTAATTTCAACCATACAGAGCCCCAGACAAACATGAGCAGACGTCACTCTTCTATATGCTTCTATATTTGTGTGGGGCTCCCTGCAGGGTAATGGGTGTTTTTTATTTTACGTCCTAAAAATTGTAAGAAACATTTATTTAAAAAAAATGATAAAAAATTGTTAGGCCAATGCGTTCTCTTATATTTACTATGGTCGACTCGCATATATAAGAGAATGCATTGGCACAGGTAAAAATAATCCCGACTTACGACTGAATTTGATATGGCCAGTCACACATTTGTAAGCTATACGTAATAGTTCCACAACAACTATATGTATTCTGAACCTGTGAAGAAGGGGTGGTTCGGTTCCGGGTCCAGCACAGCCGTTGACCGGTACCGGACATCTTTTCGCAATTCGGTCCGCATGACTATTCTGTATGCTTGTTGACGGGAATTTATTTTAGAACAAGAAAGATTGAGCGTGAACCCCGAAGCAAATGTATTGCATCGCTATTGGAGAGTTCTCTTCCTGTAAAATTATAAATACGTGCAATGTATGCGGATACCGATGTGGATGTTCTGGGTCCATAAGCGTTCCGATGCTACCATTGGCTTGTTATTACTGTAATCACGGATCTGCGTGGTGGTACCTCAGCTTCTTTTCCATCCATTGGTTCGCAACTTCAGAAGTGTTCTCTTCTTGCGAAATTTTAAATGTGTGCCCTGTATGCGGATACATATATAGAGCTTATGGGTTCGTATGCGTTCAGACGATCCGATTGGTTTGTAGTAACTTCATAATCACGGATCTGCGTGGTGATACCCCAGCCTCGTTTGCACCAATTGGTTAGCAACTTCAGAACCCCTTTAAACTTTGGTGTCAACATAATTATTGTAATTACAATCCTAAACATATATTACATAAATTATTTTTATTAATTATCCGTTTTGCAACATAGAACAACTAGATTTAAGTTTGAACCTGTCTTTTCTTAATTCTCTAATTTATTTGCAGTTTAGCACCCTAGTACCGCTAGAATCAATATGATTGAACCTCTCTTTTCTTAATTCTTTCAGTAATTGGCAGTTCGGCATATTATTGAACCATTAGAATCGAATTTGAAACTCTCTTTACTTAATTATTTCCTTAGTTATCAGCTTAGCAGTATAGCACCCCTAACGTCGAGTTTGAAAATCTAGTTTCTTAATTAGTTAACAGTTGAGTACCATAGGACCGCTATAATCTTTTCTTTATTATGTTATTATTTAGCAGCATAGCTTCGCTAAAATGGCATTTGAACCTCTATTTTCTTAACTCTGTTATTGATATTAGCAGCGCACAATATAAAGCACCCCACAAGACGAACCCATTCGTGAGGTTCACCGTCCGTATATGTGCATATCCTCATCATTATAACAGCGCTGTGCTCTTTAACGTGGATCATTTTAGTCTGGTCTCAGCATATATGGCACATATCTACATATATGGCAAGAAACGTGAGCAGAATGTTATGGGGGTATGATTTTGTCCCATGTAGAAAGCCTTGGGACAAGCGGGACAATCGTTACAAAAGCTGATAGAAGATATTTTTATTTTTCATCTTTATCTGCGTTCCAGTAGAAACCCTTGGGACAGACCTGGAAGACGTTAGAAGTTTGTAGAATCGTTTTTATTTATCAACATTATCTTCGTCCCAGTAGTAACCCTCGGGACAGAGCGGGACAGACGTTACAGACGTTTAAAGAATCGTTTTTATTTCTGGTGATTATCTGCGTTCCAGTAGTAACCCTTGGGACAGAGCGGGACAAACGTTACAGCAGTTTAAAGAATTGTTTTTATTTCTCATCGTTATCTGCGTCCCAGTAGTAACCCTTGGGACAGCGGGACAGACGTTACAGAAGTTTATGGAATCGTTTTTATTTCTCGTCGTTATCTGCGTCCCAGTAGTAACCCTTGGGTCAGCGGGACAGACGTTACAGAAGTTTATGGAATCGTTTTTATTTCTCATCGTTATCTGCGTCCAATTAGTAACCCTTGGGACAGAGCGGGACAAACGTTACAGCAACCTATAGAAGTGATTTTATTTCTCATCATTATCTGCGTCCTAGTAGTAACCCTTAGGACAAAGCGATACAAGCGTTACATAATCTTATAGAGGTGATTTTATTTCTCATCAATGTCTGTGTCCCTGTAGTAACCATTGGGACAGAGCGGGACAGACGTTACAGAAGTTTATAGCATTGTTTTTATTTCTCATCGTTATCTGCGTCCCAGTAGTAACCCTAGTACTTTGGACAGAGCGGGACAAACGTATAACAACTTCTAGAAATGATTGTATTTCTCGTCGTTATCTGCGTCCCAACAGTAACCCTTGGGACAGAGCCGGACAGACGTTATAGAAGTTTATAGAATCTTGTTTATTCCTGGTGATTATCTGCCTCCCGTTAGTAACCCTTAATTGTGACAGAGTGGGACAAACGGTGGGACTAACTTTATCCCGGATTCCGGATTCGGATCTTGATTTGGCCGAAAATTGCTTTTTCCCGGTTTCCGGATCCGACCCACTTTCTTAAATTGCTTTAAATCACTATTATGTCAGATTATGTGGCATTTTCGCATTATATCACCGTTGTATGTGACTTTATCAGCTAGATAGAGGCCCTAGCCACGAATCCGGGCTTCCCAATGGTTGCAAACAGACGACTGGCTCAAGTGAATCCGGATGGTTCTCGATTGTTAATCCCGGACTGGTTCACTTGTCTCGTTACTCTCTCTCTCTCTCTCTCTCTCTCTCTCTCTCTCTATATATATATCTATCAATATATATCTCTCTGATTCTTTCGTTAGGCCCTGATCATTCGAAAGGCAGCACGTATGCATACCTGTCGTCTTGATTTAGTTCCGGAACGCAAATCCGGGTTATTCTCCGAGACTCGGGTCTATGTATATATCTCACACACACTCTCTCTCTATCTCTCTCTCTCTGTCTGGCTGTCTGTTACGCTCTCTCTCTCTCTCCCTCTGCATCACTCTATCCCATTCATTCATTAACCCCTGATCATTCAGAATGCAGACGTACGAACAAATCGTCTTGGTTCAGTTAATATGATTCAACAATAAGTACCTTGACATTTAATTTAGATACCCGAGTTCCAGATTATCAAAGGAGAATAACCCGGATTCGCTTCCCGGAACTGAACCAAGGCGATTTGTACATATGTACATCTGCACTCAGAACGATTAGGGGATAATGAAAGAATGAGCGAGAGGGAGAGAGAGAGAGAGAGAGAGAGAGAGAAACATTCATACAAAGGGAGAGAGGGTGGGAGAGAGAGATGGCGAGATAGACGGGACGGAGAACAATCTCCTCCCTCAATATGCTATGAATTCAACACTAAGTACCTATAGAAATTAGATGACCCGCGTCCCAGATTATCAATCGAGAATAACCCGGATTGACTTCCCGGAACTGAACCGATTCGATTTGTATGCACGTCTGCACTCTTGACGATCAGGGATAATGAAGGAACAGTCGAGAGAGAGGTCGATAGAGAGAGATAGAGGGAGAGAGAGAGAGAGAGACGTTGTTAAGCTTTTAATTTGAACATAGACTGCGGTTGAGTCTTGGTTTCAATTGTATTTATTCGAATTCCATAGTATTTATCCAGTTGCTGACTTGCCGTTAATTTACAATAAATGATTCATTGAATCACAACAACAACAACAACTTAGTCAGTCACGGCTCACTGTCATGCCTCACTGTCATGCCTCACTGTCACGGCTCACTGTCATGCCTCACTGTCATGCCTCACTGTCACGGCTCACTGTCATGCCTCACTGTCACGGCTCACTGTCATGCCTCACTGTCACGGCTCACTGTCATGCCTCACTGTCACGGCTCACTGTCATGCCTCACTGTCATGCCTCACAATTTCAAAGTCTCAAATCGCAATCAAAAGTAGTGTTTTGCTGAAATGTTGTCGACAAACAAAGTAGAACATATTATTTTGGATGCAAATCACTCACCTTCTATGTAAATAGCTTTCGCCTCGTCATTATGTTGTGTGGTAAGGGACAAATTACCTTCTATGTAAATAGCTTTCGCCTCGTCATTATGTTGTGTGGTAAGGGACAAGTTACCTTCTATGTAAATAGCTTTCGCCTCGTAATTATGTTGTGTGGTAAGGGACAACTTTTGTCTAAATAATCACGATGAGGTGGCGAGTTTGTATTTGAAATACAAGGATTAGCAAAGACAAATATGACTGGTTATGGTAGATAATGTTACCAATGGGGAAGCCGTTCTTATGTGTTTTTTTATCTCAACGCGAGCGCCACTTTACGTTGTGCTTTGCGCGCGCTCAGTGCGTTCTTAAGGTAACAATCTATTTTTATAACACAATAATTCAGGTCATCGATCTCCCGCCTTACCTTCTCTATAATCTAAAGAAAAGATGAAATAGGGTTCGTCAAAAAGTAGCCTGGAAGTATGGGTATTATATCTTTAATATTTGTATATATTTTGCTTTGTTTATCCTCTGAGCAGATGTGTATATATCTTGAAGCAGAGAGCCGCAGTCCGGTCAGATTAGCACAGTAATTATCCTCTAAGCAGAGATTTATATCTATTGAAACAGAGAGCATGAGTCCTGTCCCACACACAGTGATTATCATCGAAGCAGATGATTATTTATATTGAAGCACAGAGCAGCAGTCTTGTCACACAAACACAGCGATTATCATTTAAAGATACGGGCGGCGTTGGCGGTGGGTATGCTTCAAAATACTCACCTCCGTCAAAAACCGCCATAAACAGAAGGAATAGTAAGATACGTTAATGTCAATTTTTTCCCATTTGTTATATAAACAAAAGCAAAAAAACGTTACGTTTCCTGGCTTTTGTTTAGATCCGGATATGGTAAAAAAGAGTGTTATTTGTTACTGTTTTCCTGATATGGAAATAATAAAAAGCGTTTATATCATTTTTGTGTGATTAACCAATAGAATTTTTTTGTGTTATGTAAACAGAAGCACAACTTCTGTAACACGAGCAGTCTCTTGTCTACGTACACCATCGTACGTTTTGACGACAATATACTATTTACGCGCTGATTATGTTTGGCATATGAGCAGAACTGTATATATTTTGGTGTTCCTTCTGTAGATGGCGATTTGAACACCTATAAATATTTCTGTAACGAACGCCGCCCGTGCCTTTAAGCAGATGTGTATATCTACTGAAGCGGCAGTCCTGTCACACAAACACAGTGATTATCATTTAAGCAGATGTTTATATCTATTGAAGCAGAGGGCAGCAATCCTGTCACACACACTGATTATCCTCGAAGCAGATTCTTATTTCTCTTGAAGCACAGAGCAGCAGTCCTGTCACACAAACACAGCGATCGTCGACAAGGTTTGGTTCTCGCGTTGTCAACTGAAAACAAAATGGAAATACGAAAATACAATATGAAATAAATAACTAGATACAGAGTTTTCCCACATACGCGATTATTAGTACGAACGTGCATTATGTCAATTCATGGTCAGCATCAGTAAATAGTGCCACTGGTGTATCACAAGGGTATATTCTGATGGATCACAATGGTAGATTCTGGGCCCAGTTTCTTTTATCGAAAATTCTTATAACATAAGGTCCGTTTTCATTATATGTCAGCACTAAGATAATTATTCTGTATGTATCGGTATAGACTGGTCTTGAATCTGATGACGTCAAACACGTGCGTTTTAATCAATCAGGTATACCGTCATTGTCGTTTAAATTTGCGTCTAATTTGTTTCATAGTATCGGCAAATATAACCGTATCATCAGCGTAAAGACGAACAGGCAATTCGATATAGATACCTAACTCATCTTCAAACATATTTGCTATCGACCAAAGTTCTTGTGAGGATTTTGTCATAAAAAATGTTGTAGATCGTTATGGGTAGAGTGAAAATAGGGAAGAAGACATATATATCCCTGCAACACACCAGCAGTACACGTGTATGTGTCTGAGAGAAACCCATCTATTTTAACCACTGATTTGAATCGGTTGTTCAAATTTTCAATGAACATAAAACATTTGCCCGTTATTTCAGCGGAAATCAATGTATACCAAAGTCCTGGTTTCCGTACCGTGTCAAAGGTTTGTTTAGAATCGACGAATTTGCAATACAATATACGATTGAGGTGCTCATATATGGTTGTTAACAAATGTGTCATTATGTGGCCAGATGTAGAAGGGCCCTTTCGAAACCTTGCTTGATTCCTGTCTTTGTATTCTGCATATCAGCTCGTTCTTCTATTCAGAATTTTAGTAAAAACTTTCCCAAGACAACTCATAACACTTGCAAATTGTTGTGTGCCTGCAGGGTCTTTGTTTCTGGATGTGCCCAATAATAACAGGCGTATCTGCCCATGTCTGAATCTACCGATACTTAATACCCGCCTTAATATTCACGACAGAACGCTCCCCACACGGTTGACCATTTATAAAACCTTCAGTTCAGTGGTTCATGTAGTAAAATAATATTTGCCTGGTTGGTCGTTGTTTGCACGGGGAGCTACCCAATATAAACGAACGCCACTGTTCATTTATCATCAAATGGACTATATACTCACGACAGTAAGGGTATCGTCCCCAAAGCACTCTCCATGTATACGACCTCCAATACAGATTGAACTTTGTACATGTCTTCCGCGCTACCAGCCTGTCGTAACATTTGTCATGGTTGTAGCAGCACCTGAAACATATAATCCGGGAGCTGTTATGGTACCACTGCACTTCCGGGATCTAACTCCCGCGGCTCATTGTCTTCCTCATTGTTTCCCGCAACTTAAAATCAAACTCCACCGGCTCATTGTCATCCTCATTGTCTCCCGCAACTTAAAATCAAACTCCACCGGCTCATTGTCATCCTCATTGTCTCCCGCAACTTAAAATCAGTAACAACACGAACAAAGCGGCCGTGTAGACAGTTGACACCAGACATCGCCGCCGTTTAAGTCAGTTTAATTCAAATTGTAGCGATAAAATATTGTCAAATATAATTATGACGTTTTTTTCTCTGAAATATTCTAGATCAGTTTCTGCTGTTTGGAACTGGTAGAGAATTATGACATTATTTAGTATTTGTTCAAGTTAACTGATCATTGGAGCAATCAAATGCGATATTTCTAGGGTAAAACCCATTCCGATTCCTCACAAACAAAATTTTACAGAACACAGTACAACATTTTACGAAAAATCATCATGGAATTCTAGTCATATCTCAACAAGAAATGGGTAGAACTGTTTAAAGTAAGTGAAACATTCCAACTCAATGGAACCAAATTTGTTAAATTGGCCGCCAAAATGGCGGTTCAACATGTCCTGTAATTTGGCTGTTCTGCGTTCCATACATTGAATACTAACCGTTAATATGACACACCTTGGTCATATAATCAGATTCCAACAACAACATATATGTATTTAGAAATGCTGCTTCAGTTATCAGAATTGATTAATTTCCCTAAAATAATGTGTTGTTTATCAACAAGTTGTTCTACAAAATTTGGCCTTATTATCAACAGAAAGCCTCTTGATTTTAAAGATATCCATCTTCATCTGAAATTTGGTCCGAGACCGTCGGCTCGTCGACTGTTTTCTGGGCCACTAATAATTCTTGATGGTGAAAAATAGTATATTTCAAAAATTGATATCTAATAACTCCTCGACTCGAACAAAATATTTTTATCCCCCCCCCCAAGTCACAAATAAATAGTTATTGAGGTGCCCTTAATCGGATTATGCATCTTTAAATTCAAATACAGTTTAAAGATGCATAATCAAATAATGGCTATTACCACTCACAATTAGGCATCAAATTCAGCAAAAATAACTCTTTAGATTTGGATTTTATTTTTTAAGTAAAACAGAGTAAATTGGAACATTCATTGGTATAAGATGTGTTTATTGTTAGTATCTATCTTAAATGTGTCACACTGAGGTGTCTACAGACCAAATTCCTTGCAAAATCGCAACCAAACTTGGTTCCATTGAGGTAATGGTATGCCTCACTTATATTAAGCTCTACTCATTCAATGTTATAATATACTACTAGAATTCCAATGGTTATGTGTAATGACATTTTATACCGCGTTGTGTAAAATGTTTGAGGGATTGAAAGCGGCTAGAACCACAATAATGGCACATATAATTGAGCCAATGGTCAGATAACATGAACAATACAGAAGACACAATTCTCAACCAATTCTCAAAAGCAGAAACTGATGTAGAAAATATGAGTGAAAAAACGTCATATTTTCCACTTCCGGTGGCCATTTGGTCGCCCATCTTGGCATCAAGATGACCTAGTGCTGCGTCCGAAAAACGGCGGCCATGATGGACGCCTTGTTGTCTGGTGTCCATACCGCCACTTTTTGTTCGTTAATATTGTATAAAAGTTGCGGGACATAATGTGGAGGAGAAAAAGAGTGGGGTGAAGTACTGGGGAATGCAGAGGTACCATACGAGCTCCATGCCAGTGATGCACATAGCTATTGTAATTCCATATGTATTAATGGAATGTAAGGGTACCCTATCAGCTCCCAAACTAATATATTTATCATCATTGATTACATGCTATATTGAACTGTCCAAACATAGTTAAATACACTGGCCGACAAAAGAATATTAAATAACTTGACAAGGTAAGAACAAATGGGTTATTGGCGCAATTTATAACAATTGAGACAATGGTCCTCTCCTCTGGCTAATTAACGCTTGTACTAAAGTGAACATAAGGATAATTCAAGATAACTGTACGTCATGTCATGGCAGGAATAGTTCAAGTTCAACGAAACCGATATAAGGAGTAACACAATGATGAGTTGTGATGGTTCGGGGAAAGGGGGAGTACGCCACAGTAAATAATGAGTTGGGTTTGTTCGGGGAAATGGGGGGGGGGGGGTACGTCACAGTAAATAATGAGTTGGATTGGTTCGGGGTAAGGGGAATACGTCACAGTAATGCTCTTAATATTAGTTCTTAGTCTTCTGTTTCATTCTTTGAACGATAAGTGAACTTGTTTTTAGATCTGCAACACGTGAACGACGTATCTATATTTAGTATCACCCCGATATATCGCGAAGCCAATGAAATATCACGAGGGTAAACGAGAATTTCAAGTAAGTTAAACATACATTCAAACCAAATGGTGGAATTATATTATCTCGACGACAAAGCGTAGTACTCTCAGTGGAGTCAAAAGAGTACATTAGTCAATGGAAGGGGGTTGTTGGAGCCAAACCCAAACAAATATTTAGCCCTTTCATGGAGGGAGCTGCGCTGGTGCAGCATTAAAGATCATTTACCAGTGCAGTATCCTCTCATATATAAGAGAATGCACTGGCTTAGATTGTCAATGTAAATATTGTTAGACCAATGTATTCTCATATATGAGAGGCTCCCTATGGAAGACTTGCATATATAGGAGAATGCATTGGCACAGGGTTTTGAAAAAAAATAGTTGACTTTTATCAACTTTGTTTGATACCACCGAACATACATGTAACTGCATTTAGTTGAAAATTACATCGTCAAAAATGACGAACTTTGTCTAATGAATAAAGCATGCAATGTGGTTTGTTTTAATTTTTGGATACACAAGCAGCACATATACATGTTATCAAAGTACATCAAGTCTTGCGTCGTTCGTCAGTCTGCACTAATATGACATATAATATAAAGCAATAACGTATTACTGTCATTTTCTATACGTTTCCTACATTTAGAAGCTCGTTAAACACATCACACAAATATCCGTTATCGTCGTGTCACTGGGTGACAGGGAGTCTATAACATTACGCAGGCGAGAGCATCTAGCTCAGATTATTCGAAACAACTTGACATAAAGTTAAATAAGTTGTTTCGATGAGGTGACTACCATTACTGTACCGGACCCCATTGATACAATAGCGAGTTTGCGATTTCAAACCGGTACGTATACGGGTACGTATGCGGGTAGCTACCAGTACCGGTACACGTTTTGTAATCGCAAACTGTTTCACGGGTAGAATTCAGCATATCGACTGGTAATGTATGGTGAGCCAACTGAAAACAAATTCATATATACACAGAACGACACCATGTGTAAATGGGGTTGTCAATACGGCACGAGTGCTGTCGCGTAAGGATAGAACGAGAGGCGCTTGCGAGTGCCGTATCGACAAACCCATTTACACATCGTGTCGTTCTGTGTTTATTACACGCTTCGTATCCTAGAATCCGTGCATTAAAAATACAGGATTAGAAGGTTTATTTAGGCTCATACAGGGCTTGTTTGTCATGTGTGATGATTCTGTTATTTAAATAGTTCCAGTTTCGTGGTTGAGGCGAACGTTATGTACGTCATTTTACGTCAACGAGATGCGTATGGAACGTACGTTACATACGGATTTGTGAATATGGAACGGCAATAACACTGTACTTCTAGGAACAAGCGTGTAATAAATTATATATCTGTATAGAGAAAGTGTCATTCGAATTCGCTTTATTGGCCGACATTATACTTACCGTTATGCAGACAATTGGCATCTGGATACTCAGTTGCATTAACCAGGGACGAGGCGGTTGTGCGTGGGAAAGGAGTTGAGGTTTTTCTTCCACTCATTGTGGTTAACATTTTCAATTGGATTTTACTAGTGATTTCATTGACCGATCGATTGGTTACTAAAATAATTGGAATTTTCCGACTGAGAATATTAGGTTATGATAGATATAATATACAATTATTTTTTTCAACCAATATTCGGTGTAAAGTGTATTGGACCCAGGGTCCAATAAAGGTCTAGGTCTTCATGCAGTTTCATTCAAATTTACGACCGATTTGCCCCTTATTTTATTCGAAGAATATTTAATCATATTAACGGTTTGGTTGGACTTTTACAACATACTGAAGGGTCGGGACACAAAGTTTATTCCAAGAATTGGAATTTTGGTCAGGATCTAAACCCGGATGTAGGTTGACATCTTCAACGTTCAATGATATTTCGTTCGTTATATTGCCTGAATAAAGAACGTTTTCTTCAATTCTTTGTGAGAAACTCAGGAAACAAATGAAACTTGCTCAGACTATGATAAAATGATGCACATAGCATAAGTTCTATATATCGGTACTTCGTGTCTATATCAACATATATTATCCCCATTGCAATATTCATCATTATTAATGTTCAAATGCGCCATGTCCGTACACATGGTAAAATATATTTAATTGAGCAATCGAGCATCACCCATATACGATAAAACAACTAAACAGTTTATGTGCAAATAAGTGTAATATATGTAAGTATACGATTATGGCTGATATAAATGTTCATTATTTCAGCGAATGGATCCATCGAGATCATTCTATTCGCCGAAATAATTCACAGTTTGCATGAAGCTATTAACCAGCCTAAAATATGGCCTGGTCATACAGTCACCTCTGATTAGAAGGGATTAACCCAACATTGGATTAATACATCTGAGTCGCACCATGTGGTCGACCGAGTCCAACCGTTCGTTGGCGTGACTTCTTAACACATTGTCAACATAATGGACCGACAGTACCCTATTGCTTTTTCAAACAGTTAACTGCACACAGACGACGTTTTTGCTCTTACATTTCGGCAATTGTATATTTAGGAGATAAACATACCCTGTTGAGTTGTACATTCTGGGATTCGAGCATGAAAACAGTTTGTGAACGAGCCGGCTTGCCGGCGAGTTCACAAACTGTTTTCATGCTCGAATCCCAGAATGTACAACGAAACAGGGTACGTTTATCTCCATTGTAATTCAATCTAGCAAGGAATTTGCCAAAAAACTGTATAAAAAGTATCATTTAGTCATTTTCATGACACGAATCGAGACTTTCATTTCGCCGTTGTCACCGTGCACAAATCATTGGGTGTGTCCATTGCGTTACTCGGAACACTGCTCCGTAACCATTTCCTGTGGGGCGGGTTGGCTCGTTTCGCTACTCCGTTCTGCGCCGATCAAATTGTACCGTACCAAATTCAGATTTGATGCACGCTGAAGCGGCCGATGAACGGTATCTATAGACAACAACGCGCGGGTGTGCTCGTTTCGCTACTCGTTCTGCGCCGATTACATTTGACCGTGCTACATACAGATTTGATGCACGCTGAAGCGGCCGATGTCGGTGAATCGAAAACGAAAGTTAGCCGCTCTCGGCCAATCAGAATGCTTGATTTTAGTGACAAATACTCAATTGAATTACAATATATTATCTACCGCGAGTTTTTTCGGATTTGGCGGAGAATTATAAATTGAATGATTGATTGATGCACTTGCATGCTTAGATTCGAGAAAATTGAATGCCTGGAATTCGAAATTAGACACCCCAACGCGAGTGAAGAGGCTCCCTATGTATATTCCTTCTGCTATATTTCCAGCTGTCAATCAGAGCGCCATTATACTTGAAATCGTTGTATTATATGAGATTTGTGGATGCATGGACTCAGTATGGTGGTTCATTTCTTTCAAATGTGCTTGCTTCAGCCCATATCGGGGTTATAATCGGGGTTATAACACCCGTGCTAACCTCGATACATGCATATATTTACCTTTGATTTACCTTTGATCTTCAGCCTGTGTTAAGCTTTCGCTTGTAATGGCTACTTGTCTTCTTGAGCTCACTTTATTTTTGTTTGCGCAATTATAGAAATTAAAATAAAATTTATTTTCTTTTCCTCTCCAGCTATCGTTGAGATATGATTTGAATTGATCTAGGGGGTTTGCTGTCACACATAGATCTGTCAGGTTGTTCCAGTTTGTCGTACTCCTGGCAACGAAATTGTCCTTGGCTAAGTTGGTGTCCTCTCTTTCTGCTATCCTTGGGTTTTTCCAATGTTTTTATCAGCCGTACTTTATCTATGTTGTTTTGTATGTTGTATAGCTGGGTCATGTCGCTCCTTTCTCTTCTGTATTCCAGAGTTGGTATACCAAGATGTTTTATTCTCTCTTCGTAATGTTTATCTTGTATCTACTTCACCAGCTTTGTGGCTCTTCTTTGTACGCTTTCTATAGCTATTTTGTCCTTTCTTAAGTGTGGGTTCCAGATTGATGAGCCATATTCTAGGGTGGGTCTGACATAAAATTTATATAGGATCTTGAACATGGCTTCATCCACATGCTGGAAAGTTCTCCTCATGATTCCTAACTTCTGGTTTGCTGTGTTTACGATTGTGGAGACATGTGTGTTGAAGTTCATATTCTTATCGAATGTTACTCCAATATCCTTTTCCTCTTCAGCTGCCACTATCGTGTGGATTGATCCATTCTCTGATATTGTATATTGATGCTGTTTATTATTATTCCCAAGATGCATTACTTTGCATTTATCTGCATTGAAGCGAAGTAGCCATCTGTCAGACCAGCTAGACAATGTATCTAGGTCTTTTTGAAGATTCTGACAGTCGTCCCAGGGGGGGGGGGGTCGGAAAAATATTTCAGGCACGTATGGCATTTTTTCCCTTTCGATCATTTTTTGTACCCACCCACCCCCACCGCCAAATTTGTTTCCGTTTTCGGCAGTTTTTTCCGACCATTTTTTGACACCCACCCCCCCCTTTTAACACTAAAACAGATATTTGCGGGGGGGGGAATTCACTGTAAACAGCTGTATATGAATTTTTGTGCATACTATTTATCATGGATGTTAACATGGACATGTAAATAGGAATGAGTCATTTTGAGGTCATTCGGCCAAAAAAACATGGCTGCCAGCGGCCATCTTGGATTTCAAAATTTGCAATAAAATACAACACGATAACTGAATGCAGTCAGTTTACCAGTTAGAATTACATTATTTCTCTCATTCAAAGTGGTTTTGAAGCCCAACTCATTGCCAAAACACTAAAAAAACAAGCAGGAAAGTTGTTTTTTTGTTGCGGAAAAAATTGCTTGTTGGTAGCTTTGACCACCCACCCACCCACCCCGGCATACATGCCGGATTTTTTTTCACCCCCCCCCCCCCTGGTCGTCCTCTGATGTTATGCTTTTATATACGTTGGTATCACCCGCAAAGATTTTTATGTTACTGTCTATTCCCTCTGTGATATCATTTATGAAGATCAGAAACAGCGTTGGACCCAGGATTTACCCTTGTGGAATTCCGCTGGTAACTTTTCTAGCACTTGATGGTTGTCCTCCTATTTTGACTGTTTGCATACGGTTAGGTAAAAAATCTGTTATCCACTCTTTGATGTTTCCTTTGGTTCCGTAGCAGTCGATTTTGTTTAGCAGGCATTTGTGTGGTACCGTATCGAATGCCTTCCTGAAGTCCAAGTATACTGCATCTATTTCTTTTCCTTCATTGAGAGCCTTGTACAAGTCTTCTTGAACTTCTAGGGTTTGGTCACGCATGAGTGTTGAGCTCTAAAACCGTGTTGTTCTTCTGTGAATAGATTATTTGATTCCATGTGCTCCATTATCTTGCCACGGATGATGCTCTCCAGTATCTTACATATTACACTTGTCAGGCTTACTGGTCGATAGTTGCCTGGGGTACATTTTCTTCCTTTCTTGTATATGGGAACTACTGATGCATTCTTCCATCCTTGAGGGAGTACCCCTTCTTCTATGGATTTATTGTACAGTATGCATAATGGTGTACTAAGACGTTATGCAGTCGCCTTTAGATACGCAGGATGGAGTTGATCCTCCCCGGGTGATTTCGTTGATCCAATGCGAGCAGTTTTTTCATAACTTGTTCTGGTGTCACTACTAGGTTTTTTTTAGCTCGTCGGAGAATTCTCGATCATCACGTTCCGGGATGTGATCATCATCTTCCTTTATAAAGACGCTGCTGAAGAATGCATTAAATATCTCAGCCTTGTCTTTGTTGTCTCTAATGAAGTTCCCATCTTTATCTTCTATGTCAGCTATCCCTTCTTTGATCTTTGTATTTTGCTTGACATAATTCCAGAAAGATTTTGAGTCTTTCTTGAAGTTAGCGGCAAGCTTCATTTCAAAGTCCTTGTGGGCTTGTCTGGTCGCTTTGGTGGCTAGATTGCGTGCAGCCACATATGATTTGAATGTCTTGTCTGATTTATTGTGGATATATTTCTTCCAGTATTTTTGTTTTTCTTTGACGGCATTCAACGCCTCTTTTGTCGTCCACACTTTCTTCTTTTTCTTAATTTTCCCTGTCTTTGTTAGAGGAAATGTCTTGTCTCTAATGATTAATATGTTGTTTGTTATGTATTCCCATGTTTCATCTACTGACATCATATTCATTGCCGTCCAGTCCAAATCTGTAAGTAGATTGTTCGCTTGATCATAATCCGCTTTATTGTATAGATGTCTTTCCCCTCTAGTCTCCACTGTGTCTACGTAGCATGTCAGGGCGAAACTCAAAGTTAGATGATCACTTTTTCCAATCGGTGGGAGATAGTTGATATCTTCAATAATTTTGTTCTTCATTGGTGAATATTAAATCCAGAATATTGGATGTTTGTCCCTGTCTGTGTCTTGTTGGCTTCCTTACGCTTTGATGCAGCAATGTGTCATTTGTTCCCTCCAAAAAATTGTATACTTCTGAATCCACACCATTTGTTGTGCTTCTGTTCTCCCAGTTGATTTCTTTGAAATTAAAGTCTCCAGCTATTATTTTGTGGGAATATCTTCTATCCGCCATTTCCTTGACAACTGCCTTGTTATTTTCCTCAGAACTGTGTGGGCTCCTATACATTCCTCCAATAAGTAATTGATCTCTGTTTCTCCGTTTTAACAGGCACCATATTGATTCATCACATTTTGTTTTTGGTTCTATGAGGTTTGCTTTAAGATCTGGGTGGGTATAGATCGCTATGCCACGTCCTTTTTCCAGAGGAGTGTGTATCATGTCAAATCCATCCATCTTGAATTCAATCAGTTGTAGATGCGATACATTCTTAGGCTTGGTTTCTGTTAAAATCATTATGTCTGGTTTTTTCAGATCAAACAGTGCTTCTAATTCCTCTTTCTTGTTTAAAAGAGCATCCATGTTAGTGTATACAATTTTCAGTGTATTCCTGGTATGCTTCTTTTGTACATTTAAAATCTTCTTTGCTCGGTTAAAATCTTTATTAGGAAAGGGTATCTCCATCGTTTTCTTGCCTTTTGACTATCTGTCCATTTCTGATGGCATAGAGATTTTCATCTTTGTTTCGCTCCTTTAATTATTCTCTTAGGGCCTTTTTTGTTGTTTTCTGCTCTTCAGTCTGGTCTCACTGAATAATTATGTTATTCATTGTTGGGTCTTTTGCATCCTTTAATTTATGTGATCTCTCTTCAAAGATACATTTTAATGGTGGCATCTTATTTGCTTCACTATCACGTCCCAGTCTATACAAGTTTTTGATAGCTGGTTGGGTTTTCGATGTTGCTGTCTGGAAGATCTTAGATACCAATTCCATGTCTGCTTTCTTTCTTATACTTGGGTCTTTATCTGTGGACAGAGGTGCATTGAATATACATATGTTGTTAACCCTAGCTCTTCGTTCCTCCATTTCTTTAAATCTCTCATCAAATTTCGCTTGGAAGGTTTTTGCTATTTCCTGTGAAATGTCTTCAACAATTTTTTCTCTGAGGGTGTCCACCTTCTCACTTACCTTGGTGCCAATGTTTTCTTCTATATCTTTGACCTGTTTTTCTATCATTTCAAACCTGTTTTCATTGTCTGTTTTGATGCTAGTCAAAGTGGTGTTCATTTCTATTAATGTTGGTAATGAACTTTCATCCACCCGGCACACCCACTTGAAATTGGTTGGGGCTGCGGCTCCAAGATTGCTGTATTTCACTATCATGTCGTATAGCTCTTTTGGAACATTTGCACAGCTTAGGCATACCCAATGTTCACATGTGTCGCATACCAATCCATCAGCGTCTTCTGGAAATGATTTCCTGCAGTAAGGACATTCTCGATCCATTTTCTGTTTGTCAGTATTTTATTGAGACCTTTTCCTCTTCCCTGCGCTTTTTTGTCATCGGGTTTTTCTTTTGGCGGCATCCTTCTTTTTGAGTAGTGAGACCGTACTCACACACTCTTTATTTTGTCTTTCTCATACTGTTAATTATATGAGGGCAGTGAGACCGTACTCACACGCTCTTCAATGTACTTCCTCGTTTCTGTTTGTTTAGTGAGGGCAGTGAGACCGTACTCACACTTCCCTTAATAATTAGCAGTTTTGAGTATTCTTTTGAACCACACTTTCGCAAGTAGGTCGTCTGGATGTACTCCGTCCAAGTATAAGTTGAAATTTTAACTATATTTCTTGTCTCGGTTCCGGAGTATGTCGTAATTGAAGATTGGGCTGGGTTTGTCTGTTCCGTGGTTGAAAGATTTTATCCAGTCATTTATACTGTGGATTCTTCGATCTGCTTCTTGGTCATCCGGAATGAATTCTTTCCAATTTGGATGTCCTCTTTCTTTGTTCCATTTTTTTTATTGAAATTGGTGGAATTTCCAGGAAGTAGACTCTAATGTTCTTTATTCTTCTGAATTTCTCTGAATATTCTTTAAATGTTGTTAAAATATTATCAACTGCCTTCTCTGTGGTACTTTGTCTCAAAAATATATATGCTCCTTTCTTGATTGTGACGTCACAGGTCCCCATCCAGATGAATAATTATATTTCTTCATGACTGTTGCGGTATTTGTCTAATACATAGTCATGTATTCTCCCGAGTTGCTCTCTTATCGTTGTCCCACTTGTACACCACCAGTTGAGATTGGAACCTGTGTCCGCGGCAGCTTTTATATATTTCCCTTGCTGTCCGAAACTAGCACTCTTATATTGTATTATTATCCACTCTGTGTTATTTTCGGTTTCACAGAAATTGGCATAAAAAACATCACAAATTCGTTAAATTTATTAGAAAAATGTTTTAAATTATATAATTTGTATCATACTTCCCTTTTTTGAATTTGATGGATGATCAAAATAGGTTATTTTGAAGGATTTTATGAAAAAAACTTGCGGCTTGAAAAGACACGTCCGATAGAACTTCCGGTCATGTGCAACATGCGCAATATATAGTTTGTTATCACGCATGTAAATGCAAGTCATATAAAATAAATCGTTCACAGTGAAATAACCGTCAATTAAGTTCGATGCTGAGCGTCATTTATTAAAATAATGATTGGTTGTGGTTGTAAAATAATGTACGATCCATTATCCTACATGCATTAACAGGACGCGGCGAACACAGGACTTTCATCATGATCATGCTCTATATATGCATCCATATATGTATTGTGCATGATTTGTATTGTATTTGTATGTGTTACTTACTCTCCGGTAATGGAGGAAATAAACTAATATATATATAATCTGTCATTATTGGAGAGAACGGAGTTGTTTGTGAAACGATTGGCCCTACCGTAGTTAGTTAAGACTTAGTGCTAGAAGCCACGTCGAGAGTTTGAACATAAAATGTGACTTAAATGATAACTTTATTGATGTGATTTGCGAATGATATCTTGCAGTAATTAGGTTAATACATCGTTGACTGATATTTCGTAGAATTCATGTACTTATGTGTGAGAAAAATTTGGTGAAAGATTACCGGTCATGGGACACATATACCCGTTCCAAATCCCTATCGCTGTTTGTGGTAAATTGAAAGTACGCAAGTGACCGTGACGAAGTTCACCGATTTTACCCGTACCCGTTCCCGTCGGACGGGTATCGCAAACTCGCTAATACATGACATATCATATATTTTGTTGTAATTTTGAACTGTATGAGTTAAATGCTATTTGCAGTTAATTTAATCCCAAATTGGTAACATAGCCCATACGCAGCCCATGACGGTGACTCACCTATCCAAAGAATCTCTAATACTACCGCGCCCGCCCTTACCGCACCAATTTCCGTGGCCATTGAACTTCCACGGGTACAATCCTGTGATCTTTCTGATCATTGACGAGAAGTTGTAGAGAGATCTTCTGTCAACGTCATTTTCCTCGTCAGTTACTGTCTGTTCCTTTTTATTGAGACCCTCGCCGATTCTCGGAGATTCTCGGAGATTCTCGCCTATAATTATTTAAACAGATAAATTCAGGACACCATGTCAATTGTACATGTTTGGTTGGTTTAGATGCTAGTGTAGAAATAAAAGCACATGGTAAGAATGAGAGATACCAACAGAACGACAATGGATACTTTATTGCGCATATTATTTACCATCATTAGATACTTAATTGTGTACTGTACGCCTATCGAACACACAATTATGTTAACATATCATAATAATGAACTGACCACGGGCACAGCATTATATTGACGGAGATATAACGGAGATATTCAATAATTAAACACAAAATAAAAAACATTTTGTTAAAGAGATTATTTCAATGAGCGTTTTGTTTTCAGAAGAAATTAAATTTTCCAAATAACGAAGATATTTAGAACTGATTTGTTTTATTTAATGAGCGTGTGTTTCACGAAGAGGTGATTGTAAGTGATGACCCCAAACCTCCAATATAACCCACACACAAAATAGGTGAAATTGTGTAATAAACTGTTTCAGAGATCGCTGTTATATCGCACCTTCTACATTGGGTTATCACCCTTTTGATACTGTGTGATCTCTGTATGTACATTGTTCTAATTCAGTATCGACGAGGTGTATGGTAGTTCATAAATTATGCTGCATCCATTAACACCACCGTCCCGGCAATGGAAAGGTAATCAATTTAATACCTATTGTACATATAAGTATATCATCCAGTGTCAACTATTTAATACATAATATTGTATCCATTCACATCATCCAGAGTCAGAGATTTAAAAGTAATAAATTTAATTGTTATTGTTATGTACATTGATAACATTCATGTCGACGAGCTAATGGCAATTCATAACATATATATTTACATACACCTGATATCGCTTCCGATTTCCCCATAGCGTTACGGTAGACACGCCCACTGAGTCAATGTATTCATAACCTATGAACGTAACATGACGTAACTTTCGATGTCGTTAATAGGTTTATGAACACAGTGATCCCGGAAATCACCGGGGATTGTCGGACATGAACGACTGCTTGAATATTCAGCACATCCGGATTTGGCAAGAAATTTGTTTTGGTCTGTAATCAGTGTTGTTACCTTCCTTGCACCTAAAACTCATCTCCTCTGAGTACACAACCCACGTCTAGAAAATTGTTGCAATGAGAATAAAACGTGCGGAGATCTCTCACCTCACAGCATGAATTTATGTCAAAATGACACTCTGTTTATTACCCCAAAGCGTTCGAAACATCGCGAACAATGGTGTTTGCTCATTTGCATAATTTGCAATTAGTTTAACCCTTTACCCAACAAACCGGCCAAAACCGGCCAAATAAAGCTTCAACAGCCTAAAATATCTTCGGTCTGTCTCAATAGAACCATACAAATATGGATATCATTGGAACCGGCTCCTTGACCACATTGTGATAGTTACACTTATGCCCTGTGCCAATGCATTTTTTTAACACTTTTTACCATTTTTTCTTACATTCTTTAACAATTTTATAATATTTAATGTGTTAAGCCAATGCAATGGTCGACTCGCATATATAAGAGAATGCATTGGCACAGGGCCGTTCTGTTGGGTAAAGGGATAAATAGTATTTATTTTTCCCTCTATGGACATTCAGATAAATAATTACAATAGATACAAATTTAGAAGAAACATGGGATTAGGCAACAAGCAATTTAACTCTTTACCCAACAGAACGGCCCTGTGCCAATGCATTCTCTTATATATGCGAGTCGACCATAGGTCGCCTCGCATATATAAGAGAATGCATTGGCTTAACACATTAAAAATTATAAAATTGTTAAAGAATGTAAGAAAAATGGTAAAAAGTGTTAAAAAATAGGCCAATGCATTCTCTTATATATGCGAGGCGACCTATGGTCGACTCGCATATATAAGAGAATGCATTGGCACAGGGCATATCTGGAACTATCACAATGTGGTCAAGGAGCCGGTTCCAATGATATCCATATTTGTATGGTTCTATTGAGACAGACCGAAGATATTTTAGGCTGTTGAAGCTTTATTTGGCCGGTTTTGGCCGGTTTGTTGGGTAAAGGGTTAATGCGTTCTGTGTGTATAGTGTTGCAACCAACGTCAATTCGTTTTATGGCGTAAGGTTTCTATTGGGTATTCTTACATGAGCACACCGTGACTCACATATTTGCACAATAGCATTATATTGCAGCTAAATTGAAATACTGTAGACACAACCGAGCGACCATACAATGCGTTTCGTGTTACTAAGCGTTGAAGTTCAAATAACAGCGCCACTCAGTAGAATTTGATAATTTCCCTTGGCACTACAAATATTCCCACGACCTCACAAATGTATCATTCTGGTAGAACGGTGTGTTGCCAATTGCTTATCCAAAGCCGAACTTAATTGTTAGTTTCATATTTTATCATTCTTGAAATCAACATGAGTCGTCTACATTCATTACAAACTGAACAAGACATTTCGTCATATGTGTATACTTTACTGTGAAATTGCGTATTCCCGCTCTCCGTCAACGGATTCTCACAATGTTTGGTTTTCTAAAAGCGAGGATTCGAACTGCCCGAACTGAACTCCGTGCGTTCATTTAAAGTTGAATAAATAGTTAGACAGACAGACAATGCTAGTTCATAGTGAATTTAGTATATAAATATAAATAGTAAACGGCGGATTCAACGTGGTCATGGGTTTTGACCGCGATACAAATTCAGCAAACTCCGCATGAACCACATTGAAACCGCCGTTCATTTCTTATATACAATTGTATCCATTCACATCATCCAGTGTTGTAGATGTGAATGCAATAACTTTAATATATATTATTAGGTACTTTCATATCATTCAGTTTCGACGATTTAACGGTAACTCATAACATATATAATGTTGTATCCATTCACAGCATTCCGTGTCGGAGATTTAGATGTAATAAATTTAATTTATATTTAATGCTATGTACATTGATATTATTCAGTTTCGACGATTTAACGGTAACCCACAACATATATAATATTGTATCCATTCACACCATCCAGTGTCGGAGATTTAAATGTAATAAATTTAATTGATATTGTTATGTACATTGATATAATTCAGGTCGACGAGTTATATGTAACTCATGCAATGCGTAATGGTGTATCCATTCACATCATCCAGTACCAACGATTTAAATGTCATCAAATTCATATACATCGCTCTATACATTGATATCAATCAGTTTCGACGATTGAACGGTAACCAATAACAAATATAATGTTGCATCCATTCACATCACATAGTGTCTGAGATTTAAATGTAATAAATTTAATTGATATTTAATGTTATGTACATTGATATCATTCATGTCGACGAGTTTTATGTAACTCATAACATATATAATGTTGTATCCATTCACACCATCCAGTGTCTGAGATTTAAATGTAATAAATTTAATTTATATTGTTATGTACATTGATATCATTCAGTTTCGACGATTTAACCGTTACCCATCACATATGTCGGAGATTTAAATGTAATAAATTTAATTTATATTGTTATGTACATTGATATCATTGAGCGTCGATGTGATAACGGTAACTGATAAAATATATAATGTTGTATCCTATATATCTTTATTACCTCCTCGTGAGAGAGTAGATATTTAGATGAGTTATAATATATATTAGTAGAGTCGCTTATGTCCGATTTTGGGCGCCCGTGGGAAAATCATGAACAAATATAGAGACCATGCTCATGAGGCAGTATATGGTCTCCACTTCAGAAACAAATTTGTTAGACACCCTGGGTTCGCGACTGGGTGATCTGATGACGTCACAAAGATGGCCGCCATGCTCATTTTCTTAAGTTCGCTATTGTTGGATTTCATGATAAAAATAAAATTGTGATATAAAATATATGGCAATCCTTTTGTACAGTGTATGGTGTGACGCCAAGTTATATCTGCTATATATTTTGAGAATTACGTAAATATATGTGTATATATATGTGTATATATATGTGTTTGTCCTTTATATACTCGAAATCGGCTTCACCGATTGAGACCAAACTTCCCGTCTAAGGGTAAAAAGTCACGGAAAATGTCATCGGATCATTCGCGAGCCGGTGCGACGACTCCTTCACCCCTTATCCACTCCCCAGTCGTCGTCATTGGCCGGGAGTGCTTAACGCAACAACGCTAAACGCTCCTTATATCTTCCATATTTGGGAAGTGCGTGATTCTTACGTACTTAGGGCTTCATAGGAACGGGGGACATTTTCATCGGGTCAGTTTTTCCGCCCAAGGTGATCTTCACCTTGAAACGGGTACCCACAAATGATATATATGTGTGTGTCCTTTATAGACTCGAACCGATTGAGCTCAAACTTGCTACCTACGGGAAGTTTCATGGACGGGTTAAAATGTGACCCCGACGTGACCTTGACCTTGAAAATGATCAATTCAAGGTCAAATCGGGTCAAATTGAAAAACAAAAAATTAATGAAAAACAAAAAATTAATGATCAATTCAAGGTCAAATCGGGTCAAATTGAAAAACAAAAAATTCATGAAAATCAAAAAATTAAATTAAATTAATTAAAAAATTTATTTAAAAAGCCAGTAAATTAAAAAGGCACACTTAACTCATTGAAAAACAAAAAATTAAATTAAAAAATTTATTTAAAAAATTAATTACAAAAATAAAAAATTGTCATGTTTCTGACGAGTGCCGCCAGTGGCGGGCTAACCTGCTAGTTCATATATAAAAGGCGACCGGGTGTGGGGAGAATGATGTTTTTCCATACATGTCGCTTACATCGTTTCCGATTGCATCGAACTGGCAACGATTGGAGAATGTCCTTCTCTTCAATCTTGATAAAAAAATAAATTAGGCATCATATTAGTTGATTTCTTTAATCATAACCTTGATTTTCTTCTCCAATTGCAATGTTTTAAAGGAAGTGGTATGAATTTCGCCAAATTAAACTTTTTTATTTTCTAATTATTTCCTCAAAGAACATTTGAATTAATCGGTGATGGAAATAACAGGATCATTACATAGGGTATGTACATCTAACTGGATGCAGTATATGTCAACTTATTCCAAGATGGCTTCCAAAATGGTGGCAAAAATACGACAATACGCGAATTTTACCCTCTTACATTCAATTACGTTTCTGTCGTGTAGAAAGAGAATGTAGTAGACTAATTTGCTTTTTAAAATAAATAAACGCCTTGTTATGACACATTCATATTAGTTGTCTTACCACAATGACTCAAAATGCGAGTTAATATAATTATTTTTCAAATAAGCATCGTGCAAATTCGACAAACATCATATATTTCATACGTCAAATAACATGACCATCACAGGAGAACGATATATATCGGTGTTAGATATAATGAATGAATGTACTCCGATTCGGATAATCCGAAGTTATTAATATCTTATTGTCATCGAGATGGCTGCCAAAGTGGCGGAAATGTCGAAATTTGACATAAACTGCGTATATTTCCGAAATATATCCCAGCGTATACGAATGGCACATATGCATATCATTATCATACATGGGTTTCGGTTAGAACATACCATTCACTATATAAAAACCGAGACATATGTTTACGCAAAGCACGTTAAGTATATGGGCTGGTGCCAAACTCGATTTTGATATTATATAAATATTTTAATATAGACCAACATGGTATGGGGAGAGAATAGTGAAGTTGCCAACTTCAGGCACTGTCAGCTACCAGCGATAACATGATGCATGTGGTCACCATAAGTTATTGCATATCGATAATTATTGAATATATCTACTTATATACTAAAAGGTCTAACGACTGACTCAATCAGATTACTGTATATAGCTAACAGTGACTGTTCTTTGAAGCCTGAAATTGACAATATAAACCATGAGATCGCCCGGGGCCTTGTTAAGTTATTATAGCTATAGTTTAATATTCTCCATTTCCCCATTGCAAATATATACCGCCGGTATATAGGCTTGGTTGATGAACGAGGTTAGATAGTATGCCGAAGTTACACGGAGGTTTTCTGACATAATATCCATAAAGTTCTTCGTAAATTGAACCCTTGTATGGGTACTCTTGGTGATCAGACATCCGCTTCTACGAGTCTGACAAACATATGTGTGCATAAAGTTCATGATTGCCTCATGTTTAAACTGCTTCTAGTCACAAGTTCATACTAAGTACCGATACATTTCCACGTGTGTATTAATAAGACGACCAAGCTGGGATGATGACAAATTTGAACTAGAACTCAAATTTGAACTAGAACTCAACTATATTTATTTACTTGCATTTCAGCGATATTGGCATATTTTTTTTTAATACTACGTGTATGTATAGAATTAGTTTGTCTCATATACAAGTAGCGTAATGTGTATCTGGACCATCATACTCTCGTTAGGTGGGGTGAATATAAAATTATTCTCGAAATGACTCACAAAAGCTTGAAAAGTTGATGTCGAATCCGGTCCACAACTGAATGAAACGTATACCTATTGTTGTTGTAGTTTTATTGAAATAAATACTGTTCAACCTGGATTGCTTATCAAGTGAAAATGCATGGAGCTCTTCGTACAATAGCCTCTCCTTGACCGTTTAGATTTATGCTGAAGTTGATCTATATATTCCACCTTGTTGGGTAGATAATCACGATTCATGAATTCAGCATGATATATACAATGTATGGGATATAGCCAAACTGATCTGATAACTCCTAGTCGAACATAATTAGAACAGCTTGAGGCATCTGGATATAGATGGATCGGCTATATAATATGATCTGAAAGATGCCATTAGTATTATAGTGAACCATGGTCACAGCCATAGTTAGTTACGCGTGCAAATTCAAATTTCCGTATTTCCTTTGGTTCATAATAACGTTCTAACCAGAATCAACAAGGCACGTCACGAGCTGTTATTAACTTCAACTATTACTTCACATTGTGTTGTAAGAAGTTAGTTGCCCCGTTATGTCATTCAGTATTCAGAACCTGGATTCCAGAGTATATTGGCCATAATAAATCAAACCGATGACATGACACCAGAAGACCCATCACTACCAACGGATTCTTCATACGTTTCTCGACGTGTGGTCGAACAGTTCGTCAAAACGAGGGAATTAGTAATATAATAAGTATTCCGCCTGTCCATTTTGGCTCATATCTATTGCCTTTACCATTTACATTCGTTCGTCATCTAAACTGCATCTAAAACACTTTCCTGTTGAACGGATGTACAAACGCAATGCATTGTCCCACAAATCAATATGGGATATAATTGTGCTGTATACTATCAATGGTCCATATCAGCCTACAGCGTTCATACCAAGAAACCTTTCGTGTGTTGGTTGAATCACTTTGTGTCGATACCACCAATTAACTGAACGCAAGGACAGCCAAGAACCAGAAACACCACTTCATCTGGTGTCGGGAATCTACCCTGGTGTACGATAATATGCATTTCAACTGAATAAACATGTCCCGTTCAATAACGTGTAGCAACTTCACAAAATGACTCCATATATGCTATGAAAGTGGTTGGACTACTTTGTTGAATATCATCCATATTTCAGAACCTGGTATTCACAATATACCACTTTAATCTTGATACGCTACCCCTCATACGAATATATTATCCACCTATGGAGGTCTATTCTATTTTGATCTGTCATGGTTATCAATACGATTGAAACCTGATAAGTTCAGCTAAACGAGGTTCAAATTGTGTTACCATGCAAATTTAATTCAAGGTTACAGCGCTACTAACAGCGAGTCAAGCAGGCCAAATGACAGCCATATAATTAATTCTACTATTGTTTAAGTTTTATCAACAAAGATGTGTTGTTTCTAGCTTACCAAGAAGAATCATGGTAAAGCTGGGAAGTACAATCCCAACTTCATAGCTATCACAATAAACACTTGTGCATTGCTACATTATATGATACACTATAATTATTTTCTACTGATGAGATATCATGAAAAAGAACTAACACCAACACTTATCTGCATCTGCTTCCGCGTGATATAATATCAGGTCGACACTTGGTGTTGTAACGAACACTGACTTTTCTATTTTGACTGCCATTTTGGTAGCCATCTGGGTGAAATTGAACAGTTCTGTTGAAGTGTGATAATAATTCCGTATGTAGCACGAATATTTCTTTCCCCTCACATAATTCCGCTCATTTCTTTAAATCTATTGCTAGAATATCGGAATAAATTTTTGACATAATGCTATAATTCGGTTGTCTAAAGTGGATTTTTGACAGATCCAACAAGTTTTGTACAATACAATTAGTGCACTGCATTGCTGGAATCACTTAACTAAATGGTTTCCCTTAGGTGACAGTATTAACGTTTCGGCCAAATGCTCTCAATTTAAGCCTGCAGGCCACTCCAGAGATGTTTGTCCGGCTAGATTGACACCAGATGATCACGAAAATGCAAGAACAATCATAGATCATGTGTTTACTTTTAAAAAATAACCCCTAAAAGTGTACGACAGGGCTATCTCACAGCCAAATTTGATCTGGAAAAAACCGGAAGTACAGCAGCTAGTTAAATAAATTTCCCACTCACAAAAATCCATTCCCCCATTAATTCACCGGTTTAAATTACTTAGATATTATGTACAAATCTAATAAACACGATGACATCCTTTAATAGCGTGTCACAATGTATCAGGTGAAGGTCATTCTTCGGTTACATTCACCTCTAGCATTCCACGGTGTACTCGCTCCATGACTCTGGAACACATTTTGCTCCCTGATTCCTGCTAAAGCAATAACTGAATTGTCACAATTCGCAGTCGCTACCAAAAGGAAGGTCATTTACATGAGATTCTTAGAAATCGCATTTTTTTTGATTTTCTGATGCCATTTTGGCAGCCATCTTTGACTGGAATGACATTTGCCCGTGAATTTGGGTATTGTACTTTGAGACTTACTATTGATGAATTGCACTTACTGAATAAATGTATAACAGTTAAGAAATATGGGCATAATTCGTCAGTTCTTATGACAACCCTACATCTGAACTGAACTGACAATGACGTCATTTTTGTGACGTCATAATTCCTTCCAGTCGCGGACCCATGAAGTCTAACAAACTTCATCGGTATGAAGCGAAGATAGGGCAGACGTAAAAGTAAGAGCTCCGTCCAAAACACGCATAAAATCACTTCAAAGTCAAGTTTGCAACAACTTACAAACTGTTTCGATAACCTAAATGTACTATACATATATTAGACAGCAATAGTTGGTGAATTTAAACGCATTTGTCTCAAGAATTTACGCAGGAAGTTACGGTGAATGGACATTGCACGAAATTGGGAAAAATGTCGGTCATGGAAACGAGGTCAAAAGAGAAGGATTCGACAAAGCAAACGAAGACTTATGAATGCAAAAGCTTTGAGGATATCTCGAAATGTTTCGAGCAACTTCATGTGTCACTAACGGGGCAACTAAGTGATGTGGAGGGTAAATTGGAAGTACTAACAGGAAAAGTACAGGATGTCGAAACTTCAACGAAGGAAATAAAAGAAAAAGCTGAACGTATAGAAGAAGTGACAATACCAGCTTTAGATGAAAGAGTGTCAGGTCTTGATGAACAGTTTAAAGCTTTTGAAGAAACACATGATGCAGAAAGGTTAGAGCAGTATAAGACTGACTTTACCACGTTGGAGGACAAAATAAATTCCATAGAAACTTCTGTCACAAAGCTTGACCTATGGGGTCGTAAATGGAACTTGATAATAAAAGGTGTACCAGGAAGTAATAAGGAAACAACACAGCAAACAATGGACAAAACATTAAAGTCTTTTAAAGACAAACTTGATATATCGTCTGACAGAATCCAGCAGATCGGTTTCGCCGCCTGTCACAGATTGCCCATATTTGGGAAATCCAAAACTCCAGACATTATAATCCGTCTTCTGGATCTAAATGACAGAGATTTTCTTCTTGATAGGGCAAAACAACTTGCCCCCGGGACAGGATACAGTATAGTCATGGACCTCCCTCCAAGCTTATCCAAGCTAAGATCCAAACTTCTAAAAGAGAGAAGTGAAATGAATCCAGCACAGAAGAAAAGGACCCAGCTTGTGTTCTATAAGAAGGAGCCTTACATCGAACTCAAAGAAAAGAGATTCGCGAAGAAGACAGATTCATAGAAAGTGTAAAGCAAACTGAAGTGAAAATTTTCCAAAAACAAAATATCAGTGACATGTTATTGAAATAAAAGTTGATTTTTATTCCTTGGTTTGTAAACACTGAGGAAACCGAAATAAATCATTAAATGCAAAAAGTAGCAATTTTCAGTCTATATATGAAAGAAAAACTAATTATCACCAATCGACCAACACAACATTTTACAGAAATATTTTTTTATTTATGTATTTTTTGTTTAATTTTTGTTTTAAACTCAAAATATTTTTGGTTTTCCTAGTAAAATATTGGAGTCATATTTAAAGTGACCCCTCACAAAAGAAAGAAAAATATATCGTTTGTTTCATTTATGTTTCTTGATCCTTCGTCGGTATAAATGAAAATGTGGCATTGCATTTAGAAAATGAAATGATATATTTTCACTTTTTTTACTCAATTTTCCTGTTTAGAAAGAAACTTAACTTGAGTTTATAAACAAAGGAATGAAAATCATGGACTTTTTATCCAGGTAATCTCATAAGTAATGAGACTCAGACTTTTTCTCTTTTTTTTTGTTTGTTTAGTCATTGAACAACTTACAAATGTATTTTATGGCCATTGTTCATAAACTACAGACTCAGTATTCTGTTTATACATGTTATCATTGCAGAGATCAATGAGATATTATGTGTTATGTCTGAAGGACATTGAGTCTTGCTCAATGCTGAGAAATAAATGTAGAATAACACAGTATTTATAAAAAAACATGTACATCCCATGCTTCTGGGCATGCGCATGGCGGGGAGGGTCACTTGGTTGTTTTTTTCCACTGAGTGCATGTCTTCCGCTATGAGCATGTACAGATGCATGGGTTGATATAAATTATCAAATTATTTCTAAAACTTAAAGTGAGCCTTATTTTAAAAATAAACTTAATTGTCTTTATTTCCTACATTGGTTAATAAGATAATTGGAGATAATTTCATTAATGCCTTAATGCCCACAAAGACTTACTTTTGTGAAATTAGCCTTGATGCTATACAAATATATATAAATGGAATAATCCAAATTATAATGTTCAAATTTTCATAAATGAGTTCTATAAATCCTTGAACACTATTATCTGGATTTTATCTTGATATTGCTCAAGAACGGAGCCCAGCCAATTAAATGACCCATTATTGGGGATGATGGAACCGGCGTGTTTGCCCTCTGCACCAATCTGGTCCATCTCATTGTGTATTGTATGTCTTTCATTTGCCATAATGAAGACTGTGTTAATTTTATGGGAGTTTATCATTTTTGTTTATAAAAAAAATAGATCAATGTGCATATTTGCATTTGCATACCGCTGTGTTATGACTGTATACTACAGACCTCAAGGTACACACACCCTCTATATTATATCCAAGAAAATGGATAGTTTCAAAATAGGATGTATGAATTGCCGTGGACTTTCCTCTGATCAAATCAAACGCCGTGACTTTTTTAACAGAAGTAGAGATACTTTTGATATAACACTACTTATTGATACCCACTCAACTAAAGAGGTAGAAAGAGCATGGAAAGCTGAATGGGGCTATGACATAGTCTTTACCTCTTATACAAGTTCTAGTAGAGGAATCGCTGTTCTTTTCAGAAATACTATAGAATATAAGATTCATAATTCTATCATTGACTTGGAAGGGAATTTCATAATACTGGATTTATCAATCCAGAATCAAAGGATTACTCTATGTGCAATATATGGTCCAAATGATGACTCACCTTCTTTTTACAATGATATTTTCTTTAAAATTGAAAAACTAGAAAACAGTACCATATTGATGGGCGGTGATTGGAATGTTCCACTAGACTATGATTTGGACACGATTAACTATAAACACAAAAATAATGTAAAATCCAATGAAAAAATTCTTCAAGCCATGCAACAGTTAGATATACATGATGTTTGGAGACTAAATAACAAAGATCAAAAGAGATTTACTTGGAGAGGCCCAAACAAGAAAATGGCCAGGCTTGATTATTTTCTGGCGTCATCTGATTTACAGCCTTTTATGGTTGATACTGATAGATTAAACAGCTACAACTCTGATCATAATCCAATAAACCTGAGTTTTAAATTCACTAATCAACCCAGAGGAAGAGGTTTTTGGAAATTTAATGATAGTCTTTTAGAAGACCCAAAGTATTCAGATATTGTCAAAGACACAATTATTAAGACTGTGGATATATATTCTAAAAAAGATGGAAACTCCCTCACAATAAATGACCAACTATTTTGGGAAACACTTAAAATCATGATTTGTGGTGAAACAATAGCCTATTCATCTAAACTGAAAAAAAAACAGAAAAAAAAGGGAATCTGAAATAGCAGAAAAACTAACAAAACTCAATGTATTGCTAGATAATGGTGACCATTCTGCTACAGCTGAAATTGATAAACTCAATGCAGAATTAAAAGGAATTCGAGATATAAAAATAAAGGGGATGATACTTAGAACCAAGGCTAAATGGAAACTGAGGGGGAAAAAGCCACTAAATATTTCTGTAATCTTGAAAAACGTCATTACACAGAAAAAATTATCCCAAAAATTATAAAGTCAGATGGAACAGAAACATCTATTTTTCTGAAATTCACTTAGAACAAGAAAACTTCTACAGAAATCTCTACACATCAAAATTGGAAAACGAGGCCGAACATGAATGCGATTTTGACTTCTGGGATAAAAATAACTCATTCCTTAATTTCCTAGAGAATGCAGAAGCCGAGTCCTTAGAAGGTAAATTATCTACTATCGAATGTATCACAGCACTGAAAGCAATGAAAAATGATAAATCACCTGGTAATGATGGTTTCACTGTCAGATTCTACAAATTTTTTTGGAATGACCTTGGTCAGTATATAATCAACTCCCTAAATCATGGATATGAAAATGAAGAACTCTCTATAACTCAGAGATGCGGCATAATTACCTGTATCCCAAAAGCAAACAAGTGCAAACACTACCTGAAAAACTGGCGACCCATCTCGCTCCTTAATGTAGACACTAAAATAGCATCAGCAGTTATTGCCAATAGAATGAAAAAATATCTAGAAAACCTTATAAGTTGTACTCAGCTTGGGTTCATGTCGGGGCGATATATTGGGGAGGCAACAAGACTGATCTTTGACCTAATTCAAAAATGTGAGCAGAATGATCTATCAGGAATTATAACAATATTAGATTTTGAAAAAGCATTTGATTCTTTAGAATGTGATTTCATTCAGAAAACTCTAGAATTCTTCAATTTTGGTCCATCTATTAAAAAATGGATTAAAACTTTTTACACAAATATATACAGTTATGTGATAAATAATGGTAATATATCCAACACAATAGACATCCTTAGAGGCGTGAGACAGGGGGTGCCTTTGTCTCCATATTTATTTATACTATGTGTAGAAATTCTCAGTGCATGCATAAAATTTAATCCAGACATCAATGGGATAAAAATTAATGATTCCGAATATTCTTTGATACAATATGCAGATGACACAAACCTCTTCCTCCAGGATGACGAAAAGTCACTAAATACTGCCCTTAATACCTTCAGTGCATTTGCCAAACTTTCGGGTTTAAAGGTAAACTTTGATAAGACACAAGCTATATGGATTGGGGCAAAAAGGGGTTGTGGTGAAGAGTTGAACACTGACCAAACAATAATATGGAATCAAAACCAATCTTTTACAATTCTTGGTATAGAATTCAATTTATTCAACACTGATTTCATCGAAAACAATTATAAAACAAAATTCAAAAAAATAGAAAATCTATTAAATGACTGGTCTTTTAGATCCCTCAGCCTATATGGAAAAACAACTGTTGTTAAAACACTTGCCCTACCAATGTTAACACATTGTCTTTCAGTATTACCGGCACCTTCATCTCAATTGTCAGATAAGATTCAAAAGCTCTTCTACAATTTTGTGTGGTCCGGTAAAAATGATAAGATAGCAAGGAATGTTGTAATAAATAGTACTGAAGAGGGTGGATTGAAATTTCCCCATTTGAACTCTTTTAGCAATGCTCTGAAAATGACTTGGATACAAAAACTTGTAGACCCAAATACTAGCGCAGGATGGAAAAATCTAATAATGGATGATATAGAACCTCATGGAGGCCCACACATATGGAATCTTCGAAGTGAGGGTCTGAAAGTGATAAGTAGTAAAGTGAGCACATTCTGGAAAGATGTTCTTCAAGCATGGTCAAATCTCCATAAAAATCCCACCACAACCCCTTTAGACATTCGATGTGAACCTCTATTTTACAATCCAAATATCCTTATTAATAAAAAGTTATTTTACAATAGGCACCTTATAGAAAATGAAATATATTACATGAATGATCTCATGAAGGATAACTCAGGTCTTTTGAATTATGAGGAATTTTGTCAAAAATACACCTCTAAAATTCCTTTCACCACCTATCATGGACTGTTAGCTGCCATACCTCGTGCATGGAAAACATTTGTGAATGAGAACATGAAACTTGATACAATCAGCAATAATAATATAGAAACCTTGAAGAATTGTGTAAAGACATGCAAAACATTTTATCCAAAATTTTTGCAAATTTATTGCACAATTCCAACTGTTTCGCAGAAAAAGTGGGCGAAAAATCTTGATAAAATATTTTCTGAAGAAGACTGGAAAAAAATCTATACTAATATCTATACATTTACTAATGACAGTAGTCTCATATCATTCCAGTACAAAATAAACCACAATATACTCTATGCCAATGCAAAACTTTTTCAACTAAAGCTGTCAGAAACAGCCATTTGTACATTCTGTCAGTCGGACAGAGAAACAATACTACACTTGTTTTATGATTGTACAGTCACAAAATCTATTCTACTTGAATTTCAACAAAAAATTAAAGAGAAATGTGATCTGATACTGAAAATTTCACCAGATATTGTGATTTTTGGAATATATGACGAATACAACACTCAAGACAACTTGAGGAATATTTGCCTCCTACTATTCAAACGATATATTTTCTCCAGCATGATAAAAAAGAAAGACCCAACTTTTATTGGATTTCAAGAATGGCTTAAGTATTATAAGAAAGTAGAACAAGCATCGCCAAAAAATTTTGCATCGAAAAAAGAATCCTTTTTCATGATAGATGGAATATGATAGAACATATCTTTAAACAATAACATTATAACGTTATAAAAATATTTTTAGTCCTCTCCTTCACATATGTTTTCTGGCAAAGGTCAGCATAGTTCCACGGCAATTCATACTCATAAATATAAATAAAAAGTACTGTATACAAGCCCACATGCATGTATGTCACAGGAGTTCACCTCCTCCAACAACCTTGCAACTTGTCGAATTTCATTCTCGGACTAGCATTTGGCAAATCATAGAGAGAGACTTCTGGCAGGTTGCACTGAGTTGTTGGCGGGGGGATGGACTTTTGGAACATTGTGTTTGTCTTACATGGTTCTTTTTGCTTACTGTTTTTTTTTTACTTTTTTTTTTCTTCTCAACTCATCAAACAAATTAAAAGAGACATCAGAAGATAACCATCATCTAACATGATAACTTTTCACTCTGATAACTTAATAACAAAACAAAAACAAAAACAAGAAAACAAAACAAAACAAATGGGTTTAATACCTCCAATCGTTTATTTCAAGTAAACACTCATCACAGAACCATGTAAGGAAGAACTATATTATAGGACAGTATTTTGCTTCCTACGTTTATGTAATTTTCTTTACCTTAAATATACAAAAATTCATATACATTTATGTCATTACAGTTTTGTGTAAATCAATATTTTTTTGATTCCAATAAACATTATTAAAAAAAAAAAAAAAAAATGTCTAACAAACTTTTTCCGACAAAGTAAGTGATACCCTATCATAAAATCATAGTCTCTACATTGTTCAAAAAATTCCCACGGAAGTACATAAGCAACTCTACTATATATATATATATATAGACTGATACGCTTCCTAACTCTCGGTGAAAGGGCTTCCTTTTAAAGGATTTCCCCGTAGCCGAGGTGGTTAGGTCGTGGATACGATCATCACAGTCTGGGCTAGGCGAGGTTGGCGCGGGTTCGAACACCGGCATGGATGAAAATCGGGACCGGTTTTCAAGCTTGATTTGGTTTGGGGAACATCTCGATGTACCATTCCGATCGACACATGGCTATTTCGATAAGAAATGAGAATTTGTTCACGCAAATATGAAGCAATGAACACTCATACTGAGTCCGTGCCTCCATAACTCTGACATATATATATACGCCAGTACCAGTAATCGTATGGTCACAGATGCAATTTCGGAGGAAGTGCATTGACATGTTTCCAGAATGGTAGATCAAGAATTTAGAAGGTAGTGTGTTCGAACCCATGTTCAGACTGATACGCTTCCTAACTCTCGGTGAAAGGGCTTCCTTTTAAAGGATGTCCCCGTAGCCGATGTGGTTAGGTCGTGGATACGATCATCACAGTCTGGGCTAGGCGAGGTTGGCGCGGGTTCGAACTCCGGCATGGATGAAAATCGGGACCGGTTTTCAAGCTTGATTTGGTTTGTGGAACATCTCGATGTACCATTCCGATCGACACATGGCTATTTCGATAAGAAATGATAATTTGTTCACGCAAATATGAAGCAATGAACACTCATACTGAGTCCGTGCCTCCATAACTCTGACATATATATATATATATATAGCTATACATATAGCTATATTTATATACATATAGCTATATATATATATATATATATATATATAGAGTAACAAGATTGGTAACATCATTTCTGTTCACAACACGCGATGTCAACGATATAGATGTCATCAATTTAATATATATTTTTATATTATACATGTATTGCATGTGCTCGATGTTGACATGAGTATTTATCAACCCGATGAAGCTAGTATTAACTTCCGAGGGTTGACATATCCTCGTGTCGTGTCTTACTGACCCGTGTGTATATGCAAATGGATCCATAAAATACAGAACAATGTCAAAATTGAATAAACAATACATGTATGATGAAACATATTACCAACTAGGGCTGCACGATATTTCGATATTTTTGTTTTGAATACCGATCGAAACCAAACGGATATTGGATTATTCGATATATCGAGTCGGTATCCATTTCAAGGTATCGAATACAGTTTTTGGAAATTAATGTAGCTTGTAACAAAACCCGCAAAAGGAACTAAAATGTTATGGGATATAATCCGTGTAGAGCTATGTAATGGGACACTCACTTTCGTATTTGTGTACCAAATTAAGAGAGTATACCATGGGGTTTCATTCACAGCTTGCGACAGTCATTCGTGTCGTCGCTAATGTATAGAATCCCGGTAATTAAACAAAAGGTTACACTGGTCACTTGACTGGTGTAAATGTTTTCCATATGCCTCAGTGCTAACGTTTTAGCGTATGCTGTTGGCTATATAAATATTGGGTCCAAATTTTCTTTTAAATCTGAAAAATTGACATTTGGGGAAACATTTTACACAAAAAAATCATGTCTGTCTAGCAGGGAATTCGCCTTTAAATCTTGTGTTTTCGTAACTAGTGTCAGATCCGCATAAAAAAATACTGTCATATTTTAGACCACACCAAAAAATTCAAACATCACTACAAAGGGTTATTTCCTGTGCCAATGGCTATTTTACCTATGGGAAATCATAGGAAAGAGGTGTGATGATTTTTGTATGCAAAAAGCACACAAGGCTATTGACCAATCAGGGCCAAGTGTATATTTTATTCTCTCCTATATATTCCTCCCGCATCCGCTAGATGTCACTCGGAACCTTATTTACACCAGTGTAACCAAAAGGCGCTCTTGGTCTGCAATCAAAGGCTGGTGTTAACTGAATGTGACAGGTTTGAAATTACATACGTCGCACCTCATGTGAATATAAGCTCCACACACCGGGGTTCGGCTTAAATCAACACAACACAAAGGCGACCTTGAGCATGGTAGCACTATGTGGGAGTGACATCGCCTAGCATCTATATGACCCGCCATATCAAATCTAGTCGTAAGTCGGGATTTTTTTTACCCTGTGCCAATGCATTCTCTTATATATGCGAGTCGACCATAGGTCGCCTCGCATATGTAAGAGAATGCATTGGCCTAACAATTTGTTATCATTTTTTATAAATAAATGTTTCTGACATTTTTTAGGACATAAAATAAAAAAACATCCATTACCCTGCAGGGAGCCCCATACATATATAGAAGCATAAAGAAGAGTGTCGTCTGCTCATGTTTGTCTGGGGCTCTGTATGGGTGAAATTGTAAAATTGTTAAAGAATACAAGAAAAAATTATTAAAATTGTAAAAAATAGTTAGGCCAATGCATTCTCTTATATATGCGAGGCGACCTATGGTCGACTCGCATATATAAGAGAATGCATTGGCACAGGGTAAAACAAATCCAGTCTTACGACTGGATTTGATATGGCGGGTCACATGTATGAGAAACCAACTACTCACAGCGAAAAAGTCAAAGTCCATTCTCCAACTAGACGAAACAGACACACCAATATAAACCTTAACATCACCGGACACCCCCACCACGCCTTCGTCACCTTGCCTCCAACCAGTATAAAGTACCTACGACAGCCACAACGATCGGTCGTCATCGAGAAACCAAGAAAGGGTGAATGGACTTGCACACAGCAGTACGAACATCCTACCTTCGGCCGGAAATGACTCAACAACAATTGCTCGTTCATATTCGCCAGGACATGTCATCGTGATTGCATTGTCTCTTGTTGCTGTTCCCGCCTACTGGTTCTGGATCGCTTGAGAGTTGTGTGGTCGTCCTCGGGACTTAGCCGCCCGAGCGATTCAGACTGAGTGATTCTGGATCTGGCAGAGGATTATGGACTTAATCCTCTCTGCTTTGTTAGCCGCCTTGGGCAGATTGCGCGTTGTGGATACCCTTAGCTGGACTCTACAGCAGGCTAAGGTGGGCTTCGTGCATCTGTCTGTGAAATACCATATTGCTCCAGCAGTACCCTCTGCTGGCGGTAACTCGGCCATCGACCTACTAGTGGGGTCCCTTAGGCAAAAATAAAAGCGCCATATTGTGACTTTAGTGACTAAAGCATGACACTTCATATATATGTTGCTTAGTTATAAGTAAAACTTTTTGGATTCTGGTGCCCGGGTGGAAGGACCTGTGTCGGGATAAAATCAGGTTTCCATGGCAACGGCATCATATATTTGGAGAAAAGGTGAAAAAGCCCGATGTTTGGAATCAATGAGCCTTGTGTTCAAAGAAATGATGTTGTAGCATAGTGCCACAAAAAAGAGCACCAAACCGACTGGGCCACTAGGACATATATGATCAAGGTCAATTGCTAAGGACAAGGTCATTGGACAAAGTCAAATTCATTTTTTTTATCAATTGTCGAATATTTCGCTACCCCTAGTGCCTTTGTCATAACAAATAATCCCCATCATAATGCAAAATAAGTACGGACCCATCACCACGTTCAATTTGATATATGTCCCACTTGATATAAGACGATCAATGTCAAAATGTTACAACGTTCAATCTCTACATAATCACATTTAAGTACTAATTTTTATAGTATTTGTGGCAATACATAAGTCAAGATACATTACCATCAAGGTACCATCAGACCAAATAAACACGATTTTGTGACTTTACTAACTAAACCCCGATACTTCACATATATGTAGCTTAGTTATAGAGGAAACTTTTTGGATAGGGTGCCCGAATGAGGGGTCATGTTTCTGGATATAATATGGTGTCCATGGCAACATCATCAAATATATGGAGAAATGTTGAAAAAGCCCACTGTTGGCAACCCGATGAGCCTTGTGTTTGACTAAATGGAGTGAACTCATTGTGCCACCAATGGTCCATCAAACGAAATGGGCCCATATGACATATATAATCAAGGTCACCTGCTAAGGTCAAGGTCAATGGGGAACAAAATAAATATAACGGTCTATGTTATATTACTACGACCTGTCACTAACTCGCGGCCATATTGGAGCAACCAGCTCCGGTTCCGTGGTTTTAGTGCTACAGGTCAAAGTTTTGGAGTAGTATTCCATATATTGAATTCATGAATAATTCAAAAGCTCCATATATGGAAATGCTACTCCAAAACTTTGACCAGTAGCATTAAAATCACAGAACCGGGGCTGGAAGAATCTCTGAAACCGCGGAATGGAGCTGGATGAATCCAAAACGGCCGGGACCCAGTGATCTCGCTTGTCTCATATTCCGCCAAACCTGGTGCGTTAGTCACGAAAGCAATCCCCATAATAAGCGAGATAACTGAGTCGCTATCATATTGGATCCATCCAGCCCAATTTCGTGCATTCGGTGCTACACAACAAAGTTCTGTAGTAGCATTCCATGTATAGAGATTTATGAATTCCATATATGGAATTGGTGAATATTCAATACTCCATATATCGAACGCTATTCCGGAACTTTGACCTGTAGCTCTTAGACAGCCGAATGGGGGGCTGGATGGATCCAATATGGTAGGGACTTATTGATCTCGCCTTTAATGCACGCCAATTAGGCCAGCATCATCGCGTTCAATGATATCACACTCTTGATTTTAGTGCATACTCTACAGGTGACAACAATAATTTATATAATCACATTTTAAGTACTACATTTTTGGTTTAAGTAATATTTATTTCTTCCCAAAAATATAACTAAAGTGCTACTTGTTTATTGTATATGTGGCAAAATGTCCTGCGTAATTCGTTACTGATAAATCAGGTGATTGTTAATGAACAAAACATTTAAATAGCCATATACCGTACATATAAAGCGAATGTATTTTATTATTATATTTTTTAGGTTGGGTTATAATTTTCCTGATAACAAAAATGTTGTTACCATGGCAACTGAAATCGTAAATGCTGCACAGTGGACATTTTCTATTAAAAATTATTATATTTTCACATACTTTCCCCAATTTTGTACAGAATTAATTTTAACAACTGGTCATATATGAGACGTTCATTATCTTCCCATAAAAAAGGTGGACATGTGTAGAAATAATCTAGTTTTCATAGCAACTATTAGCACAAATACTGTCCAAATTGTCATTTTAGTGAACTTTTTGCTGTATTACTAATATCTCAATTTCGTTCAGAAATATAGAATACTATCCACTGCGCTGCATAACTTAGTCATACTTTTCCATACAAAAAACTATGTTGAGCGGTGGATACAATGCTTCTGTTTCCATAGAACCGTTCCCAATGTAATTCACACACATCTGCTCGTTTTATGGTTAGAATCACAGAAGAAGTTGGCGACAATGATTCATACCGAATTATTCAAAATATATTTCTGTAAGATTGTTCCGAAAAGGTAAAAGTATAAGGCCTCAAATTCTTGATTGATCAGCTAACAAGATCAATAGTAAGCGAAATATTATCACCAGCTGAATGAGACAAAGATTAATCATAAAAATATGATTAACAATATTCCATTACTTAATGACCGTAGCTTAGATATAGAACTCTTAAATTTATGGCCATGCGAATGACATTCATTACTTAAAATTGGAAAACAGAATGCACATGTAAGACACCGTTGTTTCTAGTTGTTTGTGAAATATGTACATATATGATTGTAGAATGAACATTTTATCAAATGATTCCACCCAACTATTTTATTACCTTTTTTGACAAGGTACCTCCGAAAAGTCTGAGAATCATATATTGTAATACTTTATGGTACAATATACAACATGACTGGGGTGAATGACATCAATAAAAGTATCCATGGTTCTAATATCACAAATATATTGGAGTTTTACCATGTTTACAATTTAGGCAACTGATGGAGATCATAATTGGGATTTTAAAGATTTTAAATAGAAATACAAGCGGGTGTAAAAAAAATTGGCGGTTTTGACATTCCCAACAACCCTGTCATACTTTCCTGCTTAGTTTTAACAACCCCCGCCATCCGCTCCTTTTAGCTCAACTTATCGAATTTGAACGATTTTTTCAACAAAAACATGGATGCCGGCAGCCATCTTGCATTTTACACTTTGCACAACTGGATGGTCCCCAGGTGACTGAGATTATGCTTTGTTCAAATGGCGTCGCCTGGTCGAAAGGGGGTCTCTTGGGTGACTGATTCAGATTTGTTAAAATTTGGGTCACTTTGTCAAATGTGGGCGGAGCCAGGGACATAACTATTTTCCTCAATATTTATTCTTAAAACATTTTCTCAAGAGCCATCAGTCCCATTTAGCCTATATTTTGTATGGAATGTCCTTGGGTTGTTAGATTTGTTAAAATTGGTCTGACCATGCGTTTTGGTGTTTATGGTAATGGGAAGTTGGGAATAACATATGTTTGAATGGGGTCGGCCATTAAAAAAGGAAGAGAGCATGTCAGGTTGGAGATATCACTTCCAATCTAAGGGGGATGTGCAAAGGAATTTTACGAACTTGGGAGTATGTTTGCTTCAGTTGGGAGGGGACATCCCATGGACTATGTTGGGTTGAGGTCGGGCTTGCAATTTAAAATTTCAAGGTCGACACCTCACTGCTCAACGGTGACCCTCTAGCGACGTCCCTGTTTAGAACTACTTGTTATTAAGTGATTTTGACATGTTCTAACTGTTGTGATCTTCAGAGTCCGAGTATTCTCAGTCTTTACAGTCAAGCGAGCGACTCAATAGTCATCAATCGACTACCTTGTATACCTAGTCCACGGATGCGACCTCACATTACGCCAGGTGCCTTTCGCCAATTCCTGACAGTAGCAAAACATCACAATCCCTCAATCTATGGTGCCATATGCCACTCTATAGTCATCATATTACACACTGCCTGATAGCACAGCAGTTTTGCAACACGTACCCCACTGTCTTTCGGTGGCAATTCCCATCAGTCCATGGTTTGCTTGGGTATTTGAATGAGACAATGAAAAACATAAAAATTGTGGTTGTTCAAGTTATTTGCCAGCCGGGTTTTGTAAATGGTCCATGCTGTCCGAGAAAGTTCAATATATCCCATATTTCTATTAAATACATACAAATGCTAAAAGTATAAGGGTGAAATGTTGACATAGATTATGTTGACCTGACCTTGATCAATCTCATCCCATCCGGGTAACCACCTCCAACAATGGTGGTTTGAGGTCACTCGACCAATGTGCCAAGTTCCATGCTTCAGATACTATAGTCACGATTCATGCGATTCTTAGGGGACCCCGATTATCTGTAAGAATTAGGAAATAGATTCCTTAAGGGACCCCGCTGTATATAAGCAAGAGGAATGTGCATTGATCCCAGTTATATTTGAGAATAAGATAAAAGTTGCATGATCATTCCTCACTGTAATATTGACTATGCATATGTCCTAATTTTGCCCCAGAAACCATTTCCCCCATTAATAACCTTGACATATGAGGATTATCCTGATTGGCTGAACACATTAGGGCACTAATATGCACACTTGCGATGGTTGAAAGGTATTGTGGGGCATATTCGAGCAATCACATTATTTAGCCACAACAAAACAGCAGTTATTTGATCATTATAGCATTGTTCTGGTATTTGACCTTTGTCAATTTTATTATAAGTCTTTGCCTAACTTGCGCGAACACCAGATGAAAGCGTGAAGCCATTAGTCATTGCCTGACTTGCGTGAAGACCAGAAGATACGACGAGAAGCCATTTGATTATATAAGTCATTGCCTACCTTGTACCAACACCAGAAATACACCGAAGCAAAGTAAAACAAACGCTGTCTTCATAGCTGAGGTTTTCATTCCGATCTGCGCCAGTCTGCTAAATATATCATAAATTCATAACACAACCAGGATGTTTTTTACACTTCGGAGGGTACACAGATATACTCCCATTGTCACCTGTAAAATTAATGCACGCGTGGGCGCTCTAGAACCATTCGAACAAAGCAAGATAAAATGCTTTTAAGTGACGATAACATCAATTTGTATATATCATGTTATTGAATCAACGTTGAGCCTACGCATGTCCGCCTAATTATGCCTATTTTTCCACGAATTTGAAATGCATCAATTGTTCTGTGGTATTTTATTTTGATAGCATAGCAGGAAGTTGTCGGCACGTTTTTTTAATATAAACAACCACGATTTAAGATAAAAGTATGACCGGAGGGTCACGGATACTATACGTTAATCTGATTGTACCTTTGGCCGGTCAGCGGATATTCATTGTTCTCTCGCTTTGTTAGTGTAAACATATCTTTATTTCCAAATCCAAACAAATAACATAATATACAGATGACACATATACAAAACATAAAACAGCTAATGTATGGAAACGAGGATCAGGCAACAAGCCCGAGGCTTATATGAATTCTTCTCCTCGTTGGCGACATGCCACCTACCCCAATAAGTGAAGGAGGGGTATCGATCAGACGGGAAGGGATTGACATAATGGTATTAGGAGAAATGGAGATATATAACTAAATTTGAGTTAGGGATGAAAGACAGGGAGAAGATGGTGTTAGGGATAGCAGGAGGCCGAGAGAGGGAGAGGGTGAGAAAGTAGAAGACGGGGGGGGGGGGGCAGATGAATCGTGAAACGATGACAGTGATGGGGAGTTTTCAAAAATTGGGTTGTTGCGTGATAAGAATTATGCTCATATATAGTAATATGCATGCGTCAGATGCCATGAGAGGGGGTCAATGGGAGGGGGGTCAATCACAATTGCTGTTAACTGGTTACATCCGTCAAAATGTAATTAAACAAACACACACGGCTACGAGTGTTCATAATAAACATATGTTGTGGATTATATATCTTCCGTGAGAACAAGAACGCATTCAGCAGCACTAACCCGAAACAGGACGATTCCTATTTTAAGGGTGCTCACTGTGAATATCGCAGCATCCTTCATGTGGAATCAGTTCACGTATATACAGGATAATCATAACTAAGTAACATACAAAATAATTCGTTATCGGAAGGCATTTAGTACTACATATATGTTCGGGAATATCATGCTGCCGCATAACGCGGCCGGAATCAGAAACAATTCGTAACCCGTACAAATGAGAGAATCATGGGAATCTTTTTGTTCTCATAATATATGTCTGTACTGCATTAAATATTTGTTTGTTTTCGCGAAGGCTAAGCTCCCTTGATCCCCGCAATAGAGTATTCTCAGATAGGGCAACATTAGGTAGGGAGTCATATAGTTCTCTTCTGGGCTTTTGATAAAAATGTACATTCAAAGAGATAGCGGTAAGTTGTCTCAAGTTTCCCCACATAAACAGAAGGGGGGAAATGTTTACATGATTATCTGTCAGGTCACAACTCGGGTGGCTGCATTTCAGGCTTAACCTGGTATAGGATATGATATTTACGTCATTTACTATAATAAAAATAGGCAGGTGGACGTATATTCCTTTTTGAAGTCTTCGATTGTACTGCTGCCCTTTGTAGTTTCCGGCAGTTTATTCAATTGGGTAATTGTAGCTGGTAAGAAAGAATCCATATAATAGTCATAGTTAATATACGGAGGTAGCCTTATATGTTCAAATCTGAAGTTATATCTGGAATTGTTTGCCTGGATTGGGCGTACACAATTTCTTAAAATTGATAAAAGACGCGCATTATTCGTACTGATAGTTGCACCTGTTACTATTCGGACCATTTCGTACTGAACCTTTTCAATGTCATCTCTATGATAATCAGGACAGTTATCCCATATAGGGGTGGCATATAAATGTTCAATGTATTTTTTCAAGCGTTACTCTGCATAGCCTGTGTCTATGTTTACGTACTAAATTTAATCAAGCATAGATCTGATGTGGATACCCCATGAGCCTATGTTGTCGAAAGTAAGTCCCAGATGTTTATGGCTGTCAACCTTGACAATTGTCGCGGCTTCCATGGTCAAATGTGTGTGATATACTGGTGTTTCTTTCCTGGAGATTAAGAGGGCTTCTGTTTTCAGGGGATTGAATTCTGATGCTCAACGCATGAGAGCATCGAGGTCATCATTGATTAGTTTTGCGGCCATAGTGGGGTCTTCGATAGTGAGAAATAGAGGGGTATCATCATCAAATAGACGAATGTTACACCATATATTTTCGGTTATATCATTAATATAAATTAAGAACAGAAGCGGGCCTAATACTTAAACTTGTGGGACACCGGCTGTTACATCTTGTAATTCCGTGTGTGTGCCGTCTATATATATGACAACATATTGTTGCTACATTCAAGATACGATTTCATTAAGTTATACAAGTTTCCACTTATTCCCATTTTCGTCAGTTTGTTCATGAGGCCACGGTGCCAGACTTTATCGAACGCTTTACTTATGTCGCAGAATATACACCGGACCTCTTTTCCGTCGCCTGGTGATCGACATATATTGTCATATATTTCGGTAAGTTGGAAGACTGTTGAGTCATTGCGCATGCAACCAGCTTGGTAGAATCATAAGATTTGGTGTTCATCAAGAAATTCCCATAGATATTTATAAATACATTTTACATAGACCTTTGAGACGCAACTTAGTAGGGAAATTGGTCAGTAATTTGATACAAGACTGGGATCACCGCTCTTGAATATAGGTGTAACATGGGAATGCTTCCGCTGTGGTGGGTAGTAGCTGTTTTCGGTAAATATTCTGAAATAGAATTCAAGAGGTTCAAAGAGCGAGTAGGCAATTTTTTTCAAAACTCTGACTTGTTCTGTCTGGCCCACTAGACTTAGATACTTTGAGAATTTTTAACGCTTTGTAAATGTCAGGGGCTCTGATTTTTATATTGCTTAGTGTGGATATGGAGTTATCATGATCGAGCAGCGGTAGGCTATTCCCAAAGTCATCAACTGATATATTACAATAATATGAATTGAAAGCATTTGCTTTTTCAGTTGGTGGGATCAGGAAGTCGCTGTTTATATTCAAGGGGGGTATTGGTCGATCATTGGTTGTAAATACTATTTTCTGGAGGGTTTTCCAAACCTGGCACATCAGAATGACAAAAACGAGTCAGAGTGATGTACCGGAAGGTCGACCAGAAAGCCTTTTAGAAAGTCAAATAAGGAGAAGAGCAAAAAACGGCTTAAAACATATTTGTCACAAGAATCGTTCACGCAATACTGCTGGACACAAAATACACGGGCTATGTTGCAATGTCTCCTCTGTACACACTATGCTTAGTTAGTAAGGCACATGGCACTTCAACAGCGAAGACCTCGATGACCCAGCCAGCAAGGCGCACGACACTCCGACGGCGGAAACCCCGATGTCCCAGCCATCAAGCCGCATGACCCTCCCACGGTTTAGACCCCGGTGCCTCAGTCAGCAAGGCGCATGGTATTTTTATGGAAGGGACCCGGGTCATTCGATGGATTATTCAGTGTACGTTCATTCTTGGTATCATACTCATGTTTGCTTTTTCTGATAGCCGATTTTGTTTCATTACGTTTAGATCTAAAGTTTGCCCATGTTTGTGGTGTATTTTTTCCTTTTAGCTATCTTTGTGCAATCGATTGCATTGCCTCATCAGTTTCCGACCATTATACGTAAGCCATTGAGGACTACCTTTCCGGATCTGCACTATCATATTGGGGATATTTTCACTGTATACCTTCTCAATTATTGCAGTCAAGTTATCTGCATGAGCTGATAGTTCAAATGATGTATTATCGTCATAGTTCCAGTTTAATAAGCCTTCGTTCGTGGTATCGAAGTGAGCCAGATTATAATTCCAGACACGTCTAGTGAGGGTTATAGCCGATTTATTTTTCAAATGTGTTATCAGAGCAACAACTGGACAGTGATATATAACTATGTTGTCGAATATGTTACCAAGAACACAAGGGGGATCAGCAAGGTTTGGGTTGCTAGTCATGAATAGATGAGTTTTCAGTGAAATGCGTTTTATCAGCGACCAATTGGGTCAGACCACGTTCGCTACATAATGCCGTTAAGTTTGCCATTACCATGTGTGTACATAGTTTTCATTGAAATCCCCACCTATTATGACATCCAGGTCGCTATCGCGCGCAAGGGAACTGTTATCATTAATGTTCGTCCACAGGCTTCCGTGGGAGTTTGGAGGGAGATAGAAGCATCCTAGAAGAAAGCGTTTTGTGTTAATTGTAACCTCTATCCAGATAGTTTCTACTTCATCACTGTCGAGGTTTTCGCATATTTTGAATGGTATACATGTAGTGTCCCGAACGTAAATACACACACCCCTCCTATTCTACCATCGTTTCTGTCTTTGCGGGCAGGAAGATGAATTTCTGAATCCGGAATAGAATGATCGACCCATGACTCGGTTAATAGACATACGTCGTACTCGCCATTTGATGTTTCGGCCGCAAGTATATCTAATGTATTTCTGATGCTCTGTGTATTAAATACCAGTACCGAACAAGAAAACTAAGATGCATGCAAAAGGTCGCCCGTGAACTATATACCATAGAATTGTTGTAGCTATCGATTATACACTTTGGAACACATGTCTGTATGTATGTGTGTATGTATGAATGCATGTGTGTATGTGTTATAGACTCTAACACTGCTCGACCGATCCGACTCGGATTTGGTATTTAACGTGTCAACTTGACCTCGCTCATAGGCATATTTCTGGACCTTGACCGATGCGACTAACAATTTGTGTGTAGGACTACTTCGATCCCGGGAGCAATATGGACGGGTCCAATTTCACGTGGGACCATGCCCTCGAACGTGCTGATATAGGCATGTTTCTGGACCAATTGAACAATAGTTTGGCCAGACGCTGTATATACTGAGTACCGTCCAGATGGAGGCGATCACAAACAAATCCCTAAATAGCCCGAACGAAGTCGAGTACATCAGCTAGTCTAATATATATTTTGGACATTTGTCTGTCTGTTTGTCTGTTAGCTATGGCCGGGAAAACTGCGGACAGATTTGACGAAATTTGATACCTAGGGGAAATTATTTCCAGGGAGTATTTTGGACGGGTCAAATCTTGATCCCGACCTGACTTTGACATTAAAAAAGATCAATTCAATGTCAAATCTGGTAAAACGGAAGGATTTCAACGAAATTTGATACCTACCGTTACTTTTGTCCCAGGAGTGTTTCGGATGGGTCAAATCATGACCCCGACCTGATCTTGACATTCAAAATTGTCAATTCAAGGTCAAATCGGGTAAAGCCGGGCGGATTTCGACGGGTACTTTTGTCGGGCAATTTTGTCCGGGGAGTGTTTAGGACGGGTCAAATCGTGACCCCGACATGACCTTCACCTTTAAAATGGTCAATTCAATGTTAAATCGCGCAATTCTCCGAAAATCAGAGGGGAACATCCCGGACGAAGTCGGGTCCACCAGCTACTATTATATATTTCTATATATAGTTACAAACTAAATACCTGTATATTGTACAAAGAAATGTTTGACAAATATATCTATATCAATATTACCATACGAGTCATTAAAAGGATATGACGAAACAAACGGACGGATTTGGACGAAATTTGATACATAGGGGTACTTTTGTCAGGGGAGTGTTTTGGACGGGTCAAATCGTGACCCCGACCTGGCCTTCAAAATTGTCAATTCAATGTCAAATCGCGAATTTTGACGGGATATCGATGAAATTTGATACCTAGGGTTACGTTTGTCCGAGGAGTATTTTGGACGGGTCAAATCGTAACCCCAGCCTGACCTTGACCTTCAAAATGGGCAATTCAAGGTCAAATCGGGTAAAACCGGCCGGATTTCGACGAGTAGTTTTGTCGGGAACTATTGTCCGGGGAGTGTTTTGGACGAGTCAAATCGTGACCCCTACCTGACCTTGACCTTCAAAATGGTCAATTCAAGGTCAAATCGTGCAGACGGGATTACGATTTGACCCGTCCAAAACACTCCTCGGACAAAAGTAACCCTAGGTATCAAATTTCATCGATATCCCGTCAAAATTCGCGATTTGACATTGAATTGACAATTTTGAAGGCCAGGTCGGGGTCACGATTTGACCCGTCCAAAACACTCCCCTGACAAAAGTACCCCTATGTATCAAATTTCGTCCAAATCCGTCCGTTTTACGCGATTTGACCTTGAATTGACCTTTTTGAAGGTCAAGGTCAGGTCGGGGTACGATTTGACCCGTCGAAAAGACTCCCCGGACAAAAGTACCTCTAGGTATCAAATTTCGTCTACCAGCTAGACTAATATATATTTTGGGACTTCTGTTTGTCTGTTTGTTTGTTAGCAATGGCCTTGAAAACTGCCTGACGGATGTCGACGAAATTTGATACATATGGGTCATTTGTCCGGGGAGTGTTTTGGACGGGTTAAATCGTGACCCCGACCTGACATGACCTTCAAAATGGTCAATGCAAGGTCAAATCGGGTAAACGGACGCATTTAGACGAAATTTGATACCTTCGGGTACTTTTGTCCGGGGAATGTATTTTTTAGACGTGTCGAATCGTGACCACGACCTGACATTGACCTTCTAAATGTACAATTCAAGGTCATATCGGGTAAAACGGACGGTTATCGACGAAATATGTTACCAAGAGTACGTTTGTCCGGGGAGTGTTTTGGACGGGTCAAATCGTGACCCGAGCTGATATTGACCTTCAAAATGGTCAATTCAAGGTGAAATTGCGATGAAGTCAGGATGAAAGCAGATGGGAAACAGCCCGAACGAAGTCGGGCCCACCAGCTATAGTTATGATATATGTTTACCATATGCATGAACACTTTTTAGCAAGAACAATGAGACTTCGATCACTTTCGGTCTCGATTTGCGAGTGAAATAAATACTCAAACAAATCTCCTGTTGACTGCCGCTGTCCGAGTTGGCATTATATGAATTAATAAGTGCAATTCGCTATACCGAATAGTTTATTTTCGGCATCATTATTTTTCGAAGTGACTTTATGTATTTTATCTCATATTATGACAAGTTTGTGTATGTCTGTATTTTGCCAACACTGCGATACACAACATCATCGGTACGAATAAATAAACTTAGTGCGTAAGTTCGAACCTCGGTAAATTCTAGCTACTAAACATTGAAAATTCTCTGACATAATGCGCTTGGAAAAAATAATCTGAACACGGAAAATAAATTGGGTTCTAATGTTCCTTGTGCAGATTCCCCGTAAGCGTGACAAATCAAGAGCGTTCCCGAATGTTAAGCGTAGGTCGACTTGTTCAACCTGAAGCAAAATAAAACACGTTTGTTTGAAGTTGAAAAAGTCGACCTACTCTTAATATGCGAGAGAAGAAAGTAAAACATCCTAGTTATGTTTTTGAATATTTTGTAATATTCTACATGTTCAGTTTATAGAACATTCGTCACAATAGTGCGATTATTCGTGTGTGTGTATATATATATATATATACTCACAGGAATGCTTTGTCCCTATAATTTAATTGTAAATATCAATTTGCTAATGCATGCAAAGCAGAGTGGGGTAGATTCTTGCCTAACCCGAGTAACAAAAATCCATTGGAAGTGGCTATATAAATATCTTCATACCTGGGGTAGATTTCAGTTCTAACCCGAGTCCTTTAGAAACTCGCAGGAATGTCCATAGGAACTAATTGGAATTATCATACGCATGGTGTGATAATATGAGGGCCGCAGTATACAATAATTGTGAAGCATCTTAACACGAAAGCTGTCTTTATTGTCAACGCCTTGTATGTTGCTACATTTCTTGGGTTTTCTTGCTTGACGTCCATTCAATTACTTTCTTAATTTCTGTAGAATGCACTTAGTATGATGCCAATACTTAGAGGATACAGGAGTCAAGTGGACTCTTACCTAAAACCACAAGGGGCGATATCAGGGTGAAATAATTATAAAGTAATGCTCAATACCGACAGCCTTAATGTTGAGTTACGATTGAACTGAACTGAACCGAAGTGATTTTTATTGATAAATAGAGGATCTCACATGAGTTTATATTTTATACGGAATTTATCAACCGAGTTCACTAAATTCGAGGACGAGGACGAGGTCGATAAATTACGTATAAAATAGGACGAGTGTGAGATACCTTTTATCACGTGATCAAATAAACCCGAAGCAACCTGAAGCAACGCGAAATATTCATCGAAAACAACAATCATAAACTACAGCGCTCGCAAGTTATTTGAAGAACGCTGTGACGTCATCGCACGCGCTGATATTAAACGTGTCTATTACCGATAATTATGAAACTGCTTTTATGGCCAAATTATGTGATAAATCAAATTATGCATATTATACACAATAACAACGGGGCTCTGTAGACGGCATGGCTTATGGGCCAGAGCCCTATAATAGCATGATAAATGCAATAATGAATATAAACTGAGTGCAGGTAGGTGCAAGGATTGGGGAGAGTTGGGGCTGGGGGTGCGGGGGGGGGGTGCAAGATAACATGGTGTGCATACTATATTGCGCGATGCTCATAAAGTATATATATTAAGTTAACTCCAAGAACAATTTAAAATGTTTTATGTGAATGTCAAGGATGTGGCTGTACAATCAGTGGACCCCATTTACATGTAGGTTTGAGATATGTGGTAGCTTAGTTTATACTTTCAGATTTAAGTTTAGAATTGGCCATTGATACGGCTGAATTATTGTACTCGTTTTCTTATAAAGTAATCTTTTAAATATTTAAGGTATTCTGGGCTACTAATTTTAATGCGTAGCGTGCAGTCTGCGGGGACGCTATTCCATAATTCTCGCGATTTACATACCGACAGCCTTAATGTTGAGTTACGATTTTACATTCCAGTCAGTCGATCAGGTTATTCCGGATGTTCCGGACGGGGCACCCATCATATATTCTGTTTTGGGTATTTCCAAAACAGGTCAGCATCATATGAATTTATTCAAATTCGTTATGCTGTCATGCTCTTCTCGGAGATAAAGAACGAGTGTTCGCAAACATTCTTATGGAAGGGGTTTGGGTATTTTTATGCTGCTGAGTTTTTTGCAGTAAATGGGGTAGTTTAAAAGCTCATCTGAAAAGTTCCCGTTTGTTGTCACCGAAATGTGCATGGGATGATACTCGAAGGGAAAATATACCACTTTAATTTCAAATACCCACAGTTAACATTGCATCGCATTTGGAGACTAATTGATTGTTCGTGACAGAGCGATGCCGGTACGATTGTAAACATACCGGTTGACATATAATGTTATAGCGCAGAAATTCAAACTGAATACCTGTATATCAATAATTTCAGATTCACAACAACAAGAATGGCGACGACAGCAGAACCATATGACGGCTCAGATTCAGACTAAATGTTCATAATATGCATTGTACATCTAATATGCTGTGTTCCCGAAAACCAGTAACATAATATGCATTGTACATCTAATATGCTGTGTTCCAGAAAACCAGTAACATAATAGGCATTGTACATCTAATATGCTGTGTTCCCGAAAACCAGTAACATAATATGCATTGTACATGTAATATGCTGTGTTCTAGAAAACCAGTAACATAATAAAACATAATGCAAAAATGTGTTATTATAATGTGTTCCAGGCAACAAGTTACATGTCTATAGAGGATCTACAACGAGTACCCAGTTTATAGCGAAATTTACAAAACGAGTCCAGACCTAATTTACTGGACAAGTGTTGTAAATTCCGCTATTAGTCTAGGCGGTGCTAGGGGGGGGGGGGTGGGTAGTGGTGACCGTCGCACATCGGGGGAATTTATGCGACCATCATTTTCTTATGGGAAAATTACTTATGTAATTTCGTATTCAGAGGGCGCCGAGCCGATATAGGTGACAAAATATACATTTTCGCTATGTTTCACACGATACCCTACCGAAAAATAGACACATTTCAGCGGCTTGGCAGGCAATAGACAACCGGTTGACCTGGCATCAAAATGGGAAAGAATGAACACATATTTGCAATTTATGGCGCTAATGTTCACACTAAATCAGATTCGACATTGTTTTTTGCTTTCGTTCTGATTTCGTGACGTCATGGTAAAATATGTAGCGTGACGCGTCAAAAATTCATGGCGATTCGGACAAAGTGTCGTTCGTCAACTATGTGCAAATATAGAATATCAGTCGAATTCTTCCAAGTTATTTATTTTTGGAAATGGGAGAGTCTTCCTTACAAAATGATGATCATATATGTTTTATATATCTCCAAATGGTAAACTAATCGACAAAAGATTAACCCTCACCCCAATTTCACAAATATCCAATTAAATGCATCCATGCAGGCTGTTTCCAATAAAACATCGACAATGCATATTTTATAGTATCATACAGGGTAGAGTCATCAGGGGACACGGAAAATGTAAGATTTCGTTCAAATCCTAGATTAGGAAGATAATAAAATCCAAGATGGCGTCCAAGATGGCCGCCAAGTTTTATATTGGCACTATGTACACAACGAGTGTGCACACCGAAATGAAAAATCGCAAGTGCTTTATTGTAACTGATCTTTATTTCATAGAGGCTGCATCGTAATATGTATAAGTCAACTGGTTACGTAAAACCGATGATAGAGACCAAAATGGCGGCAATAAAACTCAAATATGTTCCGATAAAATTACCCGGCTTCTGATTTGCATTAGCATCTACATGTTATGAGTTCTGTAGCTTATTCGTTCGTGCATATATGTCTGTGGATAATGTGATCTTAATCCGATAACACTGTTGGCATTGAGAAAGTAAATGCTCATTTTTTTCTCAAAATCGACATGCAATGCCAAATTGCCATAATTATATTAGTACAATACGAATTGAAGCTACAATACCGACTAAATATACATATTCAAGCCTCAGGTGCCCCATGGTAATGGCTCATTAGACACGCTTACACAAACCGTCAAGCGATGACAACCACTTTAGAATCCTGATAAGTGCGGGTGTGCAAAGGATGGACAACTTATTTTATATATCTCGCCAATGTTGTCAATGCGTACTGGGGTCATTGGTTTTCAAGGTTAGTGGAGTGATGTTCCATTGAAATAACCGAAACAAATCTCAAACAAACCTGACATAATAAGTATCTGTGTCGTAATAATCTCGCAGCTGCTAGGGTCCCATCACACGTGGATTTATGCTTATTTGTAAATACTAATGCTTTAAATGATAATGTTAAGTGTGAGGCCTGGGTAATGATTGTGCTAAGTCCCATGAATTTTGGATGCATGAAAGTTGGTCTCACACTGTAGGTATCGCACGACTCTCCGTCACACGTACACAACTATGACAATTACGCACAGTACCAGAATGGGATAAAACTATATCATCCAATTTATATATCAGTATTGAGCAATGTAGGCAATTATCCAAAGATGAAATTTCAAGAACAAGGATTAGAAAGCCACACAGTTAGAAGACGTGCTAAAAATATCATATACTCAGTTGCTAACAGGCATTAGAATGATGCTTGTCATACTACAGTTGTCCCTTTCGCTGATGCTAAACCATTTCAACCAACGGGATGACATCTCGTTGGTCACATGTTACCAGCTATAGCCGCGGAATTAGTTGGTCCACCCAGCGACTACCCACACAAGACCACTCAGACTACACAAAGATTATCTGATCAAAATAGAGTATATACGCTACAGGTGTATGTAAGCCATCCTCAATAAATATACTAGCCGTTGAGTACTTTTAACACAAACAATAAGTAGCAGCTCCTTAGCACGATCGCCAATTTTCTGCAATGGAACAACCTATTTATCTCATATATGTAAAATATTCATGATTCTGTTAATACAACCCAGGATACATTGTACGATATGCTTGAAACATTTATATGTATCTGACCGAAAGCATATATGCAAGCATGCGATTATCACAGATATCAGATAATGTACATATGTGTGGTAGTTATTGTGTGAATTCTTCTAAGTGGACGACCCAGAAAATAATTGATATTGAATCCTTATGTTTAGCTTAATATTGGGGAATTTGAAGCCGTAATTGGTCGGTATTATTTGACTAAGTTTACCATTTGAGCACCATACAATCAAAACCAGGTTCCACCGTTGCATGTGGCGATGGTCCTATATTCGAGAATGACACACGTTCTTGTCAAGTTATTGTCGTTGGATTGAATGTGTGGCATATATAGACAATCGCAGTCGGACATTTGATGGCTGTTGGGCCTATTTGCTCATAATATAGATTCTTCGGCGACAGGCCGCAAGGCATATAGTAAACTTACACATAGTATATAACACATATGGAACTTCGAAAGTAGCCACACCCTTTGCAACAAGCATATTAAATAACAAATCTCTCTACTTTCTTATGTGTACACCTGTAGGAATTTAGATCGAGATACTTCATGGGTTGAAATATCGTACGTGTTTTCCCTTTGAAAATCAGTAAACTGTTACATTAATAAATCGATCTAGTCTCGACTAAGGTTATGCGATTAAAGCTAATTTGTCTTCAAAATTGTCGATTCTAACTCATCACCTTATTGAATCGAAAACAGAGTTATTTCTTATAATTTTAATTTAGTCCCAATATTAATAAAATTCGTCTAGTTTTCAATTTTATATATCCATGCCATTTATAAATTACTTGTGATGATCAATTACGTGTTGGGAACAATCACGTATCCAGCTGTAGGGTAACTTGATTTCATCATTTGATTGGTCAGGTCAATTGAATCCAACAATGCTGTCACAGAAATTAAGACTGACGAATAACCAGTAATGATCGGGGCATCACCCAAAACGGATCCTGACGTAACATACGTCATCTTTATTTGCGAAAACGTCAACAAAGATAGTTACTGCTTGTATTCCACTAGAGCTATACACTGATATGTATACAATGGCTGCGATTCCGTTGAATACGTGTGCCTCGCGTCAATGTGTGTGGAATAAAATGTTTTCCAACAGAAAACAGTTGAACGAAATAAAAATTAAATAATTTCCCAGTGCAAAACAGCACAGGTCCCCATTCAACAGCAAAATTTTGAGTGGTGAGGATTAGCGAGCACTAGATCGGTATGTTGTAAACACTATGGTGTAGATTTTAACCAAATTTTACTATAATGGGATATCCCCGTTGTTGAGTGTTTTGCGTATCACACACTCTTTATGCACTGATCTTTAACCCTTTACCCAACAAACCGGCCAAAAACGCCCAAATAAAGCTTCAACAGCCTAAAATATCTTCGGTCTGTCTCAATAACACCATACAAATATGGATATCATTGGAACCGGTTCATCGACCACATTGTGATGGTTACAGTTATGCCCTGTGCCAATGCATTCTCTTATATATGCGAGTCGACCATAGGTCGCCTCGCATATATAAGAGAATGCATTGGTAAAAAAAATAATATTTTTTTAACACATTTTACCATTTTTCTCTTACATTCTTTAACAATTTTATAATTTTTTCTTACATTTTTTAACAATTTTTATAATATTTTTCTACATTCTTTGACAATTTTATCATTTTAATATGTTAAGCCAATGAAATTCTCTTATATATGCGAGGCGACCTATGGTCGACTCGCATATATAAGAGAATGCATTGGCACAGGACCGTTCTGTTGGGTAAACGGTTAAGATACGGATGGCCGATGGGTATTGCTGTTTAGAAAAGTCACATCCGTTAAAGGAACTCAATCCGATCAGAGGGTGTCCATATCATCAAGATACAACAACAACAACAACAACATTTCTTCAAAATACGCTTCAGTTATCAGAATCGATTAATTGCCCAAAAATAATGCTAACCACAGTCAACTATAGTATAAAATTGCCAAAAACCTCTTATTTATCAACGTTTTATTTAACGAAATTTTGCCAGTTGTCAAATATCTGACACAAAAAAGCCACTGGATTTTACATTTATCGATCTTCATCCGCTATCTGGTCAATTAAGTTATTTTCGTCGACAGTTTACTGGTCCACTTGAAATTAAAATAATAGATTTCAAACATCGATATCTGATCACTTTGATGGGCGGGTTCCTCGACTCGAATCAAATATTTGTTACCCCCGAAGCCAAGAAAATAGAAATTTGCGAGCGTTAATTCGGATTAAAACCGCCATATACAGAAATAGTATTAAACTTTATCTCACTCCTATGCGCGATTTCCATTGAAACCGAAATTAATTAAAAATGGGAATGTCACTAGTAAGTTATGTCGTTTCTGGTGACGTCATTGACGTTACGTCGCTTACTGATCTAGATTGAATTTTCGATGGTTGATCTTTCTCAGCATCGGGACTTCATGCATTAATTCTGGGTGTTTTAATCATATTGATGCAGAAGTTAAATAAATAGAGTAATCAATTAGTTCCGAGACTTACGTTAAATAATTCACTCGAGGCGAGAGACGTTTAGGAGGCCCACACCCCCCATTTTCGTACGCCATATTCCATGCCCTGTTTTGAGGTACGCCGTATTCCGGCCCCTCTGTATGAGGTATTCGGTATTCCAAAAATACTGGTATTCGTACGCCGACCTTCGACAGCTTCCAAAAAATTATCATAAATAATAATATAAATGCGATTTTTGTCACAATAAATTCACGGTTTGACATACAGATCGTCGATCATCTTCATTTTAGATAATTTTAGACGTGGACAATGCGGGATGACCGGCGTTCGTACGACAATAGAAAATTTATCCGGAAAATTCCATATGGCTGTTAAGTGGTATTCCGTATTCCGGGGGGGGGGGGGTGGGTGGGGGCCTCGTTTAGGTAAGAAACTCGTGCGCTAACGCGCGCTCGTTTCTGACCCACGTCACTCGCTTTTTGTGAATTACGCATAACACTCAACACCGGGAGAGCCCACTAAGTGCACGTTGGTTTGATACCATATTGTTTACAACATACCAATATATAGCGCTCTTTAATGCTAGCCACTCAAGATTTCGATTCTGAAAGGGTCACGTGAATAATTCCCACAATAAAAAATCTTTACATGCTGTATATAAACAAATGCTCGGTGGGTAATATCGCTTTCGTACCATCATTATTCTATACTATTATTTAACCCTTTTTTTTATTATTTTTTTTTTTTTTAGATTTTTTTGGGTTGAATTGTTTTTGGGTATACTTAAGCATGCTATAGCGAATTTAAAAACAAACTGGATAAAACCTTAGGGGCATGTTATAACTCAAAACAATCACCAAGTATTCATAGTAATAATTTTGATGCCTATGAAAAACGTAAGATTCCCTGGCACTAAACCTACACAATAAGTATGTTAAAGAATATAAGAAAAAATTATTAAAAATGTAAAAAAATTTAAAAAATAATAACAAATGATGAAAAATTGTTAGGCCAATGCATTCTCTTATATATGCGAGGCGACCTATGGTCGACTCGCATATATAAGATAATGCATTGGCACAGGGTATATGGGTCGATACAAAAATCGGACTTGGCACTCAAAGGGTTAAGACAAGACCAACAACCTATTATGTTTATTAATACATTTATTAAAGTACATTTGTATAATGTTATGTACATCAAATTGGCTTTTTGGGGAAAGTTCAGTTCGCTCCATACACATTAACTGATTGGGTACAGCATGACACTGGGACAAAGAGTTGAAAAATATTGTGCCTATTTAATTAAGTTTAGAGTCTACCGCAGTGATTTATAGAGAAAACGTTAGAGTATCCTTCCTCATGTATATAGCACACCGAACTGACGTTAGAGTATCCTTCCCCATGTATATAGTACACCGAACTGACGTTAGAGTATCCTTCCCCATGTATATAGTACACCGAATTGACGTTGTTGGATTAGATTGAGACCTACATAAGGCTTTATTTGGGGAGAAGGCTACGTGATATCATAGCTCGCGTAATGCGTATACGTTACTTATGCCTGTGAAAGTAATTCCTGTTTCGACTTTAGAAGCAGGCACAGCACATCATGAGACGGCTATATACCAACCGACGAAAGATACTTTCACGCGTAATGTGTTTATTACGTACGCCAGAGAAAGTATTTATTTTTTCGACTTTCGAAGCAGGCATAGTTCAACGCATGTTACGACTACAGCCATATTGTGCACGGATGTAAATGGTAACCTTATTCTGATTGGTTAAGAGGAACGCAATTATCCAATCACTGCATTTGTGGCTCGGAAAACCGAGACCAAGAGTTCAAAGAGCGTGTCAAAGGTCAAGATATTTTTGGAAACACATTTTTTCGTTTAACAGTATTGTAGATTCAATGCTCTCCCAGCGTCGCGTGTGATTAGTTAATAAACCTTACTAATGAACCACACACGGGGTAGATGCAAGCCATTCTGGCGACTAATAAACCACACACGGGGTAGATGCAAGCCATTCTGGCGACTAATAAACCACACACAAGGTAGATGCAAGCCATTCTGGCAACTAATAAACCACACACGGGGTAGATGCAAGCCATTCTGGCGACTAATAAACAACAGACGGGGTAGATGCAAGCCATTCTGGCGACTAATAAACCACACACGGGGTAGATGCAAGCCATTCTGGCGACTAATAAACAACACACGGGGTAGATGCAAGCCATTCTGGCGACTAATAAACCACACACGGGGTAGATGCAAGCCATTCTGGCGACTAATAAACCACACACGGGGTAGATGCAAGCCATTCTGGCGACTAATAAACCACACACGGGGTAGATGCAAGCCATTCTGGCGACTAATAAGCCACACGGGGTAGATGCAAGCCATTCTGACGACTAATAAACAACATACGGGGTAGATGCAAGCCATTATGGCGACTAATAAACCACACACGGGGTAGATGCAAGCCATTCTGGCGACTAATAAACCACACACGGGGTAGATGCAAGCCATTCTGGCGACTAATAAACAACAGACGGGGTAGATGCAAGCCATTCTGACGACTAATAAACAACACACGGGGTAGTTGCAAACCATTCGGGGGACTAATAAACCACACATGGGGTAGATGCAAGCCATTCTGGCGACTAATAAACCACACACGGGGTAGAAGCAAGCCATTCTGGCGACTAATAAACAACAGACGGGGTAGATGCAAGCCATTCTGACGACTAATAAACAACACACGGGGTACTTGCAAACCATTCGGGCGACTAATAAACCACACATGGGGTAGATGCAAGCCATTCTGACGACTATTAAACCACACACGGGGTAGATGCCAGCCATTCTGGCGACTAATAAACCACACACGGGGTAGATGCAAGCCAGTCTGGCAACTAATAAACTACACACGGGGTAGATGCAAGCCATTCTTGCGACTAATAAACCACACACGGGGTAGATGCAAACCATTCTTTTGACGATGTGAGCCAATTCGTCCACGTATACCAGTAATGTATGTGCGCTGCTAGGTACAATACATAGCTGATCCATCGAACAGATCTGAAACGTGCATGAACATGCATGTGTGGAATAGCACCCCATAACATGGCTATCGCGCAAGGGCGCAAGTGACAGGCTACTTACAGGACCGAGGAGTGAGAGGCTTTCACGCTTAATTCGTACGTTACGTATGCCAGATATAGTAATTATTTTTTCGATCGAATCAGGCACAGCACAACGCATGCGACGGCTACTAACCGATGAAAGAAGCTTTCACTGGTAAGGTGTACATGTATGTTACGTATGCCAGAGAAAATATTTATGTTTTCGACTTTCGAAGCAGGCATATAGTTCAACACATGTTACGGCTACTAGGCAGAATGCGCACATGTGCAAATGGTTTCACGCCTTCCGGTACCTCCAGGTAAAATATCCCAGGGTACATATCCTGGTATACCGGGCTATACTTTAAGTTACAGGGCGAGATGTTGCCGGATACGGTGACATATGAGACGAAGTGTGATTAATATCGGGTGAGGCCGAGCCCGATATTAATCTCGCCGAGCCTCATATTAATCTCGCCGAGCCTCACATGCCACCGTACCGGCCACAGCGAGTCCTGTAACGATTTTATCATGTCACCCACACTTTCTGGATCAATCGTGCCCACTTGCTATTTCACTGGGCTGGTTTGTATTATTGCTTTGAGAATGTCAAGGACGTTGTGCCGGCGATTTTCAATTATTTACAGCTAAAATTGGAAATGAAAATAACTAAATACTCAGAATAAATAACATTTTTAATGTAATCATTTATAACAACAACTTGGATATCCATTATGATAGTCCGTCACAATGTCACATTTGGAATAATTAGTGGTGAGTCTGGATTCTTTTATTTGTTGTTGAATTTTATGCTGATTTTGTGGATTGTGCAATTGTTGAAACCAGAAAGAGTTCCTGCGAATTTTCTCACATCCTTTCGACTGTGATTCTGAGACAGTATCTGCGTTTCTCGCCCATTCTAGCCCATTCTCGCCCAGACATCGACTCAATAACTCCATTGATATCAAAATCATGACTTTGAACATTCTGCTGATTTTTGCGGAGTAATGTTGGAAACTTCCAGTCCTTTAACTGCAATAGAGCTTCCAGGAGCTGGTACAGGGAACTCAATTGCTTTCATATTGTTAAAATTCATAGTAGCAGTGCTGGTACTTGGTAATGCTAAATGAGATGGATGTTCGGTGTCCTTCGTCATCTCATTTGCTATTGTCTTCCATGTGTCGTTTTTCATCGTCGGTGACTCGTTGATAAATAGACAGGGACGAAACGCCCAGATTTAACCATTTGATGACGGGAGCTTCCTGGATTTTTGCGAAAACCCTGTGCCAATGCATTCTCTTATATAGGGCGCATCACATATATAAGATAATGCATTGGACTAACAATAGTTACCTTGATATTGTACGCCAGTTCATTCTATTATATATGGGAGACTCTATATATACGAGAATGCACTGGCACAGGGTCTTTAATACCGCACCAGCACCACTCCAATCATCAAATGGTAAAATAAAGTTTATTACTACTCATGGGATGAATTTCCCGCAATTTACATCAAGAAGGTTAAGAGTATTTGAATAGCTTTGGGTGATTGGGTCATTAAACAATATTTAACCATTTCTGTACTAAAGCATCATTGATGAGTAGTTATCCCATAGGAAATGTTCAGATAATAAGTTCAACCCTTTATATGCTAAAGCATCATTGATGAGTAGTTATTCCATAGGAAATATTCTTATGTCCGGTTACAGACATTATGTGGCGTGCACCGAGTTTGCAGATAAATTGCTGGCCCCTGTGGTTCTGATGCTATGATTTGTTTAAATCTGCGATAGTTATTTTTTTTTTACTCAATTCCGTCATGAATCTACCTAGTGTCTTCTCGCCAACTGGACTATTGTAGTACCAGGTAGAGGACTCCGGTTAAAAACTCTCCAGTGGTCTTTGCCATACAAATTCGCAACTTGGGTGTAACTTTGCAGAATACTTTTCAAAGCTGGTAACCGGGCAATATGGATTACCTCTTACCTTTGGGATAATCCGACTGACAAGTTCCCGGTCTCCTTCACGGTCTCCTTCACGGTCTCCTTCACGGTGATTTTAGTCAGCTCGTCTTCTTCTTTCGTAATGTATTTCAATCCAGTTTTGTTATCATATTTGATGGCGAATGTCGATTTTGTCATATTTCTCATGTTTTCCCTTCCTCGCATAAAGAAATCGAGTGGAACGTCATATTGAACTTTATTGAACAGTCCAAATGGAGTTGTTGGCCTCATATAAATGGACTCGTACAGCAGTCTTTTGTCTTCTGCATTGATCATGGGATGATTCTCTGTTGATCCAGCTCAAGTCTTTTAAACTCGGCGAGAGTTGCTCTGAAGCTCGCATTTGAATCTGCAAATTCAGGATCCTTTATGATGTCTACCTTCCTATCATGGGGTGGTGTGTTCAAATGCCTATTCAAGCTGTGTCGAATATTCTCTAGTGATTTGCCTTATAATGTTCACCATCAGGTTTCCTGGCGTCGATATAGATATGGATAAAGGGCCTCATTGAGGGCAACATTGTCAAATTCTTCAAAAGTTGTATTCATGCACCTTTCTTTAAGATATACTCTAAAAGTATTAGATTGTTGATTGTTTGCCTTTATGGTACCACTGCAGTGCACCAACCTTCGTTGTTGTTTGATTTCTGCGTTTGAAGAGGAAGCGAAGCTTTCATTTTGTTTGTACGATAAGATAAGATAAGATAAGATTTAATACAAAATACACACAGTGGGCAGTTGCACATATAATAAATACAACATATATCAACATAAGGAACAAGTTAACATGAGCAATCACATACGATATGTATATAAGTTCTCGTGAATTTACTGATGTAAAATCTCAGTTATACTTGCTTTTATTAGATATATGTATAATAGCGAGTTTGCGATTTCAAACAGGTACGGGTACGGGTACTGGTAGCTACCCGTACCGGTACACGTTTTGTAATCGCAAACTGTTTGAAGGGTAGAATTTAGAATCGACTGGTAACGTATGGTGAGCCAACTGCAAAAAAAATTATATATGATATAGAGAAATACTTACTCGCATTCGCTTTATTGGCCGACGTTATACTTGCCATTATGGTTAAATGATGGACCTCTGGATAACGATTTGCATTCACCTGGGACGAGGCGACAATGGGAAGGGGTTGGTGTCTTTCTTTAACTCATTTTGGTAACATTTTCAACAATTGAATTCGGTGTATATTCGGTGTAAAGTGTGTTCTTTCTAAAAACCGAAATTGACCCTTATATCAGTTGGGGAATATTTAGTCATATTAATTCAAAATTCAAAACAGATCGAAGGGTCGGGGGAAGGGAATATTTATCCCAAGAATTGGGTTCTATTTCTGGGTCTAATTCCGGAGGTAGGTAGAAAAGTTAAACTTGTTAACAATAAAGGGTGTTTAATGGTAGACTATTCATTATATGGTGAGAATAAAGAGCGTTTGCTTCACTTCTATGCGAAACAAAGAAAACAGATGAAAGTCGCTCTGACGATGGTAATACTGTGTAGATTATAATGTATGTACATCGGTATTTCGTGTTATTATCGACCTACATGTATATAGGCACCAAACGTTATATTTTATACATTGAGCCCTCAGTATGATGTAAACAGGCACCAAACGTTATATTTTATACATTGATCCCTCAGTATGATGTAAACAGGCACCAAACGTTATATTTTATACATTGAGCCCTCAGTATGATGTAAACAGGCACCAAACGTTATATTTTATACATTGATCCCTCAGTATGATGTAAACAGGCACCAAACGTTATATTTTATACATTGATCCCTCAGTATGATGTAAACAGGCACCAAACGTTATATTTTATACATTGAGCCCTCAGTATGATGTAAACAGGCACCAAACGTTATATTTTATACATTGAGCCCTCAGTATGATGTAAACAGGCACCAAACGTTATATTTTATACATTGATCCCTCAGTATGATGTAAACAGGCACCAAACGTTATATTTTATACATTGATCCCTCAGTATGATGTAAACAGGCACCAAACGTTATATTTTATACATTGAGCCCTCAGTATGATGTAAACAGGCACCAAACGTTATATTTTATACATTGATCCCTCAGTATGATGTAAACAGGCACCAAACGTTATATTTTATACATTGAGCCCTCAGTATGATGTAAACAGGCACCAAACGTTATATTTTATACATTGAGCCCTCAGTATGATGTAAATAGGCACCAAACGTTATATTTTATACATTGATCCCTCAGTATGAAGTAAACAGGAACCAAACGTTATATTTTATACATTGATCCCTCAGTATGATGTAAACAGGCACCAAACGTTATATTTTATACATTGATCCCTCAGTATGATGTAAATAGGCACCAAACGTTATATTTTATACATTGATCCCTCAGTATGAAGTAAACAGGCACCAAACGTTATATTTTATACATTGAGCCCTCAGTATGATGTAAATAGGCACCAAACGTTATATTTTATACATTGATCCCTCAGTATGAAGTAAATAGGCACCAAACGTTATATTTTATACATTGAGCCCTCAGTATGAAGTAAACAGGCACCAAACGTTATATTTTATACATTGATCCCTCAGTATGATGTAAACAGGCACCAAACGTTATATTTTATACATTGATCCCTCAGTATGAAGTAAACAGGCACCAAACGTTATATTTTATACATTGATCCCTCAGTATGATGTAAACAGGCACCAAACGTTATATATTTTATACATTGATCCCTCAGTATGAAGTAAACAGGCACCAAACGTTATATTTTATACATTGAGCCCTCAGTATGAAGTAAACAGGCACCAAACATTATATTTTATACATTGATCCCTCAGTATGATGTAAATAGGCACCAAACGTTATATTTTATACATTGATCCCTCAGTATGATGTAAACAGGCACCAAACGTTATATTTTATACATTGAGCCCTCAGTATGATGTAAACAGGCACCAAACGTTATATTTTATACATTGAGCCCTCAGTATGAAGTAAACAGTCACTAAACGTTATATTTTATACATTGATCCCTCAGTATGATGTAAATAGGCACCAAACGTTATATTTTATACATTGATCCCTCAGTATGAAGTAAACAGGCACCAAACGTTATATTTTATACATTGAGCCCTCAGTATGATGTAAACAGGCACCAAACGTTATATTTTATACATTGATCCCTCAGTATGAAGTAAATAGGCACCAAACGTTATATTTTATACATTGAGCCCTCAGTATGAAGTAAACAGGCACCAAACGTTATATTTTATACATTGATCCCTCAGTATGATGTAAACAGGCACCAAACGTTATATTTTATACATTGATCCCTCAGTATGAAGTAAATAGGCACCAAACGTTATATTTTATACATTGAGCCCTCAGTATGAAGTAAACAGGCACCAAACGTTATATTTTATACATTGATCCCTCAGTATGATGTAAACAGGCACCAAACGTTATATTTTATACATTGATCCCTCAGTATGAAGTAAACAGGCACCAAACGTTATATTTTATACATTGAGCCCTCAGTATGATGTAAACAGGCACCAAACGTTATATTTTATACATTGGTCCCTCAGTATGAAGTAAATAGGCACCAAACGTTATATTTTATACATTGAGCCCTCAGTATGAAGTAAACAGGCACCAAACGTTATATTTTATACATTGATCACTCAGTATGATGTAAACAGGCACCAAACGTTATATTTTATACATTGATCCCTCAGTATGAAGTAAACAGGCACCAAACGTTATATTTTATACATTGATCCCTCAGTATGATGTAAACAGGCACCAAACGTTATATTTTATACATTGATCCCTCAGTATGAAGTAAACAGGCACCAAACGTTATATTTTATACATTGATCCCTCAGTATGATGTAAACAGGCACCAAACGTTATATTTTATACATTGATCCCTCAGTATGAAGTAAACAGGCACCAAACGTTATATTTTATACATTGATCCCTCAGTATGATGTAAACAGGCACCAAACGTTATATTTTATACATTGATCCCTCAGTATGAAGTAAACAGGCACCAAACGTTATATTTTATACATTGCTCCCTCAGTATGATGTAAACAGGCACCAAACGTTATATTTTATACATTGAGCCCTCAGTATGATGTAAACAGGCACCAAACGTTATATTTTATACATTGAGCCCTCAGTATGAAGTAAACAGGCACCAAACGTTATATTTTATACATTGATCCCTCAGTATGATGTAAATAGGCACCAAACGTTATATTTTATACATTGATCCCTCAGTATGATGTAAATAGGCACCAAACGTTATATTTTATACATTGATCCCTCAGTATGAAGTAAACAGGCACCAAACGTTATATTTTATACATTGAGCCATCAGTATGAAGTAAACAGGAACCAAACGTTATATTTTATACATTGATCCCTCAGTATGAAGTAAACAGGCACCAAACGTTATATTTTATACATTGATCCCTCAGTATGATGTAAACAGGCACCAAACGTTATATTTTATACATGGATCCCTCAGTATGAAGTAAACAGGAACCAAACGTTATATTTTATACATTGAGCCCTCAGTATGATGTAAACAGGCACCAAACGTTATATTTTATACATTGATCCCTCAGTATGAAGTAAACAGGCACCAAACGTTATATTTTATACATTGATCCCTCAGTATGAAGTAAACAGGAACCAAACGTTATATTTTATACATTGATCCCTCAGTATGAAGTAAACAGGCACCAAACGTTATATTTTATACATTGATCCCTCAGTATGAAGTAAACAGGAACCAAACGTTATATTTTATACATTGATCCCTCAGTATGATGTAAACAGGCACCAAACGTTATATTTTATACATTGATCCCTCAGTATGAAGTAAACAGGCACCAAACGTTATATTTTATACATTGATCCCTCAGTATGATGTAAACAGGCACCAAACGTTATATTTTATACATTGATCCCTCAGTATGATGTAAACAGGCACCAAACGTTATATTTTATACATTGATCCCTCAGTATGAAGTAAACAGGCACCAAACGTTATATTTTATACATTGAGCCCTCAGTATGAAGTAAACAGGCACCAAACGTTATATTTTATACATTGATCCCTCAGTATGATGTAAACAGGAACCAAACGTTATATTTTATACATTGATCCCTCAGTATGATGTAAACAGGAACCAAACGTTATATTTTATACATTGATCCCTCAGTATGATGTAAACAGGAACCAAACGTTATATTTTATACATTGATCCCTCAGTATGATGTAAACAGGCACCAAACGTTATATTTTATACAATGAGCCCTCAGTATGAAGTAAACAGGCACCAAACGTTATATTTTATACATTGATCCCTCAGTATGAAGTAAACAGGAACCAAACGTTATATTTTATACATTGAGCCCTCAGTATGATGTAAACAGGCACCAAACGTTATATTTTATACATTGATCCCTCAGTATGAAGTAAACAGGCACCAAACGTTATATTTTATACATTGATCCCTCAGTATGATGTAAACAGGCACCAAACGTTATATTTTATACATTGATCCCTCAGTATGAAGTAAACAGGAACCAAACGTTATATTTTATACACTGATCCCTCAGTATGAAGTAAACAGGCACCAAACGTTATATTTTATACATTGATCCCTCAGTATGAAGTAAATAGGCACCAAACGTTATATTTTATACATTGATCCCTCAGTATGAAGTAAATAGGCTCCAAACGTTATATTTTATACATTGATCCCTCAGTATGAAGTAAACAGGCACCAAACGTTATATTTTATACATTGATCCCTCAGTATGAAGTAAATAGGCACCAAACGTTATATTTTATACATTGATCCCTCAGTATGAAGTAAACAGGAACCAAACGTTATATTTTATACATTGATCCCTCAGTATGAAGTAAACAGGAACCAAACGTTATATTTTATACATTGATCCCTCAGTATGAAGTAAACAGGAACCAAACGTTATATTTTATACATTGATCCCTCAGTATGAAGTAAACAGGCACCAAACGTTATATTTTATACATTGATCCCTCAGTATGATGTAAACAGGCACCAAACGTTATATTTTATACATTGATCCCTCAGTATGATGTAAACAGGCACCAAACGTTATATTTTATACATTGATCCCTCAGTATGAAGTAAATAGGCACCCAAACGTTATATTTTATACATTGATCCCTCAGTATGAAGTAAACAGGCACCAAACGTTTTATTTTATACATTGATCCCTCAGTATGAAGTAAACAGGAACCAAACGTTATATTTTATACATTGAGCCCTCAGTATGATGTAAACAGGAACCAAACGTTATATTTTATACATTGAGCCCTCAGTATGATGTAAACAGGCACCAAACGTTATATTTTATACATTGATCCCTCAGTATGAAGTAAACAGGCACCAAACGTTATATTTTATACATTGATCCCTCAGTATGAAGTAAACAGGAACCAAACGTTATATTTTATACATTGATCCCTCAGTATGAAGTAAACAGGAACCAAACGTTATATTTTATACATTGATCCCTCAGTATGAAGTAAACAGGAACCAAACGTTATATTTTATACATTGATCCCTCAGTATGAAGTAAACAGGCACCAAACGTTATATTTTATACATTGATCCCTCAGTATGATGTAAACAGGCACCAAACGTTATATTTTATACATTGATCCCTCAGTATGAAGTAAACAGGCACCAAACGTTATATCTTATACATTGCTCCCTCAGTATGATGTAAACAGGCACCAAACGTTATATTTTATACATTGAGCCCTCAGTATGATGTAAACAGGCACCAAACGTTATATTTTATACATTGAGCCCCTCAGTATGAAGTAAACAGGCACGAAACGTTATATTTTATACATTGATCCCTCAGTATGATGTAAATAGGCACCAAACGTTATATTTTATACATTGATCCCTCAGTATGATGTAAATAGGCACCAAACGTTATATTTTATACATTGATCCCTCAGTATGAAGTAAATAGGCACCAAACGTTATATTTTTATACATTGAGCCCTCAGTATGAAGTAAACAGGAACCAAACGTTATATTTTATACATTGATCCCTCAGTATGAAGTAAACAGGCACCAAACGTTATATTTTATACATTGATCCCTCAGTATGATGTAAACAGGCACCAAACGTTATATTTTATACATTGATCCCTCAGTATGAAGTAAACAGGAACCAAGCGTTATATTTTATACATTGAGCCCTCAGTATGATGTAAACAGGCACCAAACGTTATATTTTATACATTGATCCCTCAGTATGAAGTAAACAGGCACCAAACGTTATATTTTATACATTGATCCCTCAGTATGAAGTAAACAGGAACCAAACGTTATATTTTATACATTGATCCCTCAGTATGAAGTAAACAGGCACCAAACGTTATATTTTATACATTGATCCCTCAGTATGAAGTAAACAGGAACCAAACGTTATATTTTATACATTGATCCCTCAGTATGATGTAAACAGGCACCAAACGTTATATTTTATACATTGATCCCTCAGTATGAAGTAAACAGGCACCAAACGTTATATTTTTATACATTGAGCCCTCAGTATGAAGTAAACAGGCACCAAACGTTATATTTTATAAATTGATCCCTCAGTATGAAGTAAACAGGCACCAAACGTTATATTTTATACATTGATCCCTCAGTATGAAGTAAACAGGCACCAAACGTTATATTTTATACATTGATCCCTCAGTATGAAGTAAAACAGGAGCCAACGTTATAATTTTATACATTGATCCCTCAGTATGAAGTAAACAGGCACCAAACGTTATATTTTATACATTGAGCCCTCAGTATGAAGTAAACAGGCACCAAACGTTATATTTTATACATTGAGCCCTCAGTATGAAGTAAACAGGCACCAAACGTTATATTTTATACATTGAGCCCTCAGTATGAAGTAAACAGGAACCAAACGTTATATTTTATACATTGATCCCTCAGTATGAAGTAAACAGGCACCAAACGTTATATTTTATACATTGATCCCTCAGTATGAAGTAAACAGGCACCAAACGTTATATTTTATACATTGAGCCCTCAGTATGATGTAAACAGGCACCAAACGTTATATTTTATACATTGATCCCTCAGTATGAAGTAAACAGGCACCAAACGTTATATTTTATACATTGATCCCTCAGTATGATGTAAACAGGCACCAAACGTTATATTTTATACATTGATCCCTCAGTATGATGTAAACAGGCACCAAACGTTATATTTTATACATTGATCCCTCAGTATGAAGTAAATAGGCACCAAACGTTATATTTTATACATTGATCCCTCAGTATGAAGTAAACAGGCACCAAACGTTATATTTTATACATTGATCCCTCAGTATGAAGTAAACAGGAACCAAACGTTATATTTTATACATTGAGCCCTCAGTATGATGTAAACAGGAACCAAACGTTATATTTTATACATTGAGCCCTCAGTATGATGTAAACAGGCACCAAACGTTATATTTTATACATTGATCCCTCAGTATGAAGTAAACAGGCACCAAACGTTATATTTTATACATTGATCCCTCAGTATGAAGTAAACAGGAACCAAACGTTATATTTTATACATTGATCCCTCAGTATGAAGTAAACAGGAACCAAACGTTATATTTTATACATTGATCCCTCAGTATGAAGTAAACAGGAACCAAACGTTATATTTTATACATTGATCCCTCAGTATGAAGTAAACAGGCACCAAACGTTATATTTTATACATTGATCCCTCAGTATGATGTAAACAGGCACCAAACGTTATATTTTATACATTGATCCCTCAGTATGAAGTAAACAGGCACCAAACGTTATATTTTATACATTGCTCCCTCAGTATGATGTAAACAGGCACCAAACGTTATATTTTATACATTGATCCCTCAGTATGATGTAAACAGGCACCAAACGTTATATTTTATACATTGATCCCTCAGTATGATGTAAACAGGCACCAAACGTTTTATTTTATACATTGATCCCTCAGTATGAAGTAAATAGGCACCAAACGTTATATTTTATACATTGATCCCTCAGTATGAAGTAAACAGGCACCAAACGTTATATTTTATACATTGATCCCTCAGTATGAAGTAAACAGGAACCAAACGTTATATTTTATACATTGAGCCCTCAGTATGATGTAAACAGGAACCAAACGTTATATTTTATACATTGAGCCCTCAGTATGATGTAAACAGGCACCAAACGTTATATTTTATACATTGATCCCTCAGTATGAAGTAAACAGGCACCAAACGTTATATTTTATACATTGATCCCTCAGTATGAAGTAAACAGGAACCAAACGTTATATTTTATACATTGATCCCTCAGTATGAAGTAAACAGGAACCAAACGTTATATTTTATACATTGATCCCTCAGTATGAAGTAAACAGGAACCAAACGTTATATTTTATACATTGATCCCTCAGTATGAAGTAAACAGGCACCAAACGTTATATTTTATACATTGATCCCTCAGTATGATGTAAACAGGCACCAAACGTTATATTTTATACATTGATCCCTCAGTATGAAGTAAACAGGCACCAAACGTTATATTTTATACATTGCTCCCTCAGTATGATGTAAACAGGCACCAAACGTTATATTTTATACATTGAGCCCTCAGTATGATGTAAACAGGCACCAAACGTTATATTTTATACATTGAGCCCTCAGTATGAAGTAAACAGGCACCAAACGTTATATTTTATACATTGATCCCTCAGTATGATGTAAATAGGCACCAAACGTTATATTTTATACATTGATCCCTCAGTATGATGTAAATAGGCACCAAACGTTATATTTTATACATTGATCCCTCAGTATGAAGTAAATAGGCACCAAACGTTATATTTTATACATTGAGCCCTCAGTATGAAGTAAACAGGAACCAAACGTTATATTTTATACATTGATCCCTCAGTATGAAGTAAACAGGCACCAAACGTTATATTTTATACATTGATCCCTCAGTATGATGTAAACAGGCACCAAACGTTATATTTTATACATTGATCCCTCAGTATGAAGTAAACAGGAACCAAGCGTTATATTTTATACATTGAGCCCTCAGTATGATGTAAACAGGCACCAAACGTTATATTTTATACATTGATCCCTCAGTATGAAGTAAACAGGCACCAAACGTTATATTTTATACATTGATCCCTCAGTATGAAGTAAACAGGAACCAAACGTTATATTTTATACATTGATCCCTCAGTATGAAGTAAACAGGCACCAAACGTTATATTTTATACATTGATCCCTCAGTATGAAGTAAACAGGAACCAAACGTTATATTTTATACATTGATCCCTCAGTATGATGTAAACAGGCACCAAACGTTATATTTTATACATTGATCCCTCAGTATGAAGTAAACAGGCACCAAACGTTATATTTTATACATTGATCCCTCAGTATGATGTAAACAGGCACCAAACGTTATATTTTATACATTGATCCCTCAGTATGATGTAAACAGGCACCAAACGTTATATTTTATACATTGATCCCTCAGTATGAAGTAAACAGGCACCAAACGTTATATTTTATACATTGAGCCCTCAGTATGAAGTAAACAGGCACCAAACGTTATATTTTATACATTGATCCCTCAGTATGATGTAAACAGGAACCAAACGTTATATTTTATACATTGATCCCTCAGTATGATGTAAACAGGAACCAAACGTTATATTTTATACATTGATCCCTCAGTATGATGTAAACAGGAACCAAACGTTATATTTTATACATTGATCCCTCAGTATGATGTAAACAGGCACCAAACGTTATATTTTATACATTGAGCCCTCAGTATGAAGTAAACAGGCACCAAACGTTATATTTTATACATTGATCCCTCAGTATGAAGTAAACAGGAACCAAACGTTATATTTTATACATTGAGCCGTCAGTATGATGTAAACAGGCACCAAACGTTATATTTTATACATTGATCCCTCAGTATGAAGTAAACAGGCACCAAACGTTATATTTTATACATTGATACCTCAGTATGATGTAAACAGGCACCAAACGTTATATTTTATACATTGATCCCTCAGTATGAAGTAAACAGGACCAAACGTTATATTTTATACATTGATCCCTCAGTATGAAGTAAACAGGCACCAAACGTTATATTTCATACATTGATCCCTCAGTATGAAGTAAATAGGCACCAAACGTTATATTTTATACATTGAGCCATCAGTATGAAGTAAATAGGCTCCAAACGTTATATTTTATACATTGATCCCTCAGTATGAAGTAAACAGGCACCAAACGTTATATTTTATACATTGATCCCTCAGTATGAAGTAAATAGGCACCAAACGTTATATTTTATACATTGATCCCTCAGTATGAAGTAAACAGGAACCAAACGTTATATTTTATACATTGATCCCTCAGTATGAAGTAAACAGGAACCAAACGTTATATTTTATACATTGATCCCTCAGTATGAAGTAAACAGGAACCAAACGTTATATTTTATACATTGATCCCTCAGTATGAAGTAAACAGGCACCAAACGTTATATTTTATACATTGATCCCTCAGTATGATGTAAACAGGCACCAAACGTTATATTTTATACATTGATCCCTCAGTATGATGTAAACAGGCACCAAACGTTATATTTTATACATTGATCCCTCAGTATGAAGTAAAATAGGCACCAAACGTTATATTTTATACATTGATCCCTCAGTATGAAGTAAACAGGCACCAAACGTTATATTTTATACATTGATCCCTCAGTATAAAGTAAACAGGAACCAAACGTTATATTTTATACATTGAGCCCTCAGTATGATGTAAACAGGAACCAAACGTTATATTTTATACATTGAGCCCTCAGTATGATGTAAACAGGCACCAAACGTTATATTTTATACATTGATCCCTCAGTATGAAGTAAACAGGAGCCAAACGTTATATTTTATACATTGATCCCTCAGTATGAAGTAAACAGGAACCAAACGTTATATTTTATACATTGAGCCCTCAGTATGATGTAAACAGGCACCAAACGTTATATTTTATACATTGATCCCTCAGTATGAAGTAAACAGGCACCAAACGTTATATTTTATACATTGATCCCTCAGTATGAAGTAAACAGGAGCCAAACGTTATATTTTATACATTGATCCCTCAGTATGAAGTAAACAGGCACCAAACGTTATATTTTATACATTGAGCCCTCAGTATGAAGTAAACAGGCACCAAACGTTATATTTTATACATTGATCCCTCAGTATGAAGTAAACAGGCACCAAACGTTATATTTTATACATTGATCCCTCAGTATGAAGTAAACAGGCACCAAACGTTATATTTTATACATTGATCCCTCAGTATGAAGTAAACAGGAGCCAAACGTTATATTTTATACATTGATCCCTCAGTATGAAGTAAACAGGCACCAAACGTTATATTTTATACATTGAGCCCTCAGTATGAAGTAAACAGGCACCAAACGTTATATTTTATACATTGAGCCCTCAGTATGAAGTAAACAGGCACCAAACGTTATATTTTATACATTGAGCCCTCAGTATGAAGTAAACAGGAACCAAACGTTATATTTTATACATTGATCCCTCAGTATGAAGTAAACAGGCACCAAACGTTATATTTTATACATTGATCCCTCAGTATGAAGTAAACAGGCACCAAACGTTATATTTTATACATTGAGCCCTCAGTATGATGTAAACAGGCACCAAACGTTATATTTTATACATTGATCCCTCAGTATGAAGTAAACAGGAACCAAACGTTATATTTTATACATTGATCCCTCAGTATGAAGTAAACAGGAACCAAACGTTATATTTTATACATTGATCCCTCAGTATGAAGTAAACAGGCACCAAACGTTATATTTTATACATTGATCCCTCAGTATGATGTAAACAGGCACCAAACGTTATATTTTATACATTGATCCCTCAGTATGATGTAAACAGGCACCAAACGTTATATTTTATACATTGATCCCTCAGTATGATGTAAACAGGCACCAAACGTTATATTTTATACATTGATCCCTCAGTATGATGTAAACAGGCACTAAACGTTATATTTTATACATTGAGCCCTCAGTATGAAGTAAACAGGCACCAAACGTTATATTTTTATACATTGATCCCTCAGTATGATGTAAACAGGCACCAAACGTTATATTTTATACATTGATCCCACAGTATGATGTAAACAGGCACCAAACGTTATATTTTTATACATTGAGCCCTCAGTATGAAGTAAATAGGCACCAAACGTTATATTTTATACATTGATCCCTCAGTATGAAGTAAACAGGAACCAAACGTTATATTTTATACATTGATCCCTCAGTATGAAGTAAACAGGAACCAAACGTTATATTTTATACATTGAGCCCTCAGTATGATGTAAACAGGCACCAAACGTTATATTTTATACATTGATCCCTCAGTATGAAGTAAACAGGCACCAAACGTTATATTTTATACATTGATCCCTCAGTATGATGTAAACAGGCACCAAACGTTATATTTTATACATTGATCCCTCAGTATGAAGTAAACAGGAACCAAACGTTATATTTTATACATTGATTCCTCAGTATGAAGTAAACAGGCATCAAACGTTATATTTTATACATTGATCCCTCAGTATGATGTAAACAGGCACCAAACGTTATATTTTATACATTGATCCCTCAGTATGAAGTAAACAGGAACCAAACGTTATATTTTATACATTGATCCCTCAGTATGATGTAAACAGGCACCAAACGTTATATTTTATACATTGATCCCTCAGTATGAAGTAAACAGGCACCAAACGTTATATTTTATACATTGATCCCTCAGTATGAAGTAAACAGGAACCAAACGTTATATTTTATACATTGAGCCCTCAGTATGATGTAAACAGGCACCAAACGTTATATTTTATACATTGATCCCTCAGTATGAAGTAAACAGGCACCAAACGTTATATTTTATACATTGATCCCTCAGTATGAAGTAAACAGGAACCAAACGTTATATTTTATACATTGATCACTCAGTATGATGAAAACAGGCACCAAACGTTATATTTTATACATTGATCCCTCAGTATGAAGTAAACAGGAACCAAAACGTTATATTTTATACATTGATCCCTCAGTATGAAGTAAACAGGAACCAAACGTTAAATTTTATACATTGATCCCTCAGTATGAAGTAAACAGGAACCAAACGTTATATTTTATACATTGATCCCTCAGTATGAAGTAAACAGGCACCAAACGTTATATTTTATAAATTGATCCCTCAGTATGAAGTAAATAGGCACCAAAACGTTATATTTTATACATTGATCCCTCAGTATGAAGTAAACAGGCACCAAACGTTATATTTTATACATTGATCCCTCGGTATGAAGTAAACAGGCACCAAACGTTATATTTTATACATTGATCCCTCAGTATGAAGTAAACAGGCACCAAACGTTATATTTTATACATTGATCCCTCAGTATGAAGTAAATAGGCACCAAACGTTATATTTTATACATTGATCCCTCAGTATGAAGAAAACAGGCACCAAACGTTATATTTTATACATTGATCCCTCAGTATGAAGTAAACAGGAACCAAACGTTATATTTTATACATTGATTCCTCAGTATGATGTAAACAGGCACCAAACGTTATATTTTATACATTGATCCCTCAGTATGATGTAAACAGGCACCAAACGTTATATTTTATACATTGATCCCTCAATATGAAGTAAACAGGAACCAAACGTTATATTTTATACATTGATCCCTCAGTATGAAGTAAATAGGCACCAAACGTTATATTTTATACATTGATCCCTCAGTATGAAGTAAACAGGCACCAAACGTTATATTTTATACATTGATCCCTCAGTATGAAGTAAACAGGAACCAAACGTTATATTTTATACATTGAGCCCTCAGTATGAAGTAAACAGGAACCAAACGTTATATTTTATACATTGATCCCTCAGTATGAAGTAAACAGGCACCAAACGTTATATTTTATACATTGATCCCCTCAGTATGAAGTAAACAGGAACCAAACGTTATATTTTATACATTGATTCCTCAGTATGATGTAAACAGGCACCAAACGTTATATTTTATACATTGATCCCTCAGTATGATGTAAACAGGCACCAAACGTTATATTTTATACATTGAGCCCTCAGTATGATGTAAACAGGCACTAAACGTTATATTTTATACATTGAGCCCCTCAGTATGAAGTAAACAGGCACCAAACGTTATATTTTATACATTGATCCCTCAGTATGATGTAAACAGGCACCAAACGTTATATTTTATACATTGATCCCTCAGTATGATGTAAACAGGCACCAAACGTTATATTTTATACATTGAGCCCTCAGTATGAAGTAAATAGTCACCAAACGTTATATTTTATACATTGATCCCTCAGTATGAAGTAAACAGGAACCAAACGTTATATTTTATACATTGATCCCTCAGTATGAAGTAAACAGGAACCAAACGTTATATTTTATACATTGAGCCCTCAGTATGATGTAAACAGGCACCAAACGTTATATTTTATACATTGAGCCCTCAGTATGAAGTAAATAGTCACCAAACGTTATATTTTATACAATTGATCCCTCAGTATGAAGTAAACAGGAACCAAACGTTATATTTTATACATTGATCCCTCAGTATGATGTAAACAGGCACCAAACGTTATATTTTATACATTGATCCCTCAGTATGAAGTAAACAGGCACCAAACGTTATATTTTATACATTGATCCCTCAGTATGATGTAAACAGGCACCAAACGTTATATTTTATACATTGATCCCTCAGTATGAAGTAAACAGGAACCAAACGTTATATTTTATACATTGATTCCTCAGTATGAAGTAAACAGGCATCAAACGTTATATTTTATACATTGATCCCTCAGTATGATGTAAACAGGCACCAAAACGTTATATTTTATACATTGATCCCTCAGTATGAAGTAAACAGGAACCAAACGTTATATTTTATACATTGATCCCTCAGTATGATGTAAACAGGCACCAAACGTTATATTTTATACATTGATCCCTCAGTATGAAGTAAACAGGCACCAAACGTTATATTTTATACATTGATCCCTCAGTATGAAGTAAACAGGAACCAAACGTTATATTTTATACATTGAGCCCTCAGTATGATGTAAACAGGCACCAAACGTTATATTTTATACATTGATCCCTCAGTATGAAGTAAACAGGCACCAAACGTTATATTTTATACATTGATCCCTCAGTATGAAGTAAACAGGAACCAAACGTTATATTTTATACATTGATCCCTCAGTATGATGAAAACAGGCACCAAACGTTATATTTTATACATTGATCCCTCAGTATGAAGTAAACAGGAACCAAACGTTATATTTTATACATTGATCCCTCAGTATGAAGTAAACAGGAACCAAACGTTAAATTTTATACATTGATCCCTCAGTATGAAGTAAACAGGAACCAAACGTTATATTTTATACATTGATCCCTCAGTATGAAGTAAACAGGCACCAAACGTTATATTTTATACATTGATCCCTCAGTATGAAGTAAATAGGCACCAAACGTTATATTTTATACATTGATCCCTCAGTATGAAGTAAACAGGCACCAAACGTTATATTTTATACATTGATCCCTCGGTATGAAGTAAACAGGCACCAAACGTTATATTTTATACATTGATCCCTCAGTATGAAGTAAACAGGCACCAAACGTTATATTTTATACATTGATCCCTCAGTATGAAGTAAATAGGCACCAAACGTTATATTTTATACATTGATCCCTCAGTATGAAGTAAACAGGCACCAAAACGTTATATTTTATACATTGATCCCTCAGTATGAAGTAAACAGGAACCAAACGTTATATTTTATACATTGATTCCTCAGTATGATGTAAACAGGCACCAAACGTTATATTTTATACATTGATCCCTCAGTATGATGTAAACAGGCACCAAACGTTATATTTTATACATTGATCCCTCAATATGAAGTAAACAGGAACCAAACGTTATATTTTATACATTGATCCCTCAGTATGAAGTAAATAGGCACCAAACGTTATATTTTATACATTGATCCCTCAGTATGAAGTAAACAGGCACCAAACGTTATATTTTATACATTGATCCCTCAGTATGAAGTAAACAGGAACCAAACGTTATATTTTATACATTGAGCCCTCAGTATGAAGTAAACAGGAACCAAACGTTATATTTTTATACATTGATCCCTCAGTATGAAGTAAACAGGCACCAAACGTTATATTTTATACATTGATCCCTCAGTATGAAGTAAACAGGAACCAAACGTTATATTTTATACATTGATTCCTCAGTATGATGTAAACAGGCACCAAACGTTATATTTTATACATTGATCCCTCAGTATGATGTAAACAGGCACCAAACGTTATATTTTATACATTGATCCCTCAGTATGAAGTAAACAGGAACCAAACGTTATATTTTATACATTGATCCCTCAGTATGAAGTAAATAGGCACCAAACGTTATATTTTATACATTGATCCCTCAGTATGAAGTAAACAGGAACCAAACGTTATATTTTATACATTGAGCCCTCAGTATGAAGTAAATAGGCACCAAACGTTATATTTTATACATTGATCCCTCAGTATGAAGTAAACAGGCACCAAACGTTATATTTTATACATTGATCCCTCAGTATGAAGTAAACAGGAACCAAACGTTATATTTTATACATTGATTCCTCAGTATGATGTAAACAGGCACCAAACGTTATATTTTATACATTGATCCCTCAGTATGATGTAAACAGGCACCAAACGTTATATTTTATACATTGATCCCTCAGTATGAAGTAAACAGGAACCAAACGTTATATTTTATACATTGATCCCTCAGTATGAAGTAAATAGGCACCAAACGTTATATTTTATACATTGATCACCTCAGTATGAAGTAAACAGGCACCAAACGTTATATTTTATACATTGATCCCTCAGTATGAAGTAAACAGGAACCAAACGTTATATTTTATACATTGAGCCCTCAGTATGAAGTAAACAGGCACCAAACGTTATATTTTATACATTGATCCCTCAGTATGAAGTAAACAGGAACCAAACGTTATATTTTATACATTGATCCCTCAGTATGATGTAAACAGGCACCAAACGTTATATTTTATACATTGATCCCTCAGTATGAAGTAAACAGGAACCAAACGTTATATTTTATACATTGATCCCTCAGTATGATGTAAACAGGAACCAAACGTTATATTTTATACATTGAGCCCTCAGTAAGAAGTAAACAGGCACCAAACGTTATATTTTATACATTGATCCCTCAGTATGATGTAAACAGGCACCAAACGTTATATTTTATACATTGATCCCTCAGTATGATGTAAACAGGCACCAAACGTTATATTTTATACATTGATCCCTCAGTATGATGTAAACAGGAACCAAACGTTATATTTTATACATTGAGCCCTCAGTATGATGTTAACAGGCACCAAACGTTATATTTTATACATTGATCCCTCAGTATGAAGTAAACAGGCACCAAACGTTATATTTTGTACATTGATCCCTCAGTATGATGTAAACAGGCACCAAACGTTATATTTTATACATTGATTCCTCAGTATGAAGTAAACAGGCACCAAACGTTATATTTTATACATTGATCCCTCAGTATGAAGTAAACAGGCACCAAACGTTATATTTTATACATTGATCCCTCAGTATGATGTAAACAGGCACCAAACGATATATTTTATACATTGAGCCCTCAGTATGAAGTAAACAGGCACCAAACGTTATATTTTATACATTGAGCCCTCAGTATGATGTAAACAGGCACCAAACGTTATATTTTATACATTGATCCCTCAGTATGAAGTAAACAGGCACCAAACGTTATATTTTATACATTGAGCCCTCAGTATGATGTAAACAGGCACCAAATGTTATATTTTATACATTGATCCCTCAGTATGAAGTAAACAGGCACCAAACGTTATATTTTATGCATTGATCCCTCAGTATGAAGTAAACAGGAACCAAACGTTATATTTTATACATTGAGCCCTCAGTATGAAGTAAACAGGCACCAAACGTTATATTTTATACATTGATCCCTCAGTATGAAGTAAACAGGCACCAAACGTTATATTTAATACATTGATCCCTCAGTATGAAGTAAACAGGCACCAAACGTTATATTTAATACATTGATCCCTCAGTATGAAGTAAACAGGCACCAAACGTTATATTTTATACATTGATCCCTCAGTATGAAGTAAACAGGCACCAAACGTTATATTTTATACATTGAGCCCTCAGTATGAAGTAAACAGGCACCAAACGTTATATTTTATACATTGAGCCCTCAGTATGAAGTAAACAGGCACCAAACGTTATATTTTATACATTGATTCCTCAGTATGATGTAAACAGGCACCAAACGTTATATTTTATACATTGGAGCCCTCAGTATGAAGTAAACAGGCACCAAACGTTATATTTTATACATTGATCCCTCAGTATGATGTAAATAGGCACCAAACGTTATATTTTATACATTGAGCCCTCAGTATGAAGTAAACAGGAACCAAACGTTATATTTTATACATTGAGCCCTCAGTATGATGTAAACAGGCACCAAACGTTATATTTTATACATTGATCCCTCAGTATGAAGTAACAGGCACCAAACGTTATATTTTATACATTGAGCCCTCAGTATGAAGTAAACAGGAACCAAACGTTATATTTTATACATTGAGCCCTCAGTATGAAGTAAACAGGCACCAAACGTTATATTTTATACATTGAGCCCCTCAGTATGAAGTAAACAGGCACCAAACGTTATATTTTATACATTGATCCCTCAGTATGATGTAAACAGGAACCAAACGTTATATTTTATACATTGATCCCTCAGTATGATGTAAATAGGCACCAAACGTTATATTTTATACATTGATCCCTCAGTATGAAGTAAACAGGCACCAAACGTTATATTTTATACATTGATCCCTCAGTATGAAGTAAACAGGCACCAAACGTTATATTTTATACATTGATCCCTCATTATGATGTAAACAGGCACCAAACGTTATATTTTATACATTGAGCCCTCAGTATGAAGTAAACAGGCACCAAACGTTATATTTTATACATTGATCCCTCAGTATGAAGTAAACAGACACCAAACGTTATATTTTATACATTGAGCCCTCAGTATGAAGTAAACAGGCACCAAACGTTATATTTTATACATTGATCCCTCAGTATGATGTAAACAGGCACCAAACGTTATATTTTATACATTGATCCCTCAGTATGAAGTAAACAGGCACCAAACGTTATATTTTATACATTGATCCCTCAGTATAATGTATACAGGCACCAAACGTTATATTTTATACATTGATCCCTCAGTATGATGTAAACAGGCACCAAACGTTATATTTTATACATTGAGCCCTCAGTATGAAGTAAACAGGCACCAAACGTTATATTTTATACATTGATCCCTCAGTATGATTTAAATAGGCACCAAACGTTATATTTTATACATTGAGCCCTCAGTATGAAGTAAACAGGAACCAAATGTTATATTATATACATTGAGCCCTCAGTATGATGTAAACAGGCACCAAACGTTATATTTTATACATTGATCCCTCAGTATGATGTAAACAGGCACCAAACGTTATATTTTATACATTGATCCCTCAGTATGAAGTAAACAGGCACCAAACGTTATATTTTATACATTGATCCCTCAGTATGAAGTAAACAGGCACCAAACGTTATATTTTATACATTGATCCCTCAGTATGATGTAAACAGGCACCAAACGTTATATTATATACATTGATCCCTCAGTTTGATGTAAACAGGCACCAAACGTTATATTTTATACATTGAGCCCTCAGTATGAAGTAAACAGGCACCAAACGTTATATTTTATACATTGATCCCTCAGTATGAAGTAAATAGGCACCAAACGTTATATTTTTATACATTGATCCCTCAGTATGAAGTAAACAGGAACCAAACGTTATATTTTATACATTGATCCCTCAGTATGAAGTAAACAGGAACCAAACGTTATATTTTATACATTGATCCCTCAGTATGATGTAAACAGGCACCAAACGTTATATTTTATACATTGATCCCTCAGTATGAAGTAAACAGGCACCAAACGTTATATTTTATACATTGATTCCTCAGTATGATGTAAACAGGCACCAAACGTTATATTTTATACATTGATCCCTCAGTATGATGTAAACAGGCACCAAACGTTATATTTTATACATTGATCACTCAGTATGATGTAAATAGGCACCAAACGTTATATTTTATACATTGAGCCCTCAGTATGAAGTAAACAGGCACCAAACGTTATATTTTATACATTGATTCCTCAGTATGATGTAAACAGGCACCAAACGTTATATTTTATACATTGAGCCCTCAGTATGAAGTAAACAGGCACCAAACATTATATTTTATACATTGATCCCTCAGTATGATGTAAATAGGCACCAAACGTTATATTTTATACATTGAGCCCTCAGTATGAAGTAAACAGGAACCAAACGTTATATTTTATACATTGATCCCTCAGTATGATGTAAACAGGCACCAAACGTTATATTTTATACATTGATCCCTCAGTATGAAGTAAACAGGCACCAAACGTTATATTTTATACATTGATCACTCAGTATGATGTAAACAGGCACCAAACGTTATATTTTATACATTGAGCCCTCAGTATGAAGTAAACAGGCACCAAACGTTATATTTTATACATTGATCCCTCAGTATGATGTAAATAGGCACCAAACGTTATATTTTATACATTGAGCCCTCAGTATGAAGTAAACAGGAACCAAACGTTATATTTTATACATTGAGCCCTCAGTATGATGTAAACAGGCACCAAACGTTATATTTTATACATTGATCCCTCAGTATGAAGTAAACAGGCACCAAACGTTATATTTTATACATTGAGCCCTCAGTATGAAGTAAACAGGAACCAAACGTTATATTTTATACATTGAGCCCTCATTATGAAGTAAACAGGCACCAAACGTTATATTTTATACATTGAGCCCTCAGTATGAAGTAAACAGGCACCAAACGTTATATTTTATACATTGATCCCTCAGTATGATGTAAACAGGCACCAAACGTTATATTTTATACATTGATCCCTCAGTATGATGTAAATAGGCACCAAACGTTATATTTTATACATTGATCCCTCAGTATGAAGTAAACAGGCACCAAACGTTATATTTTATACATTGATCCCTCAGTATGAAGTAAACAGGCACCAAACGTTATATTTTATACATTGATCCCTCAGTATGATGTAAACAGGCACCAAACGTTATATTTTATACATTGAGCCCTCAGTATGAAGTAAACAGGCACCAAACGTTATATTTTATACATTGATCCCTCAGTATGAAGTAAACAGGCACCAAACGTTATATTTTATACATTGAGCCCTCAGTATGAAGTAAACAGGCACCAAACGTTATTTTTTATACATTGATCCCTCATTATGATGTAAACAGGCAGCAAACGTTATATTTTATACATTGATCCCTCAGTATGAAGTAAACAGGCACCAAACGTTATATTTTATACATTGATCCCTCAGTATAATGTATACAGGCACCAAACGTTATATTTTATACATTGATCCCTCAGTATGATGTAAACAGGCACCAAACGTTATATTTTATACATTGAGCCCTCAGTATGAAGTAAACAGGCACCAAACGTTATATTTTATACATTGATCCCTCAGTATGATGTAAATAGGCACCAAACGTTATATTTTATACATTGAGCCCTCAGTATGAAGTAAACAGGAACCAAATGTTATATTATATATATTGAGCCCTCAGTATGATGTAAACAGGCACCAAACGTTATATTTTATACATTGATCCCTCAGTATGATGTAAACAGGCACCAAACGTTATATTTTATACATTGATCCCTCAGTATGAAGTAAACAGGCACCAAACGTTATATTTTATACATTGATCCCTCAGTATGAAGTAAACAGGCACCAAACGTTATATTTTATACATTGATCCCTCAGTATGATGTAAACAGGCACCAAACGTTATATTTTATACATTGAGCCCTCAGTATGAAGTAAACAGGAACCAAATGTTATATTATATATATTGAGCCCTCAGTATGATGTAAACAGGCACCAAACGTTATATTTTATACATTGATCCCTCAGTATGATGTAAACAGGCACCAAACGTTATATTTTATACATTGATCCCTCAGTATGAAGTTAAACAGGCACCAAACGTTATATTTTATACATTGATCCCTCAGTATGAAGTAAACAGGCACCAAACGTTATATTTTATACATTGATCCCTCAGTATGATGTAAACAGGCACCAAACGTTATATTTTATACATTGATCCCTCAGTATGATGTAAACAGGCACCAAACGTTATATTTTATACATTGAGCCCTCAGTATGAAGTAAACAGGCACCAAACGTTATATTTTATACATTGATCCCTCAGTATGAAGTAAATAGGCACCAAACGTTATATTTTATACATTGATCCCTCAGTATGAAGTAAACAGGAACCAAACGTTATATTTTATACATTGATCCCTCAGTATGAAGTAAACAGTAACCAAACGTTATATTTTATACATTGATCCCTCAGTATGATGTTAACAGGCACCAAACGTTATATTTTATACATTGATCCCTCAGTATGAAGTAAACAGGCACCAAACGTTATATTTTATACATTGATTCCTCAGTATGATGTAAACAGGCACCAAACGTTATATTTTATACATTGATTCCTCAGTATGATGTAAACAGGCACCAAACGTTATATTTTATACATTGATCCCTCAGTATGATGTAAACAGGCACCAAACGTTATATTTTATACATTGATCACTCAGTATGATGTAAATAGGCACCAAACGTTATATTTTATACATTGAGCCCTCAGTATGAAGTAAACAGGCACCAAACGTTATATTTTATACATTGATTCCTCAGTATGATGTAAACAGGCACCAAACGTTATATTTTATACATTGAGCCCTCAGTATGAAGTAAACAGGCACCAAACATTATATTTTATACATTGATCCCTCAGTATGATGTAAATAGGCACCAAACGTTATATTTTATACATTGAGCCCTCAGTATGAAGTAAACAGGAACCAAACGTTATATTTTATACATTGAGCCCTCAGTATGATGTAAACAGGCACCAAACGTTATATTTTATACATTGATCCCTCAGTATGAAGTAAACAGGCACCAAACGTTATATTTTATACATTGATCACTCAGTATGATGTAAACAGGCACCAAACGTTATATTTTATACATTGAGCCCTCAGTATGAAGTAAACAGGCACCAAACGTTATATTTTATACATTGATCCCTCAGTATGATGTAAATAGGCACCAAACGTTATATTTTATACATTGAGCCCTCAGTATGAAGTAAACAGGAACCAAACGTTATATTTTATACATTGAGCCCTCAGTATGATGTAAACAGGCACCAAACGTTATATTTTATACATTGATCCCTCAGTATGAAGTAAACAGGCACCAAACGTTATATTTTATACATTGAGCCCTCAGTATGAAGTAAACAGGAACCAAACGTTATATTTTATACATTGAGCCCTCAGTATGAAGTAAACAGGCACCAAACGTTATATTTTATACATTGAGCCCTCAGTATGAAGTAAACAGGCACCAAACGTTATATTTTATACATTGATCCCTCAGTATGATGTAAACAGGCACCAAACGTTATATTTTATACATTGATCCCTCAGTATGATGTAAATAGGCACCAATCGTTATATTTTATACATTGATCCCTCAGTATGAAGTAAACAGGCACCAAACGTTATATTTTATACATTGATCCCTCAGTATGAAGTAAACAGGCACCAAACGTTATATTTTATACATTGATCCCTCAGTATGATGTAAACAGGCACCAAACGTTATATTTTATACATTGAGCCCTCAGTATGAAGTAAACAGGCACCAAACGTTATATTTTATACATTGATCCCTCAGTATGAAGTAAACAGGCACCAAACGTTATATTTTATACATTGAGCCCTCAGTATGAAGTAAACAGGCACCAAACGTTATTTTTTATACATTGATCCCTCAGTATGATGTAAACAGGCACCAAACGTTATATTTTATACATTGATCCCTCAGTATGAAGTAAACAGGCACCACACGTTATATTTTATACATTGATCCCTCAGTATAATGTATACAGGCACCAAACGTTATATTTTATACATTGATCCCTCAGTATGATGTAAACAGGCACCAAACGTTATATTTTATACATTGAGCCCTCAGTATGAAGTAAACAGGCACCAAACGTTATATTTTATACATTGATCCCTCAGTATGATGTAAATAGGCACCAAACGTTATATTTTATACATTGAGCCCTCAGTATGAAGTAAACAGGAACCAAATGTTATATTATATACATTGAGCCCTCAGTATGATGTAAACAGGCACCAAACGTTATATTTTATACATTGATCCCTCAGTATGATGTAAACAGGCACCAAACGTTATATTTTATACATTGATCCCTCAGTATGAAGTAAACAGGCACCAAACGTTATATTTTATACATTGATCCCTCAGTATGAAGTAAACAGGCACCAAACGTTATATTTTATACATTGATCCCTCAGTATGATGTAAACAGGCACCAAACGTTATATTTTATACATTGATCCCTCAGTATGATGTAAACAGGCACCAAACGTTATATTTTATACATTGAGCCCTCAGTATGAAGTAAACAGGCACCAAACGTTATATTTTATACATTGATCCCTCAGTATGAAGTAAATAGGCACCAAACGTTATATTTTATACATTGATCCCTCAGTATGAAGTAAACAGGAACCAAACGTTATATTTTATACATTGATCCCTCAGTATGAAGTAAACAGTAACCAAACGTTATATTTTATACATTGATCCCTCAGTATGATGTAAACAGGCACCAAACGTTATATTTTATACATTGATCCCTCAGTATGAAGTAAACAGGCACCAAACGTTATATTTTATACATTGATTCCTCAGTATGATGTAAACAGGCACCAAACGTTATATTTTATACATTGATCACTCAGTATGATGTAAATAGGCACCAAACGTTATATTTTATACATTGATCCCTCAGTATGAAGTAAACAGGCACCAAACGTTATATTTTATACATTGATCCCTCAGTATGATGGAAACAGGCACCAAACGTTATATTTTATACATTGATCCCTCAGTATGATGTAAACAGGCACCAAACGTTATATTTTTATACAATGATCCCTCAGTATGATGTAAACAGGCACCAAACGTTATATTTTATACATTGATCCCTCAGTATGATGTAAATAGGCACCAAACGTTATATTTTATACATTGATCCCTCAGTATGAAGTAAACAGGCACCAAACGTTATATTTTATACATTGATCCCTCAGTATGAAGTAAACAGGCACCAAACGTTATATTTTATACATTGATCCCTCAGTATGATGTAAACAGGCACCAAACGTTATATTTTATACATTGAGCCCTCAGTATGAAGTAAACAGGCACCAAACGTTATATTTTTATACATTGATCCCTCAGTATGATGTAAACAGGCACCAAACGTTATATTTTATACATTGATCCCTCAGTATGATGTAAACAGGCACCAAACGTTATATTTTATACATTGATTCCTCAGTATGAAGTAAACAGGCACCAAACGTTATATTTTATACATTGATCCCTCAGTATGATGTTAACAGGCACCAAACGTTATATTTTATACATTGATCCCTCAGTATGAAGTAAACAGGCACCAAACGTTATATTTTATACATTGATTCCTCAGTATGATGTAAACAGGCACCAAACGTTATATTTTATACATTGATTCCTCAGTATGATGTAAACAGGCACCAAACGTTATATTTTATACATTGATCCCTCAGTATGATGTAAACAGGCACCAAACGTTATATTTTATACATTGATCACTCAGTATGATGTAAATAGGCACCAAACGTTATATTTTATACATTGAGCCCTCAGTATGAAGTAAACAGGCACCAAACGTTATATTTTATACATTGATTCCTCAGTATGATGTAAACAGGCACCAAACGTTATATTTTATACATTGAGCCCTCAGTATGAAGTAAACAGGCACCAAACATTATATTTTATACATTGATCCCTCAGTATGATGTAAATAGGCACCAAACGTTATATTTTATACATTGAGCCCTCAGTATGAAGTAAACAGGAACCAAACGTTATATTTTATACATTGAGCCCTCAGTATGATGTAAACAGGCACCAAACGTTATATTTTATACATTGATCCCTCAGTATGAAGTAAACAGGCACCAAACGTTATATTTTATACATTGATCACTCAGTATGATGTAAACAGGCACCAAACGTTATATTTTATACATTGAGCCCTCAGTATGAAGTAAACAGGCACCAAACGTTATATTTTATACATTGATCCCTCAGTATGATGTAAATAGGCACCAAACGTTATATTTTATACATTGAGCCCTCAGTATGAAGTAAACAGGAACCAAACGTTATATTTTATACATTGAGCCCTCAGTATGATGTAAACAGGCACCAAACGTTATATTTTATACATTGATCCCTCAGTATGAAGTAAACAGGCACCAAACGTTATATTTTATACATTGAGCCCTCAGTATGAAGTAAACAGGAACCAAACGTTATATTTTATACATTGAGCCCTCAGTATGAAGTAAACAGGCACCAAACGTTATATTTTATACATTGAGCCCTCAGTATGAAGTAAACAGGCACCAAACGTTATATTTTATACATTGATCCCTCAGTATGATGTAAACAGGCACCAAACGTTATATTTTATACATTGATCCCTCAGTATGATGTAAATAGGCACCAATCGTTATATTTTATACATTGATCCCTCAGTATGAAGTAAACAGGCACCAAACGTTATATTTTATACATTGATCCCTCAGTATGAAGTAAACAGGCACCAAACGTTATATTTTATACATTGATCCCTCAGTATGATGTAAACAGGCACCAAACGTTATATTTTATACATTGAGCCCTCAGTATGAAGTAAACAGGCACCAAACGTTATATTTTATACATTGATCCCTCAGTATGAAGTAAACAGGCACCAAACGTTATATTTTATACATTGAGCCCTCAGTATGAAGTAAACAGGCACCAAACGTTATTTTTTATACATTGATCCCTCAGTATGATGTAAACAGGCACCAAACGTTATATTTTATACATTGATCCCTCAGTATGAAGTAAACAGGCACCACACGTTATATTTTATACATTGATCCCTCAGTATAATGTATACAGGCACCAAACGTTATATTTTATACATTGATCCCTCAGTATGATGTAAACAGGCACCAAACGTTATATTTTATACATTGAGCCCTCAGTATGAAGTAAACAGGCACCAAACGTTATATTTTATACATTGATCCCTCAGTATGATGTAAATAGGCACCAAACGTTATATTTTATACATTGAGCCCTCAGTATGAAGTAAACAGGAACCAAATGTTATATTATATACATTGAGCCCTCAGTATGATGTAAACAGGCACCAAACGTTATATTTTATACATTGATCCCTCAGTATGATGTAAACAGGCACCAAACGTTATATTTTATACATTGATCCCTCAGTATGAAGTAAACAGGCACCAAACGTTATATTTTATACATTGATCCCTCAGTATGAAGTAAACAGGCACCAAACGTTATATTTTATACATTGATCCCTCAGTATGATGTAAACAGGCACCAAACGTTATATTTTATACATTGATCCCTCAGTATGATGTAAACAGGCACCAAACGTTATATTTTATACATTGAGCCCTCAGTATGAAGTAAACAGGCACCAAACGTTATATTTTATACATTGATCCCTCAGTATGAAGTAAATAGGCACCAAACGTTATATTTTATACATTGATCCCTCAGTATGAAGTAAACAGGAACCAAACGTTATATTTTATACATTGATCCCTCAGTATGAAGTAAACAGTAACCAAACGTTATATTTTATACATTGATCCCTCAGTATGATGTAAACAGGCACCAAACGTTATATTTTATACATTGATCCCTCAGTATGAAGTAAACAGGCACCAAACGTTATATTTTATACATTGATTCCTCAGTATGATGTAAACAGGCACCAAACGTTATATTTTATACATTGATCACTCAGTATGATGTAAATAGGCACCAAACGTTATATTTTATACATTGATCCCTCAGTATGAAGTAAACAGGCACCAAACGTTATATTTTATACATTGATCCCTCAGTATGATGGAAACAGGCACCAAACGTTATATTTTATACATTGATCCCTCAGTATGATGTAAACAGGCACCAAACGTTATATTTTATACAATGATCCCTCAGTATGATGTAAACAGGCACCAAACGTTATATTTTATACATTGATCCCTCAGTATGATGTAAATAGGCACCAAACGTTATATTTTATACATTGATCCCTCAGTATGAAGTAAACAGGCACCAAACGTTATATTTTATACATTGATCCCTCAGTATGAAGTAAACAGGCACCAAACGTTATATTTTATACATTGATCCCTCAGTATGATGTAAACAGGCACCAAACGTTATATTTTATACATTGAGCCCTCAGTATGAAGTAAACAGGCACCAAACGTTATATTTTATACATTGATCCCTCAGTATGATGTAAACAGGCACCAAACGTTATATTTTATACATTGATCCCTCAGTATGATGTAAACAGGCACCAAACGTTATATTTTATACATTGATTCCTCAGTATGAAGTAAACAGGCACCAAACGTTATATTTTATACATTGATCCCTCAGTATGAAGTAAACAGGCACCAAACGTTATATTTTATACATTGATCCCTCAGTATGATGTAAACAGGCACCAAACGTTATATTTTATACATTGAGCCCTCAGTATGAAGTAAACAGGCACCAAACGTTATATTTTATACATTGAGCCCTCAGTATGATGTAAACAGGCACCAAACGTTATATTTTATACATTGATCCCTCAGTATGAAGTAAACAGGCACCAAACGTTATATTTTATACATTGAGCCCTCAGTATGATGTAAACAGGCACCAAACGTTATATTTTATACATTGATCCCTCAGTATGAAGTAAACAGGCACCAAACGTTATATTTTATGCATTGATCCCTCAGTATGAAGTAAACAGGAACCAAACGTTATATTTTATACATTGAGCCCTCAGTATGAAGTAAACAGGCACCAAACGTTATATTTTATACATTGATCCCTCAGTATGAAGTAAACAGGCACCAAACGTTATATTTAATACATTGATCCCTCAGTATGAAGTAAACAGGCACCAAACGTTATATTTAATACATTGATCCCTCAGTATGAAGTAAACAGGCACCAAACGTTATATTTTATACATTGATCCCTCAGTATGAAGTAAACAGGCACCAAACGTTATATTTTATACATTGAGCCCTCAGTATGAAGTAAACAGGCACCAAACGTTATATTTTATACATTGAGCCCTCAGTATGAAGTAAACAGGCACCAAACGTTATATTTTATACATTGATTCCTCAGTATGATGTAAAGAGGCACCAAACGTTATATTTTATACATTGAGCCCTCAGTATGAAGTAAACAGGCACCAAACGTTATATTTTATACATTGATCCATCAGTATGATGTAAACAGGCACCAAACGTTATATTTTATACATTGATCACTCAGTATGATGTAAATAGGCACCAAACGTTATATTTTATACATTGATCCCTCAGTATGAAGTAAACAGGCACCAAACGTTATATTTTATACATTGATCCCTCAGTATGATGTAAACAGGCACCAAACGTTATATTTTATACATTGATCCCTCAGTATGATGTAAACAGGCACCAAACGTTATATTGTATACAATGATCCCTCAATATGATGTAAACAGGCACCAAACGTTATATTTTATACATTGATCCCTCAGTATGATGTAAATAGGCACCAAACGTTATATTTTATACATTGATCCCTCAGTATGAAGTAAACAGGCACCAAACGTTATATTTTATACATTGATCCCTCAGTATGATGTAAACAGGCACCAAACGTTATATTTTATACATTGAGCCCTCAGTATGAAGTAAACAGGCACCAAACGTTATATTTTATACATTGATCCCTCAGTATGATGTAAACAGGCACCAAACGTTATATTTTATACATTGATCCCTCAGTATGATGTAAACAGGCACCAAACGTTATATTTTATACATTGATTCCTCAGTATGAAGTAAACAGGCACCAAACGTTATATTTTATACATTGATCCCTCAGTATGAAGTAAACAGGCACCAAACGTTATATTTTATACATTGATCCCTCAGTATGATGTAAACAGGCACCAAACGTTATATTTTATACATTGAGCCCTCAGTATGAAGTAATCAGGCACCAAACGTTATATTTTATACATTGAGCCCTCAGTATGATGTAAACAGGCACCAAACGTTATATTTGTATACATTGATCCCTCAGTATGAAGTAAACAGGCACCAAACGTTATATTTTATACATTGAGCCCTCAGTATGATGTAAACAGGCACCAAACGTTATATTTTATACATTGATCCCTCAGTATGAAGTAAACAGGCACCAAACGTTATATTTTATGCATTGATCCCTCAGTATGAAGTAAACAGGAACCAAACGTTATATTTTATACATTGAGCCCTCAGTATGAAGTAAACAGGCACCAAACGTTATATTTTATACATTGATCCCTCAGTATGAAGTAAACAGGCACCAAACGTTATATTTAATACATTGATCCCTCAGTATGAAGTAAACAGGCACCAAACGTTATATTTAATACATTGATCCCTCAGTATGAAGTAAACAGGCACCAAACGTTATATTTTATACATTGATCCCTCAGTATGAAGTAAACAGGCACCAAACGTTATATTTTATACATTGAGCCCTCAGTATGAAGTAAACAGGCACCAAACGTTATATTTTATACATTGAGCCCTCAGTATGAAGTAAACAGGCACCAAACGTTATATTTTATACATTGATTCCTCAGTATGATGTAAACAGGCACCAAACGTTATATTTTATACAATGAGCCCTCAGTATGAAGTAAACAGGCACCAAACGTTATATTTTATACATTGATCCCTCAGTATGATGTAAATAGGCACCAAACGTCATATTTTATACATTGAGCCCTCAGTATGAAGTAAACAGGAACCAAACGTTATATTTTATACATTGAGCCCTCAGTATGATGTAAACAGGCACCAAACGTTATATTTTATACATTGATCCCTCAGTATGAAGTAAACAGGCACCAAACGTTATATTTTATACATTGATCCCTCAGTATGATGTAAACAGGCACCAAACGTTATATTTTATACATTGAGCCCTCAGTATGAAGTAAACAGGCACCAAACGTTATATTTTATACATTGATCCCTCAGTATGATGTAAATAGGCACCAAACGTTATATTTTATACATTGAGCCCTCAGTATGAAGTAAACAGGAACCAAACGTTATATTTTATACATTGAGCCCTCAGTATGATGTAAACAGGCACCAAACGTTATATTTTATACATTGATCCCTCAGTATGAAGTAAACAGGCACCAAACGTTATATTTTATACATTGAGCCCTCAGTATGAAGTAAACAGGAACCAAACGTTATATTTTATACATTGAGCCCTCAGTATGAAGTAAACAGGCACCAAACGTTATATTTTATACATTGAGCCCTCAGTATGAAGTAAACAGGCACCAAACGTTATATTTTATACATTGATCCCTCAGTATGATGTAAACAGGCACCAAACGTTATATTTTATACATTGATCCCTCAGTATGATGTAAATAGGCACCAAACGTTATATTTTATACATTGATCCCTCAGTATGAAGTAAACAGGCACCAAACGTTATATTTTATACATTGATCCCTCAGTATGAAGTAAACAGGCACCAAACGTTATATTTTATACATTGATCCCTCAGTATGATGTAAACAGGCACCAAACGTTATATTTTATACATTGACCCCTCAGTATGAAGTAAACAGGCACCAAACGTTATATTTTATACATTGATCCCTCAGTATGAAGTAAACAGGCACCAAACGTTATATTTTATACATTGAGCCCTCAGTATGAAGTAAACAGGCACCAAACGTTATATTTTATACATTGATCCCTCAGTATGATGTAAACAGGCACCAAACGTTATATGTTATACATTGATCCCTCAGTATGAAGTAAACAGGCACCAAACGTTATATTTTATACATTGATCCCTCAGTATAATGTATACAGGCACCAAACGTTATATTTTATACATTGATCCCTCAGTATGATGTAAACAGGCACCAAACGTTATATTTTATACATTGAGCCCTCAGTATGAAGTAAACAGGCACCAAACGTTATATTTTATACATTGATCCCTCAGTATGATGTAAATAGGCACCAAACGTTATATTTTATACATTGAGCCCTCAGTATGAAGTAAACAGGAACCAAATGTTATATTATATACATTGAGCCCTCAGTATGATGTAAACAGGCACCAAACGTTATATTTTATACATTGATCCCTCAGTATGATGTAAACAGGCACCAAACGTTATATTTTATACATTGATCCCTCAGTATGAAGTAAACAGGCACCAAACGTTATATTTTATACATTGATCCCTCAGTATGAAGTAAACAGGCACCAAACGTTATATTTTATACATTGATCCCTCAGCATGATGTAAACAGGCACCAAACGTTATATTATATACATTGATCCCTCAGTATGATGTAAACAGGCACCAAACGTTATATTTTATACATTGAGCCCTCAGTATGAAGTAAACAGGCACCAAACGTTATATTTTATACATTGATCCCTCAGTATGAAGTAAATAGGTACCAAACGTTATATTTTATACATTGATCCCTCAGTATGAAGTAAACAGGAACCAAACGTTATATTTTATACATTGATCCCTCAGTATGAAGTAAACAGGAACCAAACGTTATATTTTATACATTGATCCCTCAGTATGATGTAAACAGGCACCAAACGTTATATTTTATACATTGATCCCTCAGTATGAAGTAAACAGGCACCAAACGTTATATTTTATACATTGATTCCTCAGTATGATGTAAACAGGCACCAAACGTTATATTTTATACATTGATCCCTCAGTATGATGTAAACAGGCACCAAACGTTATATTTTATACATTGATCACTCAGTATGATGTAAATAGGCACCAAACGTTATATTTTATACATTGAGCCCTCAGTATGAAGTAAACAGGCACCAAACGTTATATTTTATACATTGATTCCTCAGTATGATGTAAACAGGCACCAAACGTTATATTTTATACATTGAGCCCTCAGTATGAAGTAAACAGGCACCAAACATTATATTTTATACATTGATCCCTCAGTATGAAGTAAACAGGAACCAAACGTTATATTTTATACATTGATCCCTCAGTATGAAGTAAACAGGAACCAAACGTTATATTTTATACATTGATCCCTCAGTATGATGTAAACAGGCACCAAACGTTATATTTTATACATTGATCCCTCAGTATGAAGTAAACAGGCACCAAACGTTATATTTTATACATTGATTCCTCAGTATGATGTAAACAGGCACCAAACGTTATATTTTATACATTGAGCCCTCAGTATGAAGTAAACAGGCACCAAACGTTATATTTCATACATTGATCCCTCAGTGTGATGTAAATAGGCACCAAACGTTATATTTTATACATTGAGCCCTCAGTATGAAGTAAACAGGAACCAAACGTTATATTTTATACATTGAGCCCTCAGTATGATGTAAACAGGCACCAAACGTTATATTTTATACATTGATCCCTCAGTATGAAGTAAACAGGCACCAAACGTTATATTTTATACATTGAGCCCTCAGTATGAAGTAAACAGGAACCAAACGTTATATTTTATACATTGAGCCCTCAGTATGAAGTAAACAGGCACCAAACGTTATATTTTATACATTGAGCCCTCAGTATGAAGTAAACAGGCACCAAACGTTATATTTTATACAATGATCCCTCAGTATGATGTAAACAGGCACCAAACGTTATATTTTATACATTGATCCCTCAGTATGATGTAAATAGGCACCAAACGTTATATTTTTATA